>CM042147.1:88072254-88102254 GCA_023376005.1 Doryteuthis pealeii
AGTGGTAGTACTTGTTAGGGTCTATTTATGGGACGAATAGACTTGTTTAGAAATTATTCTTATTCAATAGGGTGATCTGAAGAAAAAAAACTCTTAAGTAACAATTGCACAAAAATGTGAATTTCAAACTACAAGGAACAAGATACTCTAACGTTTAGGCATAAAATAACCCTAGACGTGCTGATATGCCGTTAAATCAATCAATTGATCACAGGATTAAGAGTCAATAAAGTTTGAATATGAGGGTTTGATTATGAACAAGGGGTGTTTTGTGGATGAGAACTGGAATCTTTTTTTTGTCTTGTATAAGTTAGATTTTGTTATATGTTCTCTGTCGACTTGCCACGGAGATAGTGCTCTCAGATTGGAACACAACGATTGTTTTCTGCTCGACGAGGTCAGTGAGTAAAAAACAAGATAAGTTCTTCTCTTAAAGCTTTCTTAAATACAATAATAATAAAACCTCGGGAAAAAATCGATTCAGGTGATGTTTTCGTTCACAAAACGTCGTTAGACTGATCAATAATATCACAGGTTGTGGATAGAATAGTCGAAAAGGCGGGAAAAGAGGAACAAAAAACAAAAAAATGGCGACCAAGGAAAAATGGTAACGCTTGAAGTTGAACTCGTTCTATACGTTTCTTTGAAGAATCAAATAAAAAAAAACCAAAAACAAAAAAGAGTCACTGGCATGGATGCCATAGGGGTGTAATGTAGTATATATATATATATATATATATATATATATATGCTGGAATAGCATGAACATGAAGTCAATAGCGCTTAGTTACTGGCAGTTTCGCGCCTAAACTGTCAGTAACCAAGCGCCATTGACTTCATGTCGACGGTCCCTAAGTTAGATTCAGATGATCTTCCCAAAATATTGAGTTATTGAGCACTCACTATTTACTTATAGATATAGCACAATATATATATATATATATATATATATATATATTGGGAGATTATGTGCTTAATTAAAGTCATACCTAATTTGTTAATTAATTAATTATAATTAAATGAATTAGGCGTGCATATCGGTTTAAATGTAAAGCGTAAACAAATCGAGAAAAAGTCGATCTCTGTATGTACATTTCAGCCCATTAGGCCTCATCATCAGAGCTATAGACAGGGCAGTGCTTTGTGCGCGATTCGAACCCTACCTATCAGGCTGACAGGCGGACATTCTAACCACTACACTAGCTGGCTTCCCCAGAATCTCTCGTTTATTTTAAACTGATATGTATATCGCACTTGGGCAGCATATTTTCATTCTTACACATTTGGTTAAGCAAAATAGAATCCTTATTGTTTTCAAGTTCTTTTTCGTTTTTCTTTTAAATTTCCTGACAATTTTTTGATGTTATCAACTTCGCATATATATATATATATATATATATATATATATATATATATATATATAGTGTGTGTGTGTGTGTGTGTGTGTGGAGAGAAGAGAGAGAGAGAGAGAGAGAGAGAGAGAGAGAGAGAGAGAGAGAGAGAGAGAGAGAGAGAGAGAAATCACACAACAACCGGCATGGATGTCACAGGGCTGTAGCGTATGATATCGAACAATTTATTTAAATATTTTTTTTTTTACTGTGTTCTTTTTCTTTAATAAAAACAATTGTTATGTTCTTATATCAACAAAGCTAAACGTACACACTTTTTTTTTTAATCAACCAATCTTATAGATATACGAGAGGTTTCATTGAAATGTCGTATCGGAAAATAAACCAAAATCAAAATTGATACAATCTAATGCATATACATATTTGATATAGAAACTGTATAATGCGATATCAGTATGGGTGCCAGTGCTCAATGTCGCGTGATTCAACGTATGATAGAATTAGTCTTAGCTTTTTTCTGTTGCCTTACCCCGGCAGACTCCATTTGTATTATCTACGCCTACATTTCACAATGGCATTAACTACAAGAAGAAAACATTGCAGAAAAAATATCATTATTCTCATGCATTCCTAAATATATTGATTATATGATAATAATAATAAAAATAATATAACACATGCATGAATTGTGAGAGAATGGATGTTAGCTTCCAGCCAACTGTGATGTTAAGACAAAAAGAGATGTGATAGCTAGATTTGATTCATAAGAATTATAGATAAAAGTTTTTTTTTTCTTGTGATTTGCATGCTACTGGGTGGATTTGTGTTCACTTACAAAAGAAAAAAAATATCTGAAAATATCCCCTATATAAATATACATATTTTCCAACCCCTCCGAATGAGCATGATGTGATACAATATCAATTTTTCAAGCGGAGTTTAGCAGGTTTAAATTCTAATACAAATGATTTGCACATAGTTGTGTCGTTTAAAGTATTCCTCTCTAATGCTAATAATTTTATTGTTTCAAGTAATTCTTTCTATCTAATAATAAACATTGTTTGCACACAGTTGTATGGTTCAAGTAAGTAATAATGATAACCCTTATAGACAATTATATCTTCAAATAATTATACTAATACAAATAACTTATATTTATATGTATTTATTTACCGACCACTTCACACGGGCAGGATGTGACAAATAGTCAATTTTTTAAGCGGGGTTTAGCAGGTTTAAATTAAGAGTTTTCCTTCTTCTATACTCGTTTCCTAACAAAGACTAAATTGCCATGTCTACTTTACTATTTACTGATAGCTGGAGGCGCTCATCGTAAAATAGTTATCGTCGTAGTAAATAGACACAGTGCTGAGTTCAAATCCTGGGCAAGGCTGTTTGCATTTCACATAGCGCTAATACCTTTGCGAAAGGTAAGCATCCAACTATTATCCCTCCTGCTATGGGTAAATAGTAGGACAGACTGGCCTTTGAACCTTGGTACGGCAACCGGTCTAGGAAAAGGAAACCCAGTTAATAACCTTGTTACGTATCCTTTCCGTGGCGGAGGAAGTGAATACCCATATTGTCATACCCATAGCTGGGGGTAGAGCGGATAGATTCATGAATTTCCTAGGGAATTATCGCGGAGTGAAACGCAAACGGTCTCGCCCAGGATTTGAACTCGGGTAGGCGATTCCAATTTCTACGACGATAACCGTAATGCAGAGTACGTCTCCTATATTGATATATACGAGCATAAGATACCAGTTTGCAGCTGAATATGTAATTAGTTATTTAAATGTTTGGCATAATTCAAAATTCACTTAGTTTTTACTAAAAATAAAAAAAGTCTTCATGAAAAATACAGCGTGATTTATTTTTGCCCAGGTGGCGCAAAGGCACCCAAAACTTTTTAGTTGTTGATAGGAGTTAATTGGATTTGAATTTCAAATGCATATGAAAGGTTCACCATAAAAAAAAAACATCGAAGGAAAAAAAACAAACAAACAAACAAAAAAGAAAAAAAAAAACAAATTGGTAAATATTAAAAAATAATAGAAACACAGAAAATAAATGTATAAAACGACTACAAACATGAATTTAACATAAAACTAAATGGCACTGATTTGAAATAAGATGGATAGATTTGGGGTGATACATAAACACCTAAATAAACAAACAACCAGACCAATCAGTGGAGGATAATTTGAAACACATCCCTCCCATGCCTCCCAAACAGAGAGCTCTGTTGCCAGGTGTACTGACAGCAGATATATATAAATATATATATAAGCTCAATTGAAGACATTTGGATACCAGGAGATAATTTTCATTCAACAAATGGATATGCTTACATCACCAGGATATTTTCTTTTAAAAAAAAAAAAACTTTTTAAAAGAAAGCTTCTTTCAACAAAAAAAAATTCTCCTAATGTTGACCTAAGATCAAAACTAGTTGAAAACAATAAAAACAAAATAACACAAAATAGATATTCCTATTTTTCTTTCCCCTTATGTTTTAGTCTGTAAGAATTGATAAGAGTTTAAATATAGGTAAAATTTATCTTCTACAAATTCCAAAAAGTAAGTACGTTTATACACCATAATTTTTTCTCCTGAATTCATGTTATATATGTGTGTGTGCTATACACAGATCATTACGGTAAATTCCCCTTTAGTTTCTCTAAAGCTTGGTACACACATGCATGAACATACATATATATATATATATATATATATATATATATATATATATATATATATATATATATATATATATATATATATATATATATATATATATATATATAACACATTTTTGGTACAGTTAAATTTGTATATAATTTTAAAAAGTATCATACTTTATTGATCAGCAATTTTAAACGAATTAAAAAGAAAAGAGAGCGAAAAGATGGAGAAACTTAAGAGCCCTTTCGACCGGAGCTTTTTCAAAAGTAACAACCGGTAGATCGTTTAAAAGTCAAACTATATATATATTGGGTAAAAGAGGGGGTTTAAGACCATGTCAATTTTGGAACAACATGAAGGAAAGAAACAAAAAAGAAAGAAAAAATGTATATATTTTACCTTTACGTTACCCCCATTTCAGCTACCACGTCCACAGCAAAAATTACCGGGGAGTGTTTTAGATGTCTTTGTCTATACAGGGTCGGGCGGTAAAAAAAAGATGGTGACTGCCTCGAGGACATTACGGTGGTGGTTTGTCCTGGCCCTGTATAGAACAGAAAATTGCTGATCACAATAGTTGATTTTACAACTATTTATATTACGCAGGTGGTCACCGATGGCAGAGATGGCCTGTGAGAGCCCGATGTGGTTTGAGGAATGTTTCTTATTCCCCTCGGACGTGTTGGTTTATTCGTACACTCAACTTTTGTGTCGTCCTACCAATATAACTGGCATCGCACCAGCAGTGATACTTATAAATGACTAACCTTTGTTCAAAGATTGGCAGAACATCTTTTTGAGTTGGGCGAAATGCAGGTCTAGTAGTGAAAATTGTACTGGCTTTAACTGCATTGAAACAACGTATTACGGCTAATTTGATCTTATTTGCCAACGTCTGACCAACAAGTCCTATCCACGGCAATCGTAAATACACAGGGCACTTAGATGGACCAAACTCTTTGTTACTATTAAAATCAGATATGATTTGGTTGATCACATTAATAGTCAAATCCTCGGGATACCCATTGTCAGCAAATATGTTGGTAATTTTCTTGAGTTCATCTTTAATCTTGCAGTCAGAGCAGATCATCAATGCTCTAGATGTTAAGCATTTGATTAGATTCACCTTTTTGGATTTGGGAGTGTAGGGAATTATCTTCCTTTTGCCGGAAGAGTTATCTCCTCGCTGCGTTGCTGTTTGTTCCCACTAGGGGGACCTCTGGTAGTTAAGTGCGTTCATTCAAACGCTGCTTCCTCTTTTAGCTAGATCTTTCAATGAACTGCTATGGGCTAGAGTCTATCTACCCCCTTCTCGGTGGGGCTTTTGCCTCACCCTTACATTACTGTAAGTCCTTTATACAGCATGGACTATCCTTTAGTTCCATGTCTGTGGCATTTATATGTAGGTACATTTGGGTATCTTGTTTATACCTAAATATTGTATATGTATTTACATGTTCCTTTCTCCAGTACATTATGTATCTTATCGTTTCCATGTGCTGTTATATATATTAAATGTTTTGTCTCACAACGTGTCGGAATTGTATGTTATTCAATTATCAACCTAAAATCATACAACTGTAGGGAATTATCTTCCTTTTGCCGGAAGAGTTATCTCTACTGGAACAAACGAATCCCAACTCAAGTAAAGCTCAGTAAAGGTAGGCTTACGATAAATACTCGTCACAAAAGACGAGGAACGTTTTTAAACTAAAACGTCCAGGAAGGGCAGACTATTATTTTTCTCCTCTTCCATCGTGAACATTAAAGAGGGATGTAAATCGTTCATTCTCTGAAAAAAAATTCAGAGCTTTGTCTCGTGAACTGAAGCAAGTAAAAGTATCATCCACGTAACATGTATAATAATAAGGTTTGGGAACCTTATCAAACAATATATTTTCAAGAAAACCCACAAATACATTAACTATTAGGGATCCAAGGGGACTCCCCATCGATATACCGCCAATCTTCCAGTACATAGTGTCGTTAAAACTACAGGACACTGACTTAGTGGCCAACTCCATTAACTCAGTGAAAATATTTCCAGGAAAAGGGAGAGGGACCAGATGACTACGATACAGCAAATCTGGACAAATGTCAATAGTCTCGTCTAATGGTGTATTAGTAAACAGAGACGTAACATCGAAGGAAACCAGAAATTGGGATTCTTTACAAGTAAGTTGACGAATGGAAGAAGCGAAACTGAAAGAATCAGGAACACAATAACCTGAATAAAAGTTCAGAACAGGATTTAATGATTCAACCAACCACTTGGTCAGCTCATTCTGGACAGAGCGACACATAGACAATATAGGTCGTAGTGGGACGCCGGGTTTATGGATCTTTGGTAACCCATACATCCTTGGTCTGTTTGAACCGACTGGGCAGATCCTGTCATATACTTCCTTAGAAACCAACTTTTTCTTATATAAAATAAGAAAACGTTTCTGCAGTTTTACTTCCATTTTGTAGGTATTGTCATGTGATAAATCACCCAATTTTACGAATTTACAAGTATCATCTAAAATAGTGTTCATTTTGGACACATAATCCAAGCGATCTAAAATAACGACACTTAAATATTCGTATTAATCTTGATTAATTTAGTGGATTTAACCCTGAAGATCCTTATGGTAAAACTCGAGTAGGTTATTTCTGTACACACTATAATACTAAATCCGCTCTACTTATGTATTGAGCACTTTATATTTATTATAACGCTGACTTATCCGAGTAAAACTTATACCAACCAAATATTGAGACCAGCCCAATATTTTTACCGGTAAGTCATTCCCTTTACACACACACACACACACACACACATATATATATATATATATATATATATATATATATATTGTGATCCACATACAGTTCCTTTTCGCCGTTTCACGGCTCATCAGTGCGGCTAGACAGGCCAGCTGCTTCGGGCCAGGATCAAAACTCGACCGATTTGTGGTCAATCAATTCTTACCTCCACGCCATCTACATGACCAACAGATTTCGGATTTTGCAAAATCTGTTCCACCGGTAACCCCGACTAGGCCGCCTCCTCTCATGATTCGCTCTGTGTAATTTAATGAACAGTTCAGGAAATCTTATACAATGGCCCTGGGATATGCAACAGCCAATTAGAGACGTGCACAGTACATGTATAAAATAGGATATTCTATTCACGCGCGCTTTTTTATTTGCTACTACTCCTGCGCATGCGTCAAAACTTTAGGTAAGTTGTAAATATATATATGGATGGATAGATAGATAGATAGATAGATAGATAGATGAATAGATATAGTTATATATACTTCATAATGTAATTTCACACATATTTACACTTTGAGCTTATAGATTTGGAGTTAAGTATGGCAGCCACGAGAAAGGCGTAATATGCGATTTTTTTAAAATGAAAGCTACTTAATTCACAAATTTAAACCTGCTGACAGGAAAAAACAAGTAAAATACGAACAAACAAAAACAAGCGCCATGTTATTGACACTTACTGTGCATCTATAAATGCATTGATGAACAGAAACTGCATTAAATCTACACCACAGCAGCCTACAGAAACCTACAGTTATGCACTTGAAAAAATTAAATTATTTCTTTATTTCTACAGACGCAAACAGATTGTGACAGCAAAGCATGACAAATATCAAATAATTATATTGCATCTCAGCAATATGAACCAAATCACACATTGATCAAAGCAAGGGATGTTTGTACTTTCTCTATTGTTTGTATTATCTATAACACACAATCAACAATATAGGTACACACACACACACACACACACACACACACACATATATATATATATATATATATATATATATATATATATATATATATAATATCCTTTATATAAGTTAGATTAGCCAAGACATGGAATCATCGGCACTTGATAACTGACAGTTTCTTGTTTCTATGATTTTCAAACCATAGATGAGGGAATGCCAGTTACTTAGGGCAGGTTTAGCTCAGTCGGCTAGGAATCACAAGGTTCCTGGTTCGATACCGACCCTCGCCAACTCAGCGTATGAGTAGCACAGGGATCTGTGCGGTAAAGCGAGGAGCTGATGGTAGCTGTGGCGCTCCACCTCAGACGCTAAAATAATCTCCTTAGTCTAGCGATAGTGAAAAGGGGGTAGACTCCCTCGCTTTCTGGCTGATACTGACATTAGGCCGCCCCGACGACTTTACTTACTTAACTGAGATATAAATGCTCTATACATGATATTGAGCACTATTTATATAGCATCCATATTATATATATATATATATATATATATATATATATATATATATATATTCTAAACTTATCTAACGGGGGGACTCGTAATTTTCGACCCCCCCTTATGATTTGTAAGTTGCTTAGTTTTACGAACTCTTTGTCCTATTGAGAAAAAAAATCCTTTTTCTCATTGCTTTCTGACTATTCCATCGTCTACAACGAAACAAAAACAAAACTACAATACCATCTTTCAATGTAATTTTTCTCCGAGGAGCATTGAACGAAAAAAAGATAAAATCATTTTAGATTTTAGATCTAACTAGGGTACCCTTACTTTTCTTTTTAAGAAAAAAATTTTACAACATGCATATGCTTTTACGCGTCCTTTTTAAATTCAGTACTGCCAATAAACTATATATATATATATATATATATATATATATATATATATATATATATATAATATGGATGCTATATAAATAGTACTCAATATCATGGATAGAGCATTTATATCTCAGTTAAGGTAGCACTAACACGGAGACAACGGCTCCTCATTACTAACAGTTTTTCGCCAACGCGATCTTCAGACCAAGTACACTTAGTCTGAAGATCAGAACAAAACATGGGTAGTAATGATTTTCTAGAATATATATATATATATATATATATATATATATATATATATATATATTTCTTTTTTTTTCTTCTGGGAGACAGTGATTTGGCAGCGGGAAATGGGTTTGAGTTCGGGAGAAGGTAAGGAGAAATGGGGTAAAAGTAATGATGTATTAGGTGGGTTGGGTAAGTTGCTAATCATATCTCGATGTGGGGGTTTATATTGCTCTGTCATACACCTGAAACAATGCATATCGAGCTCTCACACTTGGCTTGTATCACTACAGAAGAACCCCGCATATATATATTGCGTGTACTGAACGACCCCTAACTTTTGGCTATGCTAACCTACAAAAATAATTATTCAACATCCAATGACATAAAGAGAAAACATTCAAACAATTATTTGTTCTGTAAAACATAGGCAACCATATCGATGACTCGGTCTAATATCCCGTGAGTCTGACCCGACGCGATTCTGCATAGCCTACCTAATGCCTAAATAAAGGATTTTAGTTACGATAAAGAAGTTTTGAATATATTTGTTTACTATTTATAATATTTGTACATATATACACAGGTGTTATAGGTAAACAATGTTAAGTGAAAACTTTCTTATCTTAACTAAAAGCTTTTGCTTAGGTACAAGTTATGCTGGGACACTTTGGGTCGTGGTTACAGCAAGCCCAATGCAAAGAAAAAAGGTAAGCTTCAATGTTTCAAAAACATATCTCGTAAAATGAACGACTTTCGGGTGAAAGATTTGTCTAAAAATTCGTTCATTACACGGATTTTAGGTAGGCTAAAATTTAACATTTAAAACGGGACAATTTTATAAATTTAAAGTCTGTATGTCAAATAGTGCATTTTTTTCTCCTGAAGTCCCGCTCTTTTTTTAAAAAATTTTATTTCATTGCCACAATTACGAAATTTATAGAATATCTTATATGTATCTTTAGGCTCTATTCTTGAGGGGAAAATAGAATAAAAATAAGTGACAATTTACGATTTTAGATTTTTTATAAAAGTTCAAAGTTTCAAATTTTTGTCATGCCTAATATACGGTAACCATACTTACGCAATGAAATATATCCATATTTTTCCATGTTCTTTTACGAAGAAAATATTTTAAAAATTCAACGAAAATAAAAGTTAAATATTGTTAATCATCGCATTAAACCTTTCGATGATTTTTAACTAGCTTTATGTGAGCTTGTAAAAGTTCTCTGAGTTTTAAAACTCCCAAAGCATGTGAAATTGCACAGTGCTAAACAGCATTTGAATACTGAAATAAACCACTACAAGTACTAACAGATTTTAAAATAAAATAAAATATAACAATAAAATATCTATAGCAATTACTTTTAAGTAATCTACCTATTACGTTAAAAATCTTTAAAATGAAAAAAAAAAGTAAAAACAGGCTGAAAAAGAAGACAAAATATATAAATATATACTAGCAAATATATGCACCCTCCGGGTGCAAGTATTTAAGTTTTAGTATAATAAAATATCATATTTAATTAGAAAGGCTAATGAAACTGAATAAGAATGCAGATAAAAAGATTTGGAACAGAGGGGGTATGATTGAAAAATAGAACAACTTTGAAACTAACTCTTCCATCATTTTTCATTACTCCCGTCTTTCATTGGTAAATTTTCCTAATTTAACTATTTAGTTAAAATAGGAAGTAAAGAATAAAATAACAGTTTTTTTCTTGTTATATCCCCGAGATGTTTGCTCATATTGATTAAGATAAAACCAAACAATTAGAAATCAATGATACTAAGCATATATTTATTAAAATCAAATTTTTAAGATCAATATGCAAATTAGCCTTCCCATTCACACTGTAATCCGCTATTTTGTTGTATATATAAATACAATTGCATGTTATTAGTCTATAGATATGGTCAACAGTATTAATGATGTAAAACAATTTTATTAATAATTGAAGTTTAAATTAAAAATAAAATCATGGAGAATATGATGTAAATAACACAGGGAATTGTGACTTGTATAGTAATATAGTTTCGGTTACAGACAGACAAACCCACAATCTCCATTATAATAAGAGATATTAATAAAATAATCTAGCTATTACATAAATAATTTTCATGAAAAGATATATATTTAAAAACAGCATGAAAAAGCAGACAAAAATATATAAAAAGCGATATACTAATTGGCCACCAGAGGGAGTAACCTAGTATGTGACTACTGCACCTGCCGTTTGCTTTTAACTTTGTATAAATACAAAAAAATAAAATGGCCGTTTACGAAATAAATAAAATATACACTGATAGTTCAAACTTCACTTACTGTTGGCGGCAATGGCATTTTTTCGGTTTATCCAATTAAATACTATGGGCTTCAAGTATAATCCATGGCAAGTTTCCTTGGCGTAATGAATGTTCGTGGACGATCAGTTGATGCTGTTATTGTAGCTGTCAGCGTTTTTATTACGTGTTGTCAGATTCTGGAATAATAAAAGAGTAGAATTAGTATTGAGTTACATCAGAAAACGTGTCCTGCCAAGGATGGAAGATTTGTACATTCAATGAAAAAGTCAATTAAAAAGATTACTTTTTAAAGAGATGCACGTGTTGTTATTTATTAAGCTTTGTTTTGATATGTAGCGCTGTTAGTGTATGTTGGTTGTATCCTCTTCAGGTGTTTAGACAAATGGCATATAAACCTTCCTGGGTTATTTAGTACCAAAGCCATCTTTGTATATATTGATCAACACTTCCGATACGAGAAAGATGTTACACAAAGTCAAATTTTAAGCGGAGTTCAACAGGTTTGAATTCAGAGTCTTCCTTAAGGAATCTTCTCGTTTACAAGGTGCAGAAGACACTAACTTTTGAGTATATAATAATAAACTGTATCTAATGGTGATGCTCCAATTCACGAGTTCTGAGGAGAGTGGTGTACTCCGTTGTTATCTTACTACCAGCTCCACTGTGACCCAGAATGGTAGTACTTGTTATGGTCCCATGTAGGAATCAAACAATTCTTTCTAAAAATATTCGTATTCAATGGAAAATGTGGGAAAAAAATCTCTCAAGTCTCAACTATACATAAAATAAAAATATTACATACAATGAATGCGATTCCCTAACTGTTAGGCTGTGACTTGTAAATGTACTACATTCCGATAAATTGACCTAGATTGATTTGTAAGTGTCCTACTTTATAATTTGAAGAACAAAATAATTACTGAACGTTGCATCGCCTTGAAAATATTTTATTGACTTTTCGACAAAATGATGATAGAAGAACACCATATTTTGATTAAAAAAACTCATCAGTAAATAATATAATATATTAATAAAAGCACGGAAAATGAAAACAATCTAAAGGATCATGAATTACCTAAAGAGAAAGAGCAAGGGAACATATGGAGAGTGGTTGTGAACAGATAAATGTTGAACTTGATTGTGTTACATAATGGAAGGCAAAAGCCTATCATTTTTATAAGGTAGTGTAAGTGTATGACATCTTAATAATAACGGTAACATAGTGGCAAATGACTGCTAGTTTTATTAGCAATAGTCTTGAACCCAAAGTCACATGGCTTAGAGAAACGCGTGAATAAGTGACTCCGGGAAAGTAGAATTAGAACCTAGGGAATTGAAGCTATCGCAAGCTGGGGGCGGGGGCCAGACGTGTATTTCCGTTTCTGATCCTCCTCACGTGCGTCCGGCAATAATGTATCGCGAATCGGGATAATAAAAGTGCGCACAAACATGTCTCTGGGTTTGTCTTTGATAATCATGAAAATAACAACAAGATGGAACCCATATAGGGAGGTCTCGGTCCGATTTAAGAGGAAAAACCGAAACAAGTAAGAAGAACAGACACTCGACGGAAGATAGAAGAGGAAAAAGCTAGAAGAATACAACAATTGTGATGTAATGAATATGCATACACCTGAGTCCCCCCTCACAGTAATATGATTGGCTAGTTTCAGCCATAAATACAGAGCAATGTAGAGGTACAATGCCTACGACTACGACGTCGCACCAGTACTATTACTTACCTGCTCGATTGTACCACTTTGTTATCTTAACCCCACCACTCTTCTACCTCTACTTCTACTGAATATATCCTTTCCCGGACATACCAAATTGTTTTTAACTAAATGGTGGAATTTCATCGGATTCAATTAGTCTACTCTAATACACTATGGGACAAAATGATTTATATATATTTATGATTTATATATATTTATGTATGTTTGATAAAAACAAAATGGAATAAATAATGAAAGAAAAGTGTTTTTTATTTTCCAAATGTACATATGATGACATGAATTGGACTGAAGAACATTTTGCTTTCATTGTGGAAACGTTTATCAAGAACAACGAATCGGTAACTGCAACCCAAAAAAACATTCCGTGTGTACTTTGGGGGGCTTGGTATACATGATCTCGTAACTACTCCAAACACGATTTCATTGTGTTACCAACTTTAGAACTCGTGGATCAGCATTGAACGTGGATCAACTGGCCGAACGGGGAACGTCAGAACTTATGTCGATGTGGTAAATGTTTCAATGCAACAGAAATTGTTTGGCACGGAATAAAAAAAAATGGCATCGTATGTACATATGGAAAATAAGTACATTTTTTCATTATTTATTTATTTTGCTTTTATTAAACCTACAATGTATCGGATCATTATATATATATATATATATATATTATATATATATATATATATATATGAGGAAAAGGGGGCTGGAATGAATCCGACAGAATGAGGTAAAATAAGGAATGAAAGAACAAAATTCAGACAAAAATGTGTAGTATATTTCGCTGGAATATTAAATTCAGCTTCTTCAGCTTTTATTGAATCATTAGGTTCATACAAGTTTTTTATAGAAAGGGGAAGTAGGTAGGTGGGTAAGTTTTGTGGTGAGGGAAATAATTTGATTGGTTATAGGAGACATCTTTGGGAGGACTCTCATTTGCTACTTCCATTACTCAAATCTCTCTCCAAGAAATGGATACTCCCCTCCCCTATCAGGTAGTTCTCACCATTCATTTTTTCTACCTACATCCCTCCACTCTCTTCCCATCTGTCTCCCTCCTTATATATCCCAAAGATGTCTCCTATAACCAATCAAATTCTTTCCTTCACCACAAAACTTACCCACCTATCTACTTCCCCCATCTATAAAACATTTGTATGATCCTAATGATTCAATAAAAGCTGAAGAAGCTGAATTCAATATTCCAGCAAAATATACTACACATTTTTGTCTGAGTTTTGTTCTTTCATTCCTTATTTTACTCATATATATATATATATATATATATGTGTGTGTGTGTGTGTGTGTGTGTGTGTTTGTGTGTGTGGTGTGTGTGTGTGTGTGTGTGTCTGTCTGTGTGTGTAAAAATTCGCCTTTCTATATACACGTGTGTTTATTATGAAGTAACACATCACTCAATAAGTCCCGGGCCTAACTAATAAAACAACTTTTAGGGAAAATTTCGACTTTATTCATTCACATTCTCCTTCTAGGGGGATACACTGATTCCAACCCTTCTTTAACAATTCGATGCCCTTCTTTGTCTTTGGTCTCAAAATACGCCTCAGTTTCCGATATCTTCTTCATTGAAGCCAAATCTCTTTCCCTGGAGCATTCCTTTGAGGTCTGCTAGTAGCCAATAGTCACTGGGGACCAGATTTGGAGAATAAGGTGGGTGCGGAAGCAATTCGAAGTGCAATTCATGTAGTTTCGCCATCGTTGCGATCAACACCGTGCATTTTCTTTGTGAAGGAGCATTTTTTTTCTTAATTTGTGGCCTTTTTTTGGCGATTTCTTCCTTCAAACGCACCAATAAGGCTATATAATATTCGCTATTGATGGTTCTTCCTTTCTCAAGGTAATCGATGATTGCACATCCCAAAATATGGAGGCCAAAACCTTGCCTGCTGATGTTTGCGTCTTTCGTCGCTTGGGACGGCTTTCACCTGCTGCTGTCCACTCAGCTGACTGCCAATTTGACTCTAGAGTAACGTTGTGGATCCATGTTTCATCCATTGTCACATATTTACACAAAAAAAATCATTTTTGTTGCCTTGAAACAGTTGCAAACAACGCTCTGAATCGTCGACACGTTGTTTTTTTTGATCGACTGTGAGCAAACGCGGCACCCACTTTGAACACAGCTTTCTCATTGACAAATGTTCACGCAAAATGCTGAATACTCTGCCTTTGGATATCTTCAACTCCTCTGATATCTCACGCAACTTCAATTTACGATCGGCCAAAACGAGTTAGAGGAGCTTTTTGGTGTTTTCCGGGACAGCTGCTGAATTTGGGCGATCTGGGCATTCAGCATCATTTGTGTATGTACGACCGCGTTTAAAGTCAGCATATCACCTCTTAACCGTTGCTTCCGCCGGAGCAGAGCCCGAATAACATTTATCAAGCCATTACTTTGCTTGAACAGTATTTTTCTCATCAGAAAGCAATGCTTTATCAACACACGAAATTCAGATTTCTCTATTGTTTTGAAAATTTGCAACAGTAGCTTCACTTAAATAACTAATTTGTAAAATAATGATCCGATTGGGTTCAAATTTTGACACGTGCCATTTGAAGGTTAGTACTTTATAAAACCGTATGGATTTTTTTTTATTAGTGGCGCCATCTATATGTTAGGCTCGGAACTTATTGGGTGATTTGTTATATGTAACGTAAATATTTTTATATGAGTGTACGCATCATTTGTTCTGATGCATAAACGGATGATCACACACGTACCAATACACACACACACACACACACACATATATATATATGTATATATATTTAAGAGAGAGAGAGAGAGAGAGAGAGAGAGAGAGAGAGAGAGAGAGAGAGAGAGAGAGAGACATATGAATGTGTGTCAAATTGTTGAAATGGAGTAGAGACTTATCAACGGTAAGGATAATGCAATGCTATGTAAAAACAATATAATATGAATAATAAATGTCAGTATATTTTGAGTTAATGTCTAAAAACTATTGAGTAAATGCTTTCCAAATATACTTTAGAGTTCAATAAAAACAGTGTTTTTCAGATATAATCTCAATATATAGAAGAAAACTAAAAATGGAAATAAATGAGTTTTTATCTAAAAAAAAATCTTGGGAGTATAAAATATTGAAACATAAAAAGTTACTATCGATGTTAACGACTCATAAAAGGAAATATTTTATTTATCTCACCCCTCTATTTATCTAATGTATTTATTGTCTTATTTGGGGGCGTTCGCGTCTTTTTTCTTTTTTCTTTCTTTCTTTCTTTCTTTTTTTCTTTTTTCTTTCTCATTCTATTTATCGACTCTTTTTTTCTGTCTCTGATATTCTATTTTTCACATATTCGTTGCCTATTATGTCTAAGTTATCTATCTATCTATCTATCTATCTATCTATCTATCTATCTATCTATCTCAAATTCTGTTCATTATTATTATTTTTTACTTTTCTCTTTCTTTCCTTATTCTCTATTTAGTTTCTCTTCCTTATTTTCTTTTTGGTGTTCTATTAATCTTTTCTTTCTTTCTCTTTTGTCTTGTTTTTCTTTCTGTCTTCTAATTTCATCATTCTTTCATTCATTCATTCTTTCTTTGTTTTTTTCTTCTAATACTATCTTTCTTTCTTCTAATTTTATCTTTCGTTCTTTTTTCCTTCTTTCTTTCCTTTCTTTCTTTTCTTTTTTCTTCTCTTCTCTTATTCGCCTCCTTTCTTCTTTTTTATTGGCTTCTTTCTTTCTATCTTTCTTTCTTCTTAATATCTTTTCTTTTCCTTTCTTTCTTTCTTTCTTTCTTTCTTTCTTTTCTTTCTTATTCTCCTTCTTTCTCTTTCTTTCTTTCTTTCTTTCTTTCTTTCTTTCTTTCTTCTTCTTATTCTCCTTTTCTGTCTTTGTTCTGTTTTTTCTTTCTTTCGTTTGCTTTCGTATCTTTTCTTTCTTTCATTTTTTCTTGTTTTTTGTTATCTTTTATGTCTTATTCTATCTTTCTTTCTTTCTTTTTTTCTTTTTCTTTCTTTCTTTTTCTTCTTTCGTATCTTTCTTTTCTTTTTTTTCTTCTTTCTTCTTTTCTATCTTTCTTTCTTTCTTGCTTATCTTTTCTTTCTTTTCTTTCTTTCTTTTTTCTTTCTTCTTTCTTCTTTCTTTCTTGCTTTCTATCTTTTTCTTCTTTCTTTCTTTTTCTTTCTTTCTTTTTTCTTTCTTTCTTTCTTTATTTCTTGTTCTATTTTTATCTTTTTATCTCTTATTCTTTCTTTCTCTTTTTCTTTCTGTCTTTCTTTCTTTCTAGACTTCTCTTTCTCTTCATCACCTGCTGTTATATTTATAGCAGTTGTAAGTGGTTTTGACTTGATAACTGGCTTTCGTCGCCGTTGCACGAATTAAAAACAGACTTTATCATTAAAATGATGTTTTTATTTATTTATTGATTTTTCGGGCATCTGCTAAAAAGTCTCATATATTTTACTTTTATTCTCACATACATTCCAAATGCAGATGCTACGTAATGATTACCTTCACAAAAATCGGATTCGCTAAACCAAGTTTAAATTCAACCCAAGACTACTTGCGTTCACTTGGCATAAATCCTCATGCATCCTATTATGGGGGGGGTCAAAGTTTGGGCATTGGACATGTATGCCGAAAGGGATGGGGGTCCACTTAAAAGAAATTGTGATATTGTAAAAAGTATCTGGTACATTTAAAGAAGGCGGCTTCATTCCTGAAAGTGAGTATAAGGGACTATAAGTAGTTTTGTAATTTAACCATTGTAGTTATTTTTGAGGATAACAAAATATCTTCACCATAAAATGACTTGATTAGTTAAATTAAAAGTTAAATTTAATAGAAACAATAACATCGTGACATGCATTTAAAAAACTGAAATATTTTATTATAAATTATTTTAATTTGTGATCTAGATATATAAATGAATTATTTGTATTATATCTACATCTATATTAATAATGGAGATTCGCTTCCGGCTTTTGTCTGTAACAAAAATTACGTCACTGCCTACGTCACATTACCCCAAATCGTCATAACAGAATAAATACACTCAAAATTTGAACATGCGACATTAGACAGTCCTCATTGTTTTTTAAACAAGTTTTAATAAATACATGACTGGTATTATATATCTATATATAGTTTTTTTTTAATACATATTTAAAGTTTACATTTAAAATTGTTTTATTTTTTAATCCTTTAATGAATTTGATGATTTTATTTACTTAGGGTAGAACTCGCTGACATTGAATTTTTTACTCCCACCCTCAGGCAATATGTTTTAAAAATCTATTTCTACATCGCCCGGAGGGTGTTTTTTTATTTTGTACAAGTCTAGATAATAAATATTATGCTTAAGTAATAGTTCCAGGTACTTTTCACAATATCACAGTTTTTCATTACGGACCTCCCCCTTTTCGGCATACATGTCCAGTACCTAAACTTTGACTACCTCTGATTCTATTCAGTTACTGGATATCTTATAAAAAGTGTTCTCGTCACTGGCATGTAGCGATGCGAGAGAAAACTTAGTCAAAACAAAGCTCGTTTGAATTCAGAGTTTTCTTTCTCTTAGATTGGTAATATAACCAAAGAACACAGCCTGTTCTGCTTATCTAACCATATCTGGAGAGAGAGAGAGAGAGAGAGAGAGAGAGAGAGAGAGAGAGAGAGAGAGAGAGAGAGAAGAGAGAGAGAGAGAGAGAGAGAGAAGTTGTCTTCATGTATTACCCAAGGGCGTTAGCACGAAGCGAAACACACAGAGCCTCATTCCGGATTTAAAGTCGGGACACCGATTCTATTTCCTACGGAAATAACCGTTGCGCTAACCATGCCTTCACGTATTTTATGTGTGACTTAATGTTTTCACACATATACAAAATTAAAATTGCCACCTTATTACTTTCTTGGCAAACTTCGTATGTGTAACGTTAAAGATTTTATATCGCTGTTATTATGTTATTCTATGATTCTTTTATTCAGTCTATTTAAAACTAAGTCTACAAACTAATATTTTAACGTAATTATTTATTTCCAAAATCCATTTCCATAAATCATTTTGAGACTAATATTATGCACTGCTGATTGTCGGCCATATTGATGCAAGCGACATCTGGTGGAGATGTTGATATTAACACAAGGGTACTTGTGTCAATATCAAATGCAATTCCGTTTTCGTGCCCTTTGCATTCAAGTCTGTTTTTCTTCTGTATTGACTGAAAACCGTTCGACCAGAAAATTTCGACGAAAAAACTTGAAAATGTCAATGCGTTAAAGACTCTCATAAAACAAATATCCGCCGGCCACTTTATATGTTATGAGGGAAACAGGAGGAGGGGGAAGACACGTGTAGGAAGAGGAGGTGAGATTGAAGGCAAAAGAAAGAGGGAGAGAAAGAAGAGAAGATGAGTGGCTGGATTAATTGTGATGATAGTAACTAAGAAAACAAAAATAATTTCTGATGAACTTGAGACATGAATAAAACAAAGACAAAATCCAATATTGATAATGTTATTATTTAACACTTCGAAACCGAACGACTGGTATTTGTGCCGTTACCATAAAGTACATATGGCTGGCTTGAAATTCCATCTGTAGAATCTAATGTTTTAATCTGTTCTAAGAAACGTTCATAGGCTGACCAAGATACACTCATGGAATATGAATAAATGCGGTTACTTTCAACATAGTTTTCCTCATGGTTCACACAATTCTTCGATTGAAGTTGCAGTGATTGAATCCCATAGTTAAAAATGTTATCAGCAGCAGATATGAACTTATCAGCCTAGCCTCGTATATCTGATATGCCTATAAAATGTTGTAATCTGTTTTACATCCGTAAGGGTCTATAAAATATTGTAATCTATTCTGCATCTGTCGGTGCCTATAAAATGCTACAATTTTTCAATGTCTATAAAATTTATAATATGGAATCTGTTCTATATCTTCCATTGCCAATAAAATCCTGTATTTTGTTTTATATCTGCCATTGCTTATAAAACGTTTTCTGTTCCATATCTGCTTTTTCCTATAAAAGCTTTTAATCTATTCCACATCTGCCACTATCTATAAAATGTTGTAATAACTTTCGCATCTGCCATTATCTATAAAATGTAATATCTTTCGCATCTGCCATTACCTATAAAATGTTGTAATATCTTTTGCATCTGTCATTACCTATAAAATGTTGGAATAACTTTCGTATCTGCCATTACCTATAAAATGTTGTAATATCTTTTGCATCTGTCATTACCTATAAAATGTTGGAATAACTTTCGCATCTGTCATTACCTAAAAAATCTAATATCTTTTGCATCTGCCATTACCTATAAAATGTTGTAATATCTTTGCATGTGCAATTACCTATAAAATGTTGTAATATCTTTTGCATCTGCCATTACCTATAAATGTAATAATCGCATCTGGCATTACCTATAAAATGTTGTAATATTTTGCATCTGCCATTACCTATAAAATGTTGTAATATCTTTTGCATCTGCATTACCTATAAAATGTTGTAATATCTTTTGCATCTGCCATTACCTATAAAATGTTGTAATATCTTTCGCATCTGCCATTACCTATAAAATGTTGTAATATCTTTTGCATCTGCCATTACCTATAAAATGTTGTAATATCTTTGCATCTGCCATTACCTATAAAATGTTGTAATATCTTTCGCATCTGCATTACCTATAAAATTGTAATATCTTTCGCATCTGCCATTACCTATAAAATGTTGTAATATCTTTTGCATCTGCCATTATCTATAAAATATTGTAATATCTTTTGCATCTGCCATTACCTATAAAATGTTGTAATATTTTTGCATCTGCCATTACCTATAAAATTTGTAATATCTTTTGCATCTGCCATTACCTATAAAATGTTGTAATATCTTTGCATCTGCCATTACCTATAAAATGTTGTAATATCTTTTGCATCTGCCATTACCTGTAATATCTTTGCATCTGTCATTACCTATAAAATGTTGTAATAACTTTCGCATCTGCATTACCTATAAAATCTTGTAATATCTTTTGCATCTGCCATTACCTATAAAATGTTATAATATCTTTCGCATCTGCCATTACCTATAAAATGTTGTAATATCTTTCGCATCTGCCATTACCTATAAAATGTTGTAATAACTTTCGCATCTGCCATTACCTATAAAATGTTGTAATAACTTTCGCATCTGCTATTACCTATAAAATGGTGTAATCCGTTCCACATCTACCATAACGAATAAAATGTAATCAATTTCACATCTGCCGTTATCTATATAATGTTGTAATATGTTTCACATCTGCTATTAAACATGAAATGTTATAATATCTTCTACATCTGCCGTTATATATAAAATCTATTATATTTTACACTGCTACTACCTATAAAATGTTGTAATCTGTTCCCCATCTGTTGTTATCTATAAAATGTTGTAATCTGTTCCCCATCTGCCGTTGCCTATAAAGTGTTGTACATCTGTCATTACTTATAAAATTTGAGATATATTTCATATCTGCCATTACCTATAAAATGTAATATGTTTTACACTGCTATTAGCCATAAACTGTAATCTGTTCCACATCTGCCGTTATCTATAAAATGTTGTAATCTGTTCCACATCTTTTAGAGAAAGTTGATGACCACAGATGTGAACGAACTGCCAAATAACAAACAGGTCAATGACCACACAGTCTACGAGTAAACGAACAAGGACAAAGATTTAAATGCTGTTCGATATAGATTAGAAAGAAAACAATAACAAAATCAGTTGTAAATTAAATATGCGTATGTTTTCATATTTGCATATGTGTTCGTGTATGCACATACAATCATATACACAATCTATGGATTTAGTGGTCTCAGTATAGGGATAGATTATATGAATATTTTTATGCATGATTATATATATGACGAAATACCAAAAGCGTCAGGGAGTTGAACCACGAATACAAATTAATTAACCGAATGAATATCTCTTTTGGAGAAGTCTCTGGCCTGCTGTTTACTCACTGATTTCCGAAGCGTACTTTATCCAAACAATAGAGATAAAATTCCACATGCTGTGTTAATTCTACACTCTTCTGGGTAGCACCTTGTATATTATGTATCCATTTAAAGAAAAATAGACAGCTTTCTATCTATCAATAAACATATCAAAATGGAAAATAGATGTGAACAGATCATATAGATAGATAGATAGATAATAAACACACACACACACACACACACACACACACACACACACACACACACATATATATATATATATATATATATATATGAATAGATAAGATAGATAAGTATATAGATATGAATAAATCAAGCGATATAATATGAAGACACACTCACAACATACACGCAAACACACACACACACACACACATACACACACACACACACACACGCACACACACACACACACACACACATATATATATATATATATGAATATATCAAGATAGACATAACAATATGTATGAATAGATCAATGAATAGATATGAAGAGACATATATAGGTAGATAGCCCTGAAGAATGATAGATTGATAGATAAATATATATGAAGAGACATAGATAGATAATAGATAGATAGGAATATATGAAGATATGTAGATAGAAATACAGATTGATAGATAAGAGTAGGTTACGGCAGAGAAACATATATGAATAGATAAAACAAATATATATCAACAGGCCTAGATGGACAGATTGAAAGATAGAAAGAAAAAATTTTAAGTTGGACGATGATACAAGAAAAACATTAATGAAAGATTCTGTTCTTTAAAACAGAATCACTTGAAACGATGAAGCTATTCAAACACACGAGGTTCAATAGGGAAATAACGGTCATAAAAGGTCTTCAGTTTGGCGCCGTCGGCTCTTCAGGTTCTTTCTTTCAATTCGAATTTAAAGAAACCTCATTTCGCTTTTAGGTTTTCTTTATCAAGTCTACTGAAATTTATTCTTCCATCTTAAAAGGGGAACAGGTCATCTAAACAGCAAAAGAAACGCAAAGAGCTTGCAATACATCATCATCATCATCATCATCATCATCATCGCACTGTTAGCACAGATTCCCAAGACTCTCCCTGGCCAAACAACTCTGTCGGACATTGCTCCTGGTAGGTCCCTCGCACGACATCCTCAATCCGCACAGAACTGATTAATGTTGGTTTCTGGTTATAGCCGACCTACACTGGTGTGTCTATGTGTAGGTGTTCACAGGAGATTGTCACTTATGAGCTCGTCTTTACTTCTTCAGCAGTGTCCGGCATGTCTTGTTCGCCTCAACATTCTCGTGCAGCTTCCATCTAGTTTATTAGCTAAGCACTTCGTTAGGGTCTATGTGGTGTTGCCGTACAGTCAGTGAAATGATTTCAACGATACAGGTCTATCCGCAGTAAATGCAAAGCAAAAAAATGTGTGTCTGCCGATAGGCGCTAGGTAGCGTAGCAAGCAACAACAAAAAATTTGAAGAAGCAAAGTCAAAGGTCGCTTTTAACTTCTAGTCTCGAGAGAACACGCGCCAATTGCATTTCCTGGTTACTGACAAGGGGGCTTTGAGTCCCCAGCATTTCGTGTTTTATGGTAAACGAGAACATACTCAACATATAAGTGTTTATACTTTCCTCTTTTACCAGCAGCATCAAGACTTTATCTATCAAAATACTATTTTCCTATGCATAATCTCTTCTTTGTATCTCTTCTCATATTTTTATACATTCTTCTATTAAGTTTGCTCAGGCAATGAAATAACCTTGTTATCACTGCATCGGGAATTGCTATATTTACCCCATACAATGAGATGATATACTCAACTGATTATCTTTATCTACAACATCAACCCTTCTCTTTAGTCCCCCTCACCTTTTAGTTGGCCAAGAAGAAGGAACAAAAATCTGGATTGAAATCAGGGGAGTGTGGAAGAAGTAGCTTCGCCCATGCAAATGTTTTTCCACGGAAATCGCAGTACCATCGTTGACATTATTTGTCTGGATGTTTTAGATAGGACTTGATAAGCTCTATTATTTAGATTTTTCGGGCTGTAGTTCTCTTTTATCTTTATACACACAACGTTTCGTCCGTTGTTTTTCCGACCTTCTTTGGGTGTTTCTTACCAAACTCGTGAACATTCTCGGCAAAATGGAACCTTCTTCAAAGTTGTCGTAATATCAGTTGAACACATGGCGCAACAGATATAAGGGTTGAATCCTGACTAAGGGTGCAGATGACATAGAATACTTAACAGAGCTTAACACTTATACCCGGTTATGGTTAACAGAATGAAAACAATCTACTCCATCGGATTAAATAAAGAGTTAAGGCTCAAAGTTCAGTAATGGCTACCGATTACGACAAGAAGGTTTCTGATTTCGACGAGAAGCTTCCCAAGTTTGTCAAGAAACACCTGAAGTAGACCGGAGGGTACATCGGCTGAAACGTTGTGTATATAACAATAAAGATGAGAACAATAGTCCAAAAATCTAAATAATACAAAACCTTCTTGACGTTGTGTCATTGTGGCTCTCTGCTCCACACGAAGCCTACGAAACTATCATAGCATAGTTTTATCTCCCTATAGTCTGTAACACTTGAATACAACATTGCTTTTTTTTAACAACCTAACCTTTCGAAAAAAAAAAGTAGGTTTGTATTAAAACTTGATTAAATCATGCAAAGGAATAAGCTATATTAGTAGTCGCTCTCCAGACATAAGAGTTAAAAAATTGTTATTTTCCTAAAGGAAAGAAATCAGACGCCGATTCAAAGGCGGTGACCTTCTTTCTACATTCATTAAGCAAAATCCACAAAGGTAAGTAACTGTCGTACCTGTTCGAATGGGGCGTTTGTCTTTGTTACGTGTGACGCGTGCGCAAGAAGAGCGTCTCCTCTGCTTTGTTGAATGTTTCAATGCATTCAGCGAATTTATTGATCCAACGCGAGCATGCGCAGTGCTGGTCGAGATGTACTGAGTAACTGGAGGTAATCTAGCGAATGGTTCTATCGCACAAAGCAATACTTCCAAATCAAGTCAGACGCGACCCAAACTTTTTAGACAGGCGGCGTGACTGAAAGTAATACAATATACAAGCAACGTTGTGGGGCGTGACGTAGTGGAGACATCGGTAGCATCAGTTTCGTTCAAAGCAAACTTCCCAAAAGAAACCATATTCCAGTATGTATTTATCCTTTGCCGTGGGCAGGGAGTGATAAAAAGTCAATTTTTAAGCGGAGTAAAGCTGGTTTGAATCCAGAGCTTTCCTTCTCCTAGATTGGTTGCGTAGTTATGACTTAAGAACCCAGCCTGCTGTAACACTATTGTGTTATGGGTTGATTGGCAATCTATTAATTAATTACCAATTAATTAAAACTACCCTAATTATTAATTATGGTGGTTTGTTAAAATTAAAAGTAATAATAATAATAATAATAATAATAATAATAATAATAATAATGTTTATATTGGAGGTATATATTTATCTAAACGAAAAATCCTCACGTAAGCATAAGTTCTTTCGATTATGGAATTTAATATATATAATCGGAATTTTAAATTTCACAAAATAAAATGATAAATTTAATAAATAAGATTCCAGTTTTTGAAAAGTTCGTCAACAATTTCAAAAACTTAGATAAATAAAACAATGGTTGGCCTTGACTCCAAATGGAAAGATACAAGCTAGGCTGGCACAAGGCCATTTAGACACGTAGGCAATGTTATCGAGTGGCTGGCCAATCAGAGACATATGTTAGGGGTGGGAGGTCTGGATCCCATAAATCACAGACCGTCAGACCGTCAGAGAGTCAGAAGAGAGTCAGAAGCGAGAGAGGAGAGACCGGGACAGACCGAAGAAAGAGGAGAGACCGCAGAGTCACCATGGCTCTGGGCCCTTGATAAACTTTACCGATACACTCTGATGCCTTGCCACTCGGTACAAAATTGATAACTTAGCCAAAAACTAGCTGTAGATCGCCAATCAGCTGGACAAGAAATCACCTCGCTCCTTTGTAAAATAAATGTATATATTTTATACATAAGCATTCAAAAAGCGTTGTGTTCAATTGTTTTGTTGATCCGTTGACAGCTTTTGGTTATTTAATCTTATTTCAACCGGGTTGGTAAAAGGGACGAAACCAGCTCTTTTTCAGCCTTCCTGTAAATCAACAGACAACATAAGAACGGGAGGTTGGAACGGGTGGTTTCGACGACTGTAATACTGTGCCGGAGCATCGTTCCCATAACATAATTCGAACCCTGTGCCCCAACTTATGTTATTATATTAGTGCCGCGACCAGGTGCTATATATACAGTGAGACGGTGCCCCAGCACAGATTATTATACTGCTTTACTATTTACTCATAGTTGCGATGGGGGAGGGAAAACATAGATTCATGCATTAGGGTATTTGCGCAATCTGAAACGCAAACAGCCTCGTCTAGGATATGAATTCGGGTCGCCGTTTCCATTTCCCAGAACGATAACCGTTACGTAAAGCGCACCTCAATGATCAATATTAACTCCCATAATAGTTGTTACAGTTAGTATATAAAGTATCGGGGGCGCTCGTAGCGTAATGGTTATTGCTGTAAGAAATGGATCCGTCGACCCGAGTTAAAATCTTGAACGAGGCCGTTTGTATTTCCCTTAGCGATAATACCTTTGGGAAACTTATGAATCCAGCTATTCCCCTTCCAGCTATAGGTAAATAGTCGGACAGATTGGGTTCTCTACACTTGGTAAAGCAACAAGTCTAGGTGAAGGAAATCAACCCAGCTGTACTCCGTTTAAGAAATGACCCTGTGTCACATCCTGCGCATGGCGGAGGGGTTACGTAAATGCACACATTTAGCATATGAAATGTATATGATTATATAGCCACTATTATAAGGCAGAAGTAGTGCAATCTATATCATAATGATCTAAGACATGCTGGACAACGTTTGAGAAGCAAAGACGAACTCATAAGTGACGTTCTCATATGGATAACCCAGAGCAGCAAAAAACAGTTCTGTGCGGATTCTGGATGCTGTGCAGAGGACCTGCTAGGGGCGATGACTAATAGGGACAATTGGAGAGAGAGAGAGAGAGAGAGAGAGAGAGAGAGTCATGGATATCCGTGCTGCCAATATGACATGATGATGATGATGATGATGATGATGATTTGTACTGTATCGGGGGGGGGGGGAATTGTGCATCGCATCAGCATTCTTTTTAGCTGGATTAAAATACTTATACTCAAAGAATAAAACGGCTTCCATCCCAATTTACAGATTAATAATGAAATTATGGGATAGGCATTTGCTTTCACCTTTATTATTATGTTTTCTTGATGGAAGTGACTATTGTGAATTATGTAGGTCTTCCCCTTATTTACATATTTCTTATTTGCAATTACAATACGAAATCTATGAATGGAATGAGATTTGGCATCGAGCTTAATGACCATTCAAGGCGGCCTATAAGTAATTAAAGAAATTTTCATTTCAATTTTGTGTTAAAATCTAGAGACCAAATCTCGAATATCCAGTTAGATTTATTGAGATAATGGTGCTACGGTCGTCTAAAATTATGATTTATTATAGACATATTGTTTTAATGAATTAAAAAATGTCTACAAATTCACTGTTTATGATACATTGAGGTATTTGTGAATTTGTCTATGCACGCATGCGCATTCGTCTAGGTTTGCCAACAAATGAAATCATAAAATTTGACTTGTTACATTCTGGGACATTTCATTCACAGATATCCGTAGATTTACAGTTGTATCAGGCGATCAAATTAATTTTCTATTGATTTTTCATCGTAGAATATCGAAACAAATAAAAGATTTCCTCACAAATTATAGGACATAAATATTGTTAGATAATGGATAAGCTTTGCCTATCTTGTTTACCACTACCCTGTCGGCCGGGGCTGCATAATACACTGACTGCACCTCTACAGAGGAGTAAAATCCACCAAAGTTCTACTTGTTGGCTGTGAGTGGCGACTCATGATGCTTAAGGACGGAACCCTAATGGGTGAGCAGTCCATAACATGCTACACTCCAATTTGACCCTTACTTATGTTGGATTTTGTTGATATAAGGCATGAGGTAAATGGTCACTCCTAAATATAGACTCGTTGACTACCACGTGACCTGGGGTAGATTTCTATTGTCCAATCACTGGCCTCTGCTGCTGCTGCTTCTGCTGTATTAATAGAGACACCATTCTGAGCTTATTTCATTGACATTTGGATTCTCTTGGACGACGGACTTACAAGGAATACGTTAACACCGGATTCTTATTGGCTTGCTTACTTACTTATTACATCTGGAATAAAGGATGCCGACCAGATACTTAACAACTTAGAGGCCCCTACGATCAATGGACTGGTCACGTCAAGCCCTAGCACCTATATGATTGGTTTGGTTTGGTTTAACGGCATATCCACTCTGTGGAATATTTAATGCTAAATCATTTTTAAACATAACTTTATATATATAATTTGTTAGGAAATAGTTTATGGTTTATGGTTAAATATTTTGTTTTTAAACAAATTGTTAGAGTGCGAGACAACAATCAATTTTGCTCTACGGGTGTGTTTTTGTTAGATAGTTTCGTGAACGTATTTCATATCCGTTTCATAATTTTCTATATATTTTTATTTTTATCACAAAGAATAATATGCCATCTATGTTAACATTTTCAAACAGATATTTCATATTATTTGCGTTGAAAAATTGTTTCCTGATATGAGTGTAAACTTTACATTCTATGAGGAAGTATGTAACAGTGCAGGGTGTCTGGCAAGTTATATAGCGTGGTTGTGTAAGAACAGAATTAAGGCTTTTAGCAGATTTTTCTTTTTGTGCAAAAGGGAAAAATTAAAAGGAACATTCGCCAAGAAGGACCAACATTCTTGCTTCCGAGGTGTAGCATTTACGCAGAATTGATTGTATTTCTAAGATCAATTTTTTAAAGCTAAGACACAGAAAATGTCTGATAGCGGCTGTAATATTCTAAGCAAATGGTACTGAGGTGTAAATAGAGAAATTATTTTTATAAAGCCAGCAGCCTGAAAAAGTTGATAAAGTTTAACATCTCTTCCAGTGAGCTAGGTGTAACAAGATTTGGTTGAACTAGCACCCATGACAATAAGCAGTTGTTAACCAGGACTTGTCGAGGTCACCAGACTTTATTGACCACCTTAGTGGTAGCGGGGGCTAGTCGGCCGCTGCCGCTGCCGCTGCCGCTCCCGCGATCGTGGAAGGTTTGAACACCAATAAAAGAAGATGCGTTTCTAGATTCGTGATCTTTTAGTGGCTCAGGTACGAGGAGTCAGTGTTTCCGTGAACGGAGAGTGAGTGAACCTTTTAAAAATACTTGAAGAGTCGGTTTCAACTTGAACGAAGAAACTCACACGTTATGTCCGTTATCCACTTGCCCCACCTTCAACGGCCTCAGAAACTGAACGGAGAGAATAAAGCAGGCGGATTTTAATGCATAAGGTGAGTTGTGTCTTTGTGTTTCTCCTCCCCCATTCGACAATTAGTCATCATCGACATAGCAGTTGTCGGTTACTACGCTTCGTGACGTCGATGGTGCCGTAACCAGGAAACACACAAAACACAATAGTAACGTACAATTACTGCAATCGGTATCTGTTGGCGGAAGGTTCTTCTCATTATATTTAGGGGCCGGGTTAGCTCAGTCAGTAGAGCATTCGGCAAGAAATCACAAGGTTCCTAGTTCGAAACCGGTCCTCGCCAACTCAGCGTATGAGTAGCACAGGGATCTGTGCGGTAAAGTAAGGAGCTGGTGGTAGTTGTGGCGCTCCACCTCAGACGCAAAAACCATCTCCTTGGTCTAGTGCTATTGAAAGGGGGATAGACTGCCTCGCCGATTGGCTCATGCCGACGACTCTACTTTTAAAAATGTTTTTCTTAGGAAGTGGAAAGTGAAATCAAATTCGGTACCGAAATTAAAATCAGCAATCCAGTTCAAAGTTTCAAAACATGTTGTAAATATACACTTAGCAATAATTCCATAAGAAATGTATGAATCCATTTCTCTTTACGTTCT
>CM042147.1:88107254-88159754 GCA_023376005.1 Doryteuthis pealeii
GTCAACCCTCGATCATTTCATTGTCAAGCTCGCCGCCCACCACGTACAGCCGAGAAGAAATAAAGTCAAAATTCCTACTATACCAAGTGTTGTAGATTTCATTAAGCGACCACTACATATATCGTCTAAGGGTTAGAGATGATACCCGCAATATACCAGCAACATATACGATTCAGAGTAGCGAAGAAGGCGCTATGCAACAGGTTATTTTATACCGAAAATTCAAGGAATCACGTTTACTGTTGTTACGCAGGCACACTCGTTAGGGACGACCTCCGCAACAGGAAAAAAAATGCAAAAGGTCCCAGATGTAAAAATAAATAATACAAAAGGGATGGGATTCAAGACTTTTCTCTCTGCTCCCATAAAAGGGCAGGAAACCGATGAATGGCACTAATGCTGAATGACGAAGAACAAACAGGATTTCTAATAAACACACGGACGTTTATTAACATTTAAATACAAATTATTATAAAAAAAGGTAAATACATATATACAAATATACATGTAATCAGTGGGGTAAAGTGGATATATGATTCGTGTTATCAAATGAGTGGGCGAGCAATTGAACATATCAACCATATCAACATTACATAAAATATATGACAGACAATAGGGATTTACAGAATACAAAATATCATATGTTTTTTTGTTAACTCACTGTGACGTTGTAACTCGAAAGAATGTCCTTTTATTAAATTTTTCATTTCCTTTTGCTTTTTTATTTTTATCAACGGTGATTCGTTCTTCCATCCAAATGTATCAACTTTAATTCACGGTAAAATGTATTTAATTCTTCCGTCCTCCTGTCTTTCGATCCAAATATCGAATTTTTGTAGAGCGATCGTATTCTGGTGTTGTCTATCGGGCGATCCCTTCAATTGTGTATTGCTTGCGTGTTTTTCGCGCGAAAAATACTTCTCAGTCGTCGTCATAGCAACATCCTGGGGTAAAGTGTACTCTTAGGGTTACGAAGTCACATTTGAAATCTACATGCATACTTTCCCTGTCACCTGAGGCGTGGAGGAAGAGTACAGATTTCTTCTAGGTACATAGGTAGTAGTTGTCACGTTAACATTCTTTTGCAAAAATACAAAACCAACTGAATCTTACTTCCTTTGCTCGCCTACGCATCTTTGGGTTTTCTTTTTTCTTTATTTCTTTCTTTCAAATAGAGCTTTCTTCTAATTCTAACATATGTGTACTGGTTGATGCACTAGTGATATGTCGCACTGTGCATTCATATTTGCGTTTTTTCAGATGTGTGTCTTTAGAGTTCTTTATGCACACGGTCCTATCGAATAGGAATAATTTTCAAATTGATTTAAACCATAGATGGGATTGTTACAGGTACTACCACTCCATGCTATCGTGGACCTATGAGTAATGGCAATCGAGGCGTGCTTCAAGATACCCATTTTGTATATTGGTTCTAATAGATACGGAAGTATCATTTCGGCCAATGTTCTATGGAACGGAAGTGTCGTTTCGCCCATGTTTTATTTGTTCTAATAAAAAGGCGGAAGTGGTTATTCCACCAGATAAGTACACTCAGATTACGTTGTTGTTGTTGTTTTTTTCACGAATATTTGCTAAAGCAGACTCTAACATGGTCTTAATGTTGTAAAGGGAAGTAACCGGATAATCCCTCACGTATGCAAATGAATACGTATAAAAAAACAACAGGAGATTAGCTCAGTATGTGATGCGAGGTGATCTCCAACCACAAACGTTGTTTCGTATTCTCGGATGTAAACACACGTGCTTCAACTCTTTCAGAAGATAAGTAATCTTTACCAAATCCTTTGTTACGCCCAGAGACTTTTTACCTTGCCGGTCGGAAGCCGTTTTTGTTATTTGTATTTATTGTAATAATAAACTATTATTACAACCACTCGCAATCTTCTCGTTAATGTATTTCTAATACATAACACTTAATTATCTGCCGGGGATACAATCAACGTATTATAGATCCCGCCGACATGGCTATCATTCATATTTTATAATCATTTCTTTCAATTAACAATATACAAATATATATGCAAGTTGCATATGATTAAAAGGAATGATTTTCAAATTCAGCCCGGTGGCAAGGTTCCGGGTTCTATGCCGATCGTCGCCAACAGCCCTTGATTAGTACAGCTGGGTTAATATGATCTCTGTGGTAAAATACCTGGGAGCAGACGGTTGGTATGGTTCTCCACCTCAGCAAAAAATCTCTTTGTTCTAGCGCAAGCGAAAAGGGAATAGATTTTCTCATTGTTCGGTTGATACCGACAATGGGCCACTGCGCAGAGTTTACTTACTTTAACTATATACGTAAATCTATACATATATAAAGGGTAGTTGTGTGTATATGTATGTCCGGAAAAAACTTCGAAAATAAAACAAGAAAGTAAATATATATACACATTAGATATCACCAGGACTTGGTTTTTGAGCAAAGATAATAGAGATTTGATTTATATTCGTAAATAAAATTTAAATGATAACAGCATCGATTTTTTTCATTTGATATTTTAGATAGTAGACATTAACATATCTTTTCAGAGTAGCTGGATCAATCCAAATCTATTTTTTATTTACATATGAATTTAAATGGGGCATCCCACGAGGATTCATCTCACGATTCAGTAATAATAGATTTGTGGGACTGACTTAAAAGAATCCCCGTCTACCCAGGCGACAGCGGGTAGCTGCTGCTAGTACAACGATAAATACAATTTGGTTTGGTTAGTTAGTTGGTTGGTTGGTTTTCTAGAATGTTAACCCTTTTTGGTTCATATAATGTCAAAGTCAGTATTTTTTTTTATTCACGATATGTTGTTTTTAGACTTCTGATTGCAGAGATGTTTTCTATAGAGAGAACAGTAAAATTCGAAAACACTTGAGAAAATTTAATGTCATATAGATACCGTATATAAACGAGCATAAGTCGAGAGTGCCCCCATAATATAATAGTTAGCAAGATAATCTCGAAGATCCATTGCTGCTGAAAAGTGAGTTCGATCTTTACTGGATGCCCCATACTTGCGATCTTGTGTCACATCCTACCACTGCGAACTGATTGAGTAAATACCATCTCAACTATAAGTCGAATTTATTTGTAAAAATCTAAACTATTTTTGAAGCTCAATGTTGCCGTTAATGCTTCTGGTTTTGTTTACAGAATTATTACTGATCGACGCTATTTTGTCGCTGAATTTTAATGAGGTCTTCAAAATTCGACCTATACACGAATATATAGGGTACATATTTTTCAACACATGATGTATATATAATGTTCCACCAAGGAGTTAACATGACGTTACTGTGCATAATTTAAATCATATAGATTCTATAAATTTCCATATTGACTGAATAGTGTGCTCGCCAATAAATTATTGGTTTATGATATTTAAATTTTACATGGATTTTCTATCATTCTTGTATGCATAATTAATTAGTGAAATATTTTTTCGATAGAAATCTATAAGAAATAATCATTTATCTATCTATTGATATATATATATATATATATATATATATATATATATATATACAAATGTGTGTGTGTGTGTGTGTGTGTGTGTGCGTGTATGTGTGCACGTTTATGTGTGTGTTAAGGTTTTATATTCAAATTTCCTATGTCAACATCACATACGCATGTAGAGCACTTCAAAGGAGACTTTAGTTGAACATTCACTGTTTAGCATAAGGCCTTTACTCGCATGTTGTTTACAGACTTGAGTTCTCTGGTGATTGTAAAAACATACATCTACGTAAGTATGTATCAATTAATTGTTCGCCTCTGACTGACAGTTTCCGTAAGCGTCGAAACACGTGTCTGTGGATGACTAATATATATGCTCCCAATATCCTGGTAGAGGAGACTTTAATTGAACTTTCACCGTAAGGCATTCACTCGGCTGTTGTTTACAGACCTGAGTTCTCTGGTGATTATAAAAACATACATCTAAGTAACATGTATCAATTAATTGTTCGCCTCTAACTGACAGTTTCCGGTGGCCGTGAGGGTAAGGAGCTTGACAGATGAAAATTCTGTCGGGTTTCGTTCCCGGCTAGAAGTAGCTGTTAAAAAGTTGAACCGCACTGATGAGACGTAAGCGTAGAAACATGTGTCTGTGGATAACTAATATATATGCTCCCAATATCCCGGTAGAGCACTGTAAAGGAGACTTTAATTGAACTTTCACCGTTTAGCGTAAGGCATTTACTCCGATTGCCGTGAGTTTCCGATGGCCTAAGGGTAAGGAGCTTGACAGACAAAAATTCTGTTGGCTAGAAGTAGCTGTTAAAAAGTCGAGCCGCACTGATGAGACGTAAACGTCGAAACACGTGTCTGTTGATTATATATACTAGTAAATATATGCACCCTCCGGGTGCAAGTATTTAAGTTTTAATGTAATAAAATATTCTATTAAATTAGAAAGGCTAATGAAACTAAATAAGAATACAGATAAAAAGATTTGAAACAGAAGGAGTATAATAAAAGATTTGAAACAGAGGGAGTATAATAAAAATGGAACAACTGAAACTTACTCTTCCACCACTCTCGTCTTTCATTGTTATTTTTTCTAATTTAAGTATTTAGTTAAAAAGGAAGTAAAGAATAAAATGACAGTTATTTTATCTTGTTAATGGATTTCTTAAGATTTATTGAAGAGATTTTTGCTTATATTCATTAAAATAAAAACCAAACAGTTAGAAATCAATAATACTAAGCACATATTTATTAAATTCGATTTTTTAATATTAATATGCAAATTAGCTTCCCGTTTACACTGTAAACCGCTATTTTGTTGTATATATAAATATAATAGCATGTTATTAATATGTAGATATTGTCAACAGTATTAATAAGACAATTTTATTAATAATTGAGGTTTAGATAAAATAAATCATGGAGAATGTGATGTCAATAACTAAGAGAATTGTGACTTGAGTAGGAATATAGTTTCGGTTACAGACAAAAAACACACAATCTCCATTATAATAAGATATATATATATATATATATATATATATATAGATAGATATTCAAACAAATCTGGTAAGAAATAAGGGAATCCTTATTGTTTTGGAGTTTTTTCTTTGAAATTTTCTAAGGTCTAAAACTGACTATATGTTAAAAGAAAGGAAACTAAAGCTGGTGTTTCAATTAAGTTACACAAGGGTATAACTGTTAGGATGTAATCTATGGGTCAAATAGATCAGATTAAATTGACCATTCGGATTCAATAGGACTATGTGAAAAAAGAAACTTTCAAGAAACAACTACGTAAAAATGTAAATATAAACATTCAATGGACGCAATTCCCTAACCTCTAGGCATAAAACAACCCGAAACAGGATGATATGCCGTTAAAATCAGTTAATAAATGAATCAAATTCTAGTGTATAGAGCAGAAAAAATATATCCCCACGGCATTATACTACTTTCACTATATTTGACTTTAGGGATTGTATACTTAGGATTATATATATATATATATATATATATATATATATATGTGTGTGTGTGTGTGTGTGTGTTGTATATATATACCAACCCTCCGTACGAGCAGGGTGTGACACAATGTTAATTTTTTAAGCGGGGTTTAACAGGTTCTGAATTCAGGTTTTTCTTTTCATAGACTAGCTATCTAGCCTGTGTTAAAAAACACAGTCTGCCTTACTATTTACCCATAGCAAGAGTGTATTAGCGTTATGTGAAATGCAAAAAGACCCGTCTAGGACTTGAACTCGGTTCGCTGTGTCCATTTCCTATGACTCGAACCATTACACCACGCGCCTCCTATACTTGGGATTATATGTTCCCTTTTATTCGTTAGTCCTATCTTTCTTAGCGAATATCTCGATTTTGTATAATCAAACAATACAATCTACATATTAATTCTCATGTTCCTTAATCTCCCGGTCGTTATCATATTGCGACATACTCTGGTTAAAATTAAGACCACTCAGATAAGATGCAAAAATGTAAATCCTGATTATCTGGTTATCTGCTGAATTCTTATTTTTGTCGTGATGAGAAAAAAAAGGATCATTCCGTTTGAATTATATATCAAAGTGAAGAAAAAAATAATGCTACACAAAATAAATATAATAAGAAAGAAAGAAAGAAAGAAAGAAAGAAAGAAAGAGATTAGGAAAAAGAGAGAGTGGGTGAGTGCACGGAAGGGATAACAATAATCTGTTTCAATTAAACATAATTGATATATGATAAGAAGGAAATATTATACTTTTTACATATTGAACTATTTTGCAGTAGTTCTTAAGTAAACATATCGAACGTTATAATAAATAAATTATTATACTGTGGTATATCCACAGGCCCTTGCTAGTAGTATTAAAAACATTTAGGCATCTTCGGAAAGTCCCCGGCAAGCGTTAAGCAAGTATTCAATAATGGAGTCTTTTGAAAACGGAATTACTTCAAGACACCCATGTTAATCAGGATGTTAACATTCTTGTCTTTGCCAAATTGTCTTGTATTGCCCTTGTTGTCATCTTAGGGTATTAAGTCACAACTCTCATTAGCATCCGTTCGGTTTGCTCTTTATGCTGTGTCTTCTCGAGTTCATTAACAAACCAGCATCATTTGGCTTTAAGGTGATATTCGGAACAATTGATTTTAGGACATTTAAGTCATCATCATCATCCTCATCCTCATCATCATCAGGTCGCGCAATTAGCATGGATTCCTATGAATCTCCCTCGCCAATCGTACCTTTCCGGTCATGAAACCTGACAAATCTTCCGCGTGGCATTTAGAATCCGTACAGAGTTGCTTTTGCTGGTCGTCCTACACTGGTATGCTCATGTGTAGGTGTCCACAGGAGAACGTCACTTATTATGAGTTCGTCCTTGCTTCTCCAACTCTATCCAGCATGTCTTTTTCGCTGTAATGTGTTTTAACGTTCATTTTGTATAAATATTTCTCTTTGGCGTAATAAATTTGGAAACTGAAATGTTTTAGCGAACCTAAGCGAATCTGAATCTCGTTCGTACCTCAAATTTTAACTTACAGCACGAACCAAAAAACTGACCACGTGACAGCTCGTAACTGGGAGAACTCGTAAGTTGAACTCAGATCCACTTTCACCCAGAGTGGTAGTCTCATCTATGGGTTAGATAGAAAAAATGAGTTTTCAAAATGTGTTAAAAATTGAGTACCCATGAAGAATAAATAAACAAAATATTTTCGGCATAAAATAACCGAACACGGGTTGACATGCCGTAAAATCCAACCAGCCAACCGAATTTCGTAAGTTGGGACACTCGTAAGTCAAGATACCTCTGTATTTTAAATTGTCTTTAAATGGAGTTTGTTATTGTCAGCTACGTTTTTAGCCAGGAGCCCATTGTATGTGTGTGTGTGTGTGTGTGTGTGGTGGGGGCACAGACATAGTATGTGTTTGGGGGGAAGGGGTCTCTGGTTCTGTGGGTAAGAAAATGTTTCATATTTCTTCAGCAGATGTCAATAATTCTGAACTGCGCTTTAAATTTGCATTGACTGATATCGGCTCTATCAAATATGGTTGGTTGTCCTCCTTTGGCACACTTTCTGCTTCGGTTGTTCAAATTATTTGTGACATGTTTTTGTAGACATACAAGTTCACGAAAAGTTTAGAAAAACAAAATCAATATTGAAGACGAATGTTAAAAATTGTACTGCAGATGCAACAGTGCAGAATTGACATCGGTAACTGATAACAGAAAAAAAAAGCTTCTCTTTTTAAGTAGAGAGTTAGAATTTGAGTAAAAAATAGAACTTCGATATGAGAAATATCTAGAAGCAAAAATAATTTCCCCCGAAAATATGACAGGGCTTTCATTAATTTCCACTGATCTAGTCTGTGTTTAAGATGCTAGTCTAATCTGTGTCTTTAGTTTCAAGATGTTGGTTTGCTAAGGTTGCCATTTAGTTCATAGAGAGACAAAACAAGGCATATATTTCACGATCACATTTTTTTAATTATTCAGAACCAGACTTTCTCAATCTAGAATCTTTCAATCGCATGCATGGAGAAGTGAGCCCATTTTACCTCAGGAAGTCTCTGGCTTAACTCAGCTAACTAAACTATGTGTCTTCTTTCCCCAAGTCTGTGTAACCGAAAGAAGGTCACCAAAGGTTATTTCATGCCAATCATCTAACCTTCCTCCAATTTTGGATTTCAAACAGTCCCAAAGACAACGGTTTATTATCAATATATGACAATTGAACCTCTTGGCTTTCAGTTCTATCTACTAACATTGTATACAAACCTACAAGTCATTTAAATACCTGTTTAATAGAACTTCGATATGTGAATTATCTAGAAGCAAAAATAATACCGTGTTTCCCCGAAAATAAGACAGGTCTTAAATTAATTTCCACTTTGAAATATATCCCTAGTGCTTATTTTGGAGGAATGTCTTACTCTTTGTATATTGAAAAACAACATTAAGAAATAGAAAATTACGAAATTTCTAAATGAAAAGAAATTACGAAAAACGCCAACTCAGTGTGTGAGTAGCACAGGGATATGTGCAGTAAAATGAGGAGCTGACGATAGGGGTGGCGTTCCAACTCAGACGCTGAAATAATCTCCTTAGTCCTGCGTTAGTGAAAAGGGGATATATACTATCGCTGTCCGGCTGATACCGACATTAGGCTACCCTGATGAAGCTCCACAACTACCGCCTTCTAGAGATGACAAAATGGTTGAAGGTTTGGCATGAGGGCAATAAAGTCGGATCATATAGGTGCTAGGGCTTGAAGTGATAGAATTGGGCTTCTCAGACCGCCCATCTAGCCTAAGTAAAGGCCAAAGTGGTGTGTTGCAAATCATAGATTGTTCAGTCACCAGAATTCCGTCCTTAAGCATCACGTGTCGCCACCCATGTCAGACAGGTAGCTCTATTAGGATGGCCATTTTACCCCTCTTCAGAGGAACAGACATGTATATTAACATGTTGTTTTATTCAAAAATTCATTAAAGACGATTCATTCAGAAATAATTATGTCCTCATCATCTGGAATGTTATTGCTTAAAATAATTCAGAAAAATCACGCTAGGTCTTATTTTGCAGGTAGGTCTTATTTTCAAAGATACACGGTATAAAACAGTATGTCAATATTAGAACAAAAGACTCAATATATCCGGATCGTTTAATTTCGGCGATGGAATATAACACTATGTATTTACCTAACCTCTCTGCACGAACAAAATGCAACAAATGATCAAATACTTTAGCAAAATTTAACAGATTTGAACTCAAAGCTTTCCTTATACTAGACTGGTTGCCTAACCGAGGTTAAATTTAGGACGACACCCTATTTTAATAGGGTTTTTTACTCTTCTGCTGATGTATTCCAAGTCCCACCAATAGCGCTGAATATATCAGTAAACACACACAAAACTATATATATATATATATAATATATATATATATATATATATATATATATAAGAGGTGTGTCGAAAAAGTATCGATATTTTCCGGTACTTTTTAACACACCTTGTGTTCTGAAAAAAAATCAACGTTACATTATGTTCATTCCTATCGTGGTAAATAAACTTCAATCTGGATACTTTTTTGACACAACACACACACACACACAACACACCACACACAACATATATTATATATATTATATATTATATATATATAATTTAACGCGTATTGTTCAAATATTAACATTATGAAATGATATTAATTTTCAAAATCTCCAAACCATCTCAATGATATTGATTTTTTTTAAAAACGAAAATATTGTAGAAAAAATTAATATCATTTCATAATCTTACACGGGACCAATTTTCGTCAAATGATATCAAATTTAACAGCATGTGTTGAAAACAAGTACATATTTATGATTAATGTTTAAAACTCCTTGTCTTTAAACTAAATGGTATTTCTGTAACTGAAAAGAAGAAACATATACATACATACGTACACACACACACACACAACGCACGCACACACACACACACGCGCACACACACACGCGACACATATACACACACAATATATATATATATATATATATAATATATTGTAAAATGGGAGATTGTTAAAGGAGCTCGTAAGTATAAAGAGGGTGATAAGTTTTGCCATCTCTGTATAGAAGACAATCTGGCTATTGCATCTTATCCCAATTCTTAAGAATTGTAAAATCAAACATTCAAAATATTAAATGGATGTAGGCACAAGAAAACAAAATGGTTCCCCAATCAATAGCAGCTGTACTGCGTGTTCCGGTTTCTCCTTCCTCATTTATCTAAATTTCTTTCTGTCGTTGATTCGGTTCCGTAAACAAGTACGTATTGAGCATTCTCCAATATTTATTCTCGATTCATTCTTTTTTTTCTTTTCCTCTGTCAAAGTTCTGACTCATTCGTTTTTTTTTTTGTTCCGTTGAGTTTCCCGTAATTTCTAAAGATATATACATTATCATGTGAAGGCGTGTGTGTGATGGTTACCTTCGTAGAAAATAGACACAAAGAGACGAGTTCAAATTCTGAACGAAGGCTGCTTGCATTTCACATGGTGCTAATAGTCTTGGGAAAGGGACGAATCTAACTAATCTTCCTCTAGTGAAGAATAGGGTAGACTGGACTCTTCAATCTAGTCTAGTCAAGTCTAGGAAAAGCAAAACTCTGAATTCAAAACCTGTTAAACTCTGCTTAAGAAATTGACATTGTGTCGCATCCTGCTTGTGTGGAGGAGTTGGTAAATATATATATATTCATCATCATCACGTCTACCGAAGTGGCGAATCGCCATGACTCTTCCTCGCCAATAGCTCCTTCGGTATCGTTCCTGGAAGGTCCTTCCAGAGCCCGTGCTGTGCTAATGATGTAGGGGTTTGCTGATGAAGGTGTGTCCATGAATAGGTGCCCATAGGATAACGTCACTTATGAGTTCGTTCTTTCTCACAAGAATGTCCGTCTTACTTGGATGGTTCATGTGATAGGAAGCAGGTGGCCGTTCAACGGCTCTTTGTGGGGTGCTGCTTCAGGATTTGTTCAAGACAGCACGTAATATCTTTGTACAGTTCCTATCTCGTGAAGAAGCAGTCGTGGGTTAAAGATGCCCTGATGCAATTTCCTGTCATGCAGAAGAGAATTTGGAGAAATAGTTTTAAAAAATCAAAAAATCAAAAATCAAAATGAGGAATTATCAAGAGACAGTTCTCGCGGCAAAGACAAATGTACACATCTCATTTCTCTCTCGAAGCAGTTAAGTTGAATTAACACCTGTGGAAGCAAAGCGGAAGAAAGAAAGTATTTTTTTCTTTCTTCTTTCTGTTTCTTCTGGGCAGATGAGTCGAGAAGCTTTTGTTTAAAGAAAATCACTGTTTTATCTCCTTCTAGGGGTGATACTCTAATAGTTCTGCCGTCTTGTTTGTAGGCCTTAGAATACGCTGACTGCACCTCCTACATAGAGGTTAGAACCCCCTCAAAATAAAAAGGTGTCCTGGTATGATATTAAACTGCATAAAATAATGTAGTTTCAGTTTTGGATATCTGGGGAGTGTGGGTTACTATTTCATTGCAACTGCTCCTAGGTCCACTCTGACCGGGAGTTGTAGTAGCTGTTAGGGTCCAATCTATGGATCAAATAGAAAAATATTCGTTTTAGATTGGACAGTATGCAAAATTATAAGAAAACAATGACACAACATGTAAGTATGAACTTACAATTCCTTCATTCATTTTTGTTATGCCTCCCTTTGCACAGAACATACAATATTAATATAATATCCATATACAGATCAAATTCTATTTAATTTCATCCGATTTTTTTCCAAAAATGTCCTCTTAAAGTATTCCTCTTACCATATTTCTGAAATCATCCAAATTAATCTTAAATTCCTGTATGCTATTAATGTTTTTTGAACTGATAAGCAATTCTTTCCAAAAATCTATTACTCTATCAGAAAAAAATATATCCAAACTTAGTTTTTGAAATCTGCCTGGCAGTAAGTTCCAGTTCGAATAAATTACTATATTAAAAAGTGTCTACCATAATTGGATACCATATATTATCTTAAAAGTTTCAATTAGATCAGCTCTCATTCTTCTTTCTAGTAAAGTCGTTAATCTTAATTTCTTTAATCTCTCTCTGTAACTTTAATCTTTTATTCTTTTTATTAGTTTTGTCACTCTTCTTTGTAAGGCCCCCAGTCTAACTACTACATTCCAATTTTCAATTAACGCAATTTCCTAAGGTCTTGGCATACAATAACCTTTGACGAGTTAACATGCCGTTAGAACTAATCAATTTTATTTATTATTTATTTATTTATTCATTGAATTAGTGCTATCTAGTTGTTTTATCTTATCGAATATTTAGTTGGAATTTTATGGCCTTCTAGTTGTATTGATTAAAAAAACCCAAATAGCGTTAAATTTTGTTAATCTCCAGGAAATGGTGGTGACCATGTGACCAATAGAATCATTTTTGATTTTTTTCCTTATTGGTATTGAAAATGCAATTTGCCAATGTTCACGAGTACTCATTAAAAATCAGTTTTGCTAAAGGGTTTTGGGGGGCGATAAATCTTTACCGTTTTTATTTTTTATGTGGGTTATATAAATCTTAAACATTTATTAATATTAATGGAGGATCTGTATCTGCTTACAAGATCTGTAATCGATGTTAAATCCTGTTTATTGTTGGTATGTGTTCGGTTATAGCAAAATAGGTTAATGATGTTTTTATTTTCTTGTTGTCAATTACGTTATTTTTACTAAAGGATTTTTCGGCAATTTTATTTGCTAATCTGCAGCTTGGTTAGGAAATCCATTATGTATAAGGTTCTGTTTGATATTACTTAATACTCTCTAGAAAAATATAAGTGAAAAGGAAAAGAGTTTCATTTGATTACCGCTAATCATACACACATTAATCATTCTATCACCCAAGATCATAACACTGATACTACTTGTCGATAGCTATTACTTGATCATATTGTATATATATATATATATATATATATATATATATATATATATAATATATAGAGAGAGAGAGAGAGAGAGAATAGATATAGATAGAGAAAGAGAGAAGAGAGAGAGAGAGAGAGAGAGAGAGAGAGAGAGAGAGAGAGGAGAGAGAGAGAGAGAGAGAGAGATCTACTTGCAAAATGAATAAATAGATAGAATCCATATACCAAAATTATCCTTATAAAAATGGAATAAAAGTACGTGAAACAAAATGTCATCGACCCTCGGGGTCGGAATTTTAAAGTAATCAAATACCTGCCAAATATCTAGACCTTTCGTGATGGCACAGTCATCTGACCCATAACAGAATATTTTTCAAAGGTTAAACAATTTACACATGAACATGACATCATTATCTGTTGTGGAAAAGATCCATTTGAAAATTCACAAGATTCAGAATTTTTCTGGATTTTGAAACACGGCTACAACAAACTTAGTTTTGATATTGACCAACCAAATAACCAAAAATAATTCATTTACAGCTAAACAAGATTCAATCAAGATTTTATTCAGTCTAACCCATCGACAACGGAAAAGGATAGAACCCATACCCACCAAAAATCTGAATTCCCTCTGTCGTGTATCAATGTTCTAGAAAGAGCTTTTTAATATGTGGTATATAAGGTGATTACTATCGAAAGATTTCAATATTCTTGGAGACTTCTGTTGCTATGCAGGAGACATCGATGTACATTCATATTTATAAGGGAAGTACAAATTAGATATATATATATATATATATATATATATATATACCGCACAGACCCTTTACTGCTATTCACACCTGAGTCGGCGAGGGCCGGTTATTCGACCAGGAAACTTGTTCCAAGGCAGATTCTCTAGAGACTGAGCTATAACCGACCCTATGAAGAGAAGAGGAGAGAGGAGAGAGAAGAGAGAAGAGAGAAGAGAAGAGAGAGAGTAGAAAGAGAGAGAGAGAAGAGAGAGAGAGAGAGAGAGAGAGAGAGAGCGTTTAATGATGGCATAAGTCCATCATTATTTATATAATACATATATATTTATATATATATGTGTGTGTGGTTGTATATATATTATGTTATATATAAAATTCTGTAACATTAAAAAATATAGAATACTTTCCAGCAATTTTGAGAACAAACAAAAACATTCATTATCAAAGCAGAGAGTAATCTAACCTACCCTGGGTATCATGCTGTGGAATTAATATCTATAATCATGAATCAACATAGCATGGAAGACTGGTGAGTAGGGCAATTTTTGAATAATTCACTGTAAGTGATTTTATATATATATATATATATATATATATATATATATATATATACATATATATAGGGTGGTTTGGGAGAAACTTGGACAGTTTTCATAAGGAAAAAGAAAAAGTGCTTGGTAACTACAAAATTTAATGGATTGAAAGAAAATTCAACAGACACGGAAAATAATATACTACTGTCAACAAGTTCACTCAAAACTAATCCCATTTCATCACTCAGCAGCTTAATCCTGCTCCGGAACGCCTGGAGAAAAGCTCGATGTTACAGTTTCCGGACAGGGTCTTCAAAAATTCCATAATCTGTCGCTTTAACTTGTGATTTTGTAGTACTATGCACGCGATGGGTGTCCTTTTCCAACGCGCCACATATATAATAATCCATGGGTTAAATCTGGGGAGTCTCGGAAAGCCAATCGTGAACTGGTGTAGTCGTAAAAAAATTTCGCCCGACACCATTTTTTGACTTTTTCTCAGCGGTCTGGCAGGAGGGCCGAATCCTGCTGCCATACATATGACGCTATCAATTGACTACCCTTATTAATCCAGGGCTTGACTACACTAGCCATCTGGAATCATAACCTGATACCCCACTCTGAAAATACGGAGGTAATCACATCAACCCCCCGAGGACACACATCCGAAAAAACCATCACAGTTTGGGGAAATCTTAGTCTGCATGACCGAGGAGTGTCTTTGGACTGTTGCAGCCATCTGTTATTCTACGTGTTGTGCTTTTGTCTTGGCAAAACCATTTTTTTAATCGGAGAGAATCAGATTGTTTGTGGTTTAGTAGAATGCTTCACTTTGCTTGAAGATTTCTTCGGCCTTTGTCGGACGATTTTCATGGGCCTTTCTGGTAGCAGCTAACCACTTCGACGCTTGTATGAGTTAGTAGCGAAAGTGCTCATTGAGTGCAAGATTCATGGTAGAGGCTGAAACATCTCAATTCGCGTGACAAGGCCCGAATTCCAATGCAGGGACCTCCACACTTTTTTCTGCAGACTTTTGAGGATATTCCTGCTGTCGACGCAATCAGATCGTCTGTTATGTTGCTTCTTCTAGCCACAGCCTCGTAGTCTCATTGCAATTCTCCAGATCCTGATTGGTTTTACAGTGTTCAGGGAAGCATTGGGTCAGCAACCATCTCATTATTTTTGATGGTCGGCGCCATGATAAGGTGGGTTCCAGTCATCCATTCTATCTGTCATCACGTATATAAAGAGAAGGGTCCAAGGTTTTACATGATATGGCAGTTGATGTGCAATACTCCAACCTACGGAGAGAAATAACCAATATAAGATATATTCAAATTTTATCCCGAACACCTGTAAATATAATATATAATTATATATATATAATATATATATATATATATATATATATACAAGTTTCGATAATATATTAATATATATATTTTTTTATTTCTTGAAGCGGCGTTGTTTGGCGGGTTTTAGGTACACAACCGAGTAAAGCATATAACGGTAGTTGCTTTGCCATTAATCTTAAAGGAATTATAACAGCAACATCATAGCTACATCGTTTTGCTTTACGAGTTATTTACCCGAACACCTTGTATATATATATATATATATATATATATAATATATATATATATATATATATATATATAATATATAAAGGTGTTCGGGATAAATTTGATATATTTATATTTGGTTATTTCTCTCCGTAGGTTGGAGGTATTGACACATACTGCATATCATGTAAAACCTTGGACCCTTCTTCCTTTATATACGTGATGACAGATAGAATGGATGACTGGAACCCACCTGTATCATGGCGCCGACCATCAAAATAATGAGATTAGGTTGCTGCCCAATGCTCCCTGAACACTGTAAAACCAATCAGGATCTGGAGAATTGCAATGGAGACTACGAGGCTGTGGCTAGAAGAAAGCAACATAACAGACGATCTGATTGCGTTCGTACAGCAGAATTCCTCAAAAGTCTGCAGAAAAAAGTGTTGGAGGGCCCTGGCATTGGAATTCGGCCTTTGTCACGCGAATTGAATGTTTCAGCCTCTACCATGAATCTTGCACTCAATGAAGACTTTCGCTACTACTCATACAAGCGTCGAAGTGGTTAGCTGCTACCAGAAAAGGCCCATGAAAATCGTCCGACAAAGGCGAAGAAACTTCTCAGCAAAGTGAAGCATTCTACTAAACCACAAACAATCTGATTCTCTTCCGATTAAAAAAATGTTTGCCAAGATCAAAAGCACAACACGTAGAATAACAGATGGCTTGCATACAGTCCAAAGGACACTCCTCGTGTCATGCAGACTAAATTTCCCCAAACTGTGATGGTTTTCGGATGTGTGTCCTCGGGGGTGATGTGATACCTCCGTATTTTTTCAGAGGGGTATCAGGTTGAATTCAGATGGCTACGTGTAGTCAAGCCTGGATAATAAGGGTAGTCAATTGTAGGTCATATGTATGGCAGAGGATTCGGCCTCCTGCCAGACCCTGGAAAAAGTCAAAAATGGTTGTCGGGAATTTTTACGACTACACCAGTTCCATCGATTGGCTTCCGAACTCCCCAGATTTTAACCCCATGGATTATTATATATGTGGCGCTGTTGGAAAAGACACCCATCGCCGTGCAAGTACTACAAAATCACAGTTAACCGACAGAATTATGGTAATTTTTGAGACCTTCCCAGGGAAACTGTAACATCAGCTTTCTCCAGGTTCCGGAGCAGGATTAAGGCTGTGAGTGATGATAATGGCGATTATTTTGAGTGAACCTTGTTGACAGTAGTATTATTTCCGTGTCTGTTGAATTTCTTTACAATCCATTAAATTTTGTAGTTACAAGCACTTTTTCTTTCCTTATGAACTGTCAGTTTCTCAATATATATATATATATATATATATATATATATATATATATATATATATATATAAATCACTTAATGAATTATCAAATTGCTACTCACAGTTTCATGCTATTGTTGATCATTATGCATATTTAATTCCACAGCATGATACCCAGGGTAGGTTAGATTACTCTCTCGCTTTGATAATGATAGTTTTTTTTTCTCAAATTGCTGAAAGTTATTCTAATTTTTAAGTTACAGAATTTATATATACATAATATATATACACAACAAATATATATATATATATATATATATAATGATGACTATGCCATCATTAAAGCTCTCTCTCTCTCTCTCTCTCCTCTCTCTCTCTCTCTCTCTCTCTCTCTCTCTCTCTCTCTCTCTCTCTCTCTCTCTCTCTCTCTCTCTCTCTCTAGGGTCGGTTTACTCAGTCTCTAGAGAATCTGCCTTGGAACAAGTTTCCTGGTCGATACCGCCCTCGCCGACTCAGCGTTGAATAGCATAAGGGTCTGTGCGGTATATATATATATATATATATATATATATATACTATTTGTACTCCCTTATAAATATGAATGTACATCGATGTCTCCGCATAGCAGACAGAAGTCTCCAAAATATTGAAATCTTTCGATAGTAATCACCTTTATATACACATATTAAAAGCCTTTTAGAACATTGAACACGACAGATGGGAATTCAGATTTTTGGTGGGTATGGGTCTATCCTTTTCCGTTGTCGATGGGTTAAGACTGAATAAAATCTGATTGAATCTTGTTTTAGCTGTAAATGAATTATTTTTGTTATTGTTGGTCAATATCAAAAACCTAATTGTTTTGCTATGCCGTGTTTCAAATCCAGAAAATTTGAATCTTGTGAATTTTCAAATGATCTTTTCCACAACAGATTAATATGTCATGTGTAAATTGTTTAACCTTTGAAAAATATTCTGTTATGGGTCAGATGACTGTGCCATCACGAAAGGTCTAGATATTTGGCAGGTATTTGATTACTTTAAAATTCCGACCCGAGGGTCGATGACATTTTGTTTCCGTCTTTTATTCCATTTTTATAAGGATAATTTTTGGTATATGGATTCTATCTATTATTATTTTGCAAGTAGTCATCTCTCTCTCTCTCTCTCTCTCTCCTCCTCTCTCTCTCTTCTCTCTCTCTCTCTCTCTCTCTCTCTCTCTTTCTCTATCTATATCTATACTCTCTCTCTCTCTCTCTCTCTATATATATATATATATATATATATATATTATATATATATATATAATAATATGATCAAGTAATAGCTATCGACAAGTAGTATCAGTGTTTATGATCTTGGGTGATAGAATGATTAATGTGTGTATGATTAGCGGTAATCAAATGAAACTCTTTTCCTTTTCACTTATATTTTTCTAGAGAGTATTAAGTAATATCAAACAGAACCTTATACATAATGGATTTCCTAACCAAGCTGCAGATTAGCAAAATAAATTGCCGAAAAATCCTTAAGTAAAAATAACGTAATTGACAACAAGAAAATAAAAACATCATTAACCTATTTTGCTATAACCGAACACATACCAACAATAAACAGGATTTAACATCGATTACAGATCTTGTAAGCAGATACAGATCCTCCATTAATATTAATAAATGTTTAAGATTTATAACCCACATAAAAAATAAAACGGTAAGATTTATCGCCCCCCAAAACCCTTTAGCAAACTGATTTTTAATGAGTACTCGTGAACATTGGCAAATTGCATTTTCAATACCAATAAGGAAAAAAATCAAAAATGATTCTATTGGTCACATGGTCACCACCATTTCCTGGAGATTAACAAAATTTAACGCTATTTGGGTTTTTTTAATCAATACAACCTAGAAGGCCATAAAATTCCAACTATATTCGATAAGATAAAACAACTAGATAGCACTAATTCAATGAATAAATAATAAATAAATAAAATAAAATTGATTAGTTCTAACGGCATGTTAACTCGTCAAAGGTTATTGTATGCCAAGACCTTAGGAAATTGCGTTAATTGAAAATTGGAATGTAGTAGTTAGACTGGGGCCTTACAAAGAAGAGTGACAAAACTAATAAAAAGAATAAAAGATTAAAGTTACAGAGAGAGATTAAAGAAATTAAGATTAACGACTTTACTAGAAAGAAGAATGAGAGCTGATTCTAATTGAAACTTTTAAGATAATATATGGTATCAATTATGGTAGACACTTTTTAATATAGTAATTTATTCGAACTGGAAACTTACTGCCAAGGCAGATTTCAAAAACTAAGTTTGGATATATTTTTTTCTGATAGAGTAATAGATTTTTGGAAAGAATTGCCTTATCAGTTCAAAAAACATTAATAGCATACAGGAATTTAAGATTAATTTGGATGATTTCAGAAATATGGTAAGAGGAATACTTTAAGAGGACATTTTTGGAAAAAAATCGGATGAATATCTAAATAGAATTTGATCTGTATATGGATATTATATTAATATTGTATGTTCTGTGCAAAGGAGGCATAACAAAAATGAATGAAGGAATTGTAAGTTCATACTTACATGTTGTGTCATTGTTTCTTATAATTTTGCATACTGTCCAATCTAAAACGAATATTTTTCTATTTGATCCATAGATTGGACCCTAACAGCTACTACACTCCCGGTCAGAGTGGACCTAGGAGCAGTTGCAATGAAATAGTAACCCACACTCCCAGATATCCAAAACTGAAACTACATTATTTTATGCAGTTTAATATCATACCCAGGACACCCCTTTTTATTTTGAGGGGGTTCTAACCTCTATGTAGGAGGTGCAGTCAGCGTATTCTAAGGCCTACAAACAAGACGGCAGAACTATTAGAGTATCACCCCTAGAAGGAGATAAAACAGTGATTTTCTTTAAACAAAAGCTTCTCGACTCATCTGCCCAGAAGAAACAGAAAGAAGAAAGAAAAAAATACTTTCTTTCTTCCGCTTTGCTTCCACAGTGTTAATTCAACTTAACTGCTTCGAGAGAGAAATGAGATGTGTACATTTGTCTTTGCCGCGAGAACTGTCTCTTGATAATTCCTCATTTTGATTTTTGATTTTTTGATTTTTTAAAACTATTTCTCCAAATTCTCTTCTGCATGACAGGAAATTGCATCAGGGCATCTTTAACCCACGACTGCTTTCACGAGATAGGAACTGTACAAAGATATTACGTGCTGTCTTGAACAAATCCTGAAGCAGCACCCCACAAAAGACCGTTGAACGGCCACCTGCTTCCTATCACATGAACCATCCAAGTAAGACGGACATTCTTGTAGAAGAAAGAACGAACTCATAAGTGACGTTATCCTATGGGCACCTATTCATGGACACACCTTCATCAGCAAACCCTACATCCATTAGCACAGCACGGGCTCTGGATGCTGTGCAGAGGACCTTCCAGGAACGATACCCGATAGGAGCTATTGGCGAGGAAGAGTCATGGCGATTCGCACATCGTACGTACGACTGATGATGATGAATATATATATATTTACCAACTCCTCCACACAAGCAGGATGCGACACAATGTCAATTTCTTAAGCAGAGTTTAAACAGGTTTTGAATTCAGATTTTGCTTTTCCTAGACTTGACTAGACTAGATTGAAGAGTCCAGTCTACCCTATTCTTCACTAGAGGAAGATTAGTTAGATTCGTCCCTTTCCAAGACTATTAGCACCATGTGAAATGCAAGCAGCCTCGTTCAGAATTTGAACTCGTCTCTTTGTGTCTATTCCTACGAAGGTAACATCACACCACACGCCTTCACATGATAATGTATATATCTTTAGAAATTTACGGGAAACTCAACGGAACACAAAAAAAACGAATGAGTCAGAACTTTGACAGAGGAAAAGAAAAAAAAGAATGAATCGAGAATAAATATTGGAGAATGCTCAATACGTACTTGTTTACGGAACCGAATCAACGACAGAAAGAAATTTAGATAAATGAGGAAGGAAAACCGGAACACGCAGTACAGCTGCTATTGATTGGGGAACCATTTGTTTTCTTGTGCCTACATCCATTTAATATTTTGAATGTTTGATTTTACAATTCTTAAGAATTGGGATAAGATGCAATAGCCAGATTGTCTTCTATACAGAGATGGCAAAACTTATCACCCTCTTTAATACTTACGAGCTCCTTTAACAATCTCCCATTTTACAATATATATATATATATATATATATATATATTGTGTGTGTATATGTGTGCGCGTGTGTGTGTGCGCGTGTGTGTGGTGTGTGCGTGCGTGTGTGTGTGTGTGTGTGTACGTATGTATGTATATGTTCTTCTTTTCAGTTACAGAAATACCATTTAGTTTAAAGACAAGGAGTTTAAACATTAATCATAATATATGTACTTGTTTCAACACATGCTTTAAATTTGATATCATTTGAACGAAAATTGGTCCCGTGATAAGATTATGAAATGATATTAATTTTTCTAAATATTTCGTTTTTAAAAAAAATCAATATCATTGGAGTGGTTCTGGAGATTTTGAAAAATAATATCATTTCATAATGTAATAATTTGAACAATACGCGTTAATATATATATATATATATATATATATATATATATAATTTAAAATGTGTGTGTGTGTGTGTGTGTGTGTGTGTGTGTGTGTCAAAAAAGTATCCAGATTGAAGTTGTATTTACCAGATAGGAATGAACAATAAATGTAACGTTGATTTTTTTCAGAACACAAGGCGTGTTAAAAAGTACCGAAAATATCGATACTTTTCGACAACCTTATATATATATATATATATATAATATATATATAATATTATATTATATATAATATATATTAATGTTTTGTGTGTGTTTACTGATATATTCAGCGCTATTGGTGGGACTTGGAATACATCAGCAGAAGAGTAAAAACCCTATTAAATAGGGTGTCGTCTAAATTTAACCTCGGTTAGGCAACCAGTTAGTATAAGGAAAGCTTTGAGTTCAAATCTGTTAAATTTTGCTAAAGTATTTGATCATTTTTGCATTTGTTCGTAGCAGAGAGGTTAGGTAAATACATAGTGTTATATTTCCATCGCCGAAATTAAACGATCCGGATATATTGAGTCTTTTTTTCTAATATTGACATACTGTTTTATACCGTGTATCTTTGAAAATAAGACTACCTGCAAATAAGACCTAGCGTGATTTTCTGAATTATTTTAAGCAATAACATTCCAGATGATGAGGACATAATTTTTCTGAATGAATCGTCTTTAATGAATTTTTTGAATAAAACAACATGTTAATATACATGTCTGTTCCTCTGAAGAGGGGTAAAATGGCCATCCTAATAGAGCACCTGTTGACATGGATGGCGACACGTGATGCTTAAGGACGGAATTCTGGTGACTGAACAATCTATGATTTGCAACACACCAACTTTGGCCTTTACTTAGGCTAGATGGGCGGTCTGAGAAGCCCAATTCTATCACTTCAAGCCCTAGCACCTATATGATCCGACTTTATTGCCCTCATGCCAAACCTTCAACCATTTTTGTCATCTCTAGAAGGCGGTAGTTGTGGAGCTTCATCTAGGGTATATCCTAAATGTCGGTATCAGCCGGACAGCGATAGTATATATCCCTTTTCACTAACGCAGGACTAGGAGATTATTTCAGCGTCTGAGTTGGAACGCCACCCCTATCGTCAGCTCCTCATTTACTGCACATATCCCTGTGCTACTCACACACTGAGTTGGCGTTTTTCGTAATTTCTTTTCATTTAGAAATTTCGTAATTTTCTATTTCTTAATGTTGTTTTTCAATATAAAAGAGTAAAGACATTCCTCCAAATAAGCACTAGGGATATATTTCAAAGTGGAAATTAATTAAGACCTGTCTTATTTTCGGGAAACACGGTATTATTTTTGCTTCAGATAATTCACATATCGAAGTTCTATTAAACAGGTATTCTAAATGACTTGTAGGTTTGTATACAATGTTAGTGATAGAACTGAAAGCCAAAGAGGTTCAATTGTCATATATTGATAATAAACGTTGTCTTTGGGACTGTTTGAAATCCAAAATTGGAGGAAGGTTAGATGATTGGCATAAATAACCTTTGGGTGACCTTCTTTCGGGTTACACAGACTGTGGGGAAAGAAGACACATAGTTTAGTTAGCTGAGTTAAGCCAGAGACTTCCTGAGGTAAAATGGGCTCCATCCCCATGCATGCGATTGAAAGATTCTAGATTGAGAAAGTCTGGTTCTAAATTAAAAAAATGTGATCGTGAATATATATGCCTTGGTTGTCTCTCTATGAACTAAATGGCAACCTTAGCAAACCAAATCTTGAAACTAAAGACACAGATTAGACTAGCATCTTAAACACAGACTAGACAGTGGAAATTAATGAAGCCTGTCATATTTTCGGGAAAATTATTTTTGCTTCTAGATAATTCTCATATCGAAGTTCTATTTTTTACTCAAATTCTAACTCTCTACTAAAAAGAGAAGCTTTTTTTTTCTGTTATCAGTACCGATGTCCAATTCTGCACTGTTGCATCTGCAGTACAATTTTTAACATTCGTCTTCAATATTGATTTTGTTTTTCTAAACTTTTCGTGAACTTGTATGTCTACAAAAACATGTCACAATAATTTGAACAACCGAAGCAGAAAGTGTGCCAAAGGAGGACAACCAACCATATTTGATAAGAGCCGATATCAGTCAATGCAAATTTAAAGCGCAGTTCAGAATTATTGACATCTGCTGAAGAATATGAAACATTTTCTTTACCCACAGAACCCAGAGACCCCCTTCCCCCACAAACACATATATGTCTGTGCCCCACCACACACACACACACACACACACACATACAATGGGCTCCTGGCTAAAAACGTAGCTGACAATAACAAACTCCATTAAAGACAATTTAAAATACAGAGGTATCTTGACTTACGAGTGTCCCAACTTACGAAATTCGGTTGGCTGGTTGGATTTTACGGCATGTCAACCCGTGTTCGGTTATTTTATGCCGAAAATATTTTGTTTATTTATTCTTCATGGGTATCAATTTTTAACACATTTAAACTCATTTTTCTATCTAACCATATGGACTACACTGGTGAAAGTGGATCTGAGTTCAACTTACGAGTTCTCCCAGTTACGAGCTGTCACGTGGTCAGTTTTTTGTTCGTGCTGTAAGTTAAAATTTGAGGTACGAACGAGATTCAGATTCGCTTAGGTTCGCTAAAACATTTCAGTTTCCAATTTATTACGCCAAAGAGAAATATTTATACAAAAATGAACGTTAAAACACATTACAGCGAAAAAGACATGCTGGATAGAGTTGGAGAAGCAAGGACGAAACTCATAATAAGTGACGTTTCCTGTGGACACCTACACATGAGCATACCAGTGTAGGACGACCAGCAAAGCAACTCTGTACGGATTCTAAATGCCACGCGGAAGATTTGTCAGGTTTCATGACCGAAAGGACGATTGGCGAGGAGATTCATGGAATCCGATGCTAATGCGCGACCTGATGATGATGAGGATGAGGATGATGATGATGACTTAAATGTCCTAAAATCAATTGTTCCGAATATCACCTTAAAGCCAAATGATGCTGGTTTTGTTAATGAACTCGAGAAGACACAGCATAAAGAGCAAACCGAACGGATGCTAATGAGAGTTGTGACTTAATACCCTAAGATGACAACAAGGGCAATACAAGACAATTTGGCAAAGACAAGAATGTTAACATCCTGATTAACATGGTGTCTTGAAGTAATTCCGTTTTCAAAAGACTCCATTATTGAATACTTGCTTAACGCTTGCCGAGGACTTTCCGAAGATGCATAAATGTTTTTAATACTACTAGCAGGGCCTGGTGGATATACCACAGTATAATAATTTATTTATTATACACGTTCGATATGTTTACTTAAGAACTACTGCAAAATAGTTCAATATGTAAAAAGTATAATATTTCCTTTTATCATATATCATTATGTTTAATTGAAAAAGATTAATGTTATCCCTTCCGGCACTCCACCCACTCTCTCTTTTTCCTAATCTTTTCTTTCTTTCTTTCTTTCTTTCTTTTTATATATTTATTTTGTGTAGCATTATTTTTTCTTCCCTTTATATATAATTCAAACGAATGATCCTTTTTTTTCTCATCACGACAAAAAATAAGAATTCAGCAGATAACCAGATAATCAGGATTTACATTTTTGCATCTTATCTGAGTGGTCTTAATTTTAACCAGAGTATGTCGCAATATGATAACGACCGGGAGATTAAGGACATGAGAATTAATATTAGATTGTATTGTTTGATTATACAAAATCGAGATATTCGCTAAGAAAGATAGGACTAACGAATAAAGGGAACATATAATCCCAAGTATAGGAGCGCGTGGTGTAATGGTTCGAGTCATAGGAAATGGACACAGCGAACCGAGTTCAAGTTAGACGGGTCTTTTTGCATTTCACATAACTCAATGACACTCTTGCTATGGTAAATGTAAGGCAGATGTGTTTTTACAACAGGCTAGATAGCTAGTCTATGAAAAGAAAACCCTGAATTCAGAACCTGTTAAACCCCGCTTAAAAAATTAACATTGTGTCACACCCTGCTCGTACGGAGGGTTGGTATAATATATATACAAACACAAACACACAATATATATAATATATATATATATATATATATAATAATCCTAAGTATACAATCCCTAAAGTCAAATATAGTGAAGTAGTATAATGCCGTGGGGATATATTTTTTCTGCTCTATACACTAGAATTTGATTCATTTATTAACTGATTTTAACGGCATATCATCCTGTTTCGGGTTGTTTTATGCCTAGAGGTTAGGGAATTGCGTCCATTGAATGTTTATATTTACATTTTTACGCAGTTGTTTCTTGAAAGTTTCTTTTTTCACATAGTCCTATTGAATCCGAATGGTCAATTTAATCTGATCTATTTGACCAATAGATTACATCCTAACAGTTATACCCTTGTGTAACTTAATTGAAACACCAGCTTTAGTTTCCTTTCTTTAACATATATCAGTTTTAGACCTTAGAAAATTTCAAAAAGAAAAAACTCCAAAACAATAAGGATTCCCTTATTTCTTACCAGATTTTTTGAATATCTATCTATATATAATATTATATATATATTATAATATCTTATTATAATGGAGATTGTGTGTTTTTTGTCTGTACCGAAACTATATTCCTACTCAAGTCACAATTCTCTTAGTTATTGACATCACATTCTCCATGATTTTTAAATCTAATTATTAATAAATATTAGTGTCTTATTAATACTGTTGACAATATCTACATATTAATAACATGCTATTATATTATATATATACAACAAAATAGGCGTTTTACAGTGTAAACGGGAGCTAATTTGCATATTATATATTAAAAAATCGAATTTAAATAATATTGCTTAGTATTATTGATTTCTAACTGTTTGGTTTTATTTTAATGAATATAAGCAAAAATCTCTTCAATAAATCTTAATGAAATCCATTAACAAGATAAAATAACTGTCATTTTATTCTTTACTTCCTCTTTTAACTATACTTAAATTAGAAAAAATAACAATGAAAGACGAGAGTGGTGGAAGAGTAAGTTTCAGTTGTTCCATTTTATTATACTCCCTCTGTTTCAAATCTTTTTATACTCCTTCTGTTTCAAATCTTTTTATCTGTATTCTTATTTAGTTTCATTAGCCTTTCTAATTTAATAAATATTTTATTACATTAAAACTTAAATACTTGCACCCGGAGGGTGCATATTTACTAGTATATATAATCAACAGACACGTGTTTCGACGTTTACGTCTCATCAGTGCGGCTCGACTTTTTAAACAGCTACTTCTAGCCACAGAATTTTTGTCTGTCAAGCTCCTTACCCTTAGGCCATCGAAACTCACGGCAATCCGGAGTAAATGCCTTACGCTAAACGGTGAAAGTTCAATTAAAGTCTCCCTTTACAGTGCTCTACCGGGATATTGGGAGCATATATATTGTTATCCCACGACACATGTTTCTACGCTTACGTCTCATCAGTGCGGTTCAACTTTTTAAACAGCTACTTCTAGCCGGGACGAAACCCGACAGAATTTTCATCTGTCAAGCTCCTTCCCTCACGGCCACCGGAAACTGTCAGTTAGAGGCGAACAATTAATTGATACATGTTACTTTAGATGTATTTTTATAATCACCAAGAGAACTCAGGTCTGTAAACAACAGCCGGAGTGAATGCCTTACGGTGAAAGTTCAATTAAAGTCTCCTCTACCAGGATATTGGGAGCATATATATAGTCATCCACAGACACGTGTTCGACGCTTACGGAACACTGTCAGTCAGAGGCGAAAACAATTAATGATACATACTTACGTAGATGTAGGTTTTTACAATCACCAGAGAACTCAAGTCTGTAAACAACATGCGAGTAAAGCCTTATGCTAAACAGTGAATTTCAACTAAAGTCTCCTTTGAAGTGCTCTACATGCGTATGTGATGTTTGACATAGTGAAATTTGAATATAAACCTTAACACACACATAAACGTGCACACATACACGCACACACACACACACACACACACACACATTTGTATATATATATATATATATATATATATATATATATATAATCAATAGATAGATAAATGAATTATTTCTTATAGATTTCTATCGAAAATATTTCACTAATTAATTATGCATACAAGAATGATAGAAAATCCATGTAAAATTTAAAATATCATAAACCAATAATTTATTGGCGAGCACACTATTCAGTCAATATGGAAAATTTATAGAATCTATATGATTTAAATTATGCACAGTAACGTCATGTTAACTCCTTGGTGGAACATTATATATACATCATGTGTTGAAAAATATGTACCCTATATATTCGTGTATAGGTCGAATTTTGAAGATCTCATTAAAATTCAGCGACAAAATAGCGTCGATCAGTAATAATTCTGTAAACAAAACCAGAAGCATTACGGCAACATTGAGCTTCAAAAATAGTTAGATTTTACAAATTCGCTTATATGAGATATTTACTCACAGTCGCGTGGTAGGATGTGAACACAAGACGCAAGTATGGGGCTCCAGTAAAGATCGAACTCACTTTTCAGCAGCAATGGATCTTCGAGATTATCTTGCTTAATTTATATTATATATGGGGGCACTCTCGACTTATGCTCGTTTTATATACGGATCTATATGACATTAAATTTCTCAAGTGTTTTCGAATTTTACCTGTTCTCTCTAGAAAACATCTCTGCAATCAGAAGTCTAAAAACAACATATCGTGATATAAAAAAATACTGACTTTGACATTATATGAACCAAAAAGGGTTAACATTCTAGAAAAACCAACCAACCAACCACTAACTAACCAACCAAATTGTATTTATCGTTGTAACTAGCAGCAGCTACCCGCTGTCGCCTGGGTAGACGGGATTCTTTTAAGTCAGTCCACAAATCTATTATTACTGAATCGTGAGATGAATCCTCGTGGGATGCCCCATTTTAATTCATATGTAAATAAAAAATAGATTTGGATTGATCCAGCTACTCTGAAAAGATATGTTAATGTCTACTATCTAAAATATCAAATGAAAAAAATCGATGCTGTTATCATTTAAATTTTATTTACGAATATAAATCAAATCTCTATTATCTTTGCTCAAAAACCAAGTCCTGGTGATATCTAATGTGTATATATTTACTTTCTTTTTATTTTTCGAAGTTTTTTCCGGACATACATATACACACAACTACCCTTTATATATGTATAGATTTACGTATATAGTTAAAGTAAGTAAACTCTGCGCAGTGGCCATTGTCGGTATCAACCGAACAATGAGAAAATCTATTCCCTTTTCGCTTGCGCTAGAACAAAGAGATTTTTTGCTGAGGTGGAGAACCATACCAACCGTCTGCTCCCAGGTATTTTACCACAGAGATCAATTATACCCAGCTGTACTAATCAAGGGCTGTTGGCGACGATCGGCATAGAACCCGGAACCTTGCCACCGGGCGAATTTGAAAATCATTCCTTTTAATCATATGCAACTTGCATATATATTTGTATATGTTAATTGAAAGAAATGATATAAAATATGAATGATAGCCATGTCGGCGGGATCTATAATACGTTGATTGTATCCCCGGCAGATAATTAAGTGTTATGTATTAGAAATACATTAACGAGAAGATTGCGAGTGTTTGTAATAATAGTTTATTATTACAATAAATACAAATAACAAAAACGGCTTCCGACCGGCAAGGTAAAAGAGTCTCTGGCCAGTAAACAATTGTAAAGATTACTTATCTTCTGAAAGAGTTGAAGCACGTGTGTTTACATCCGAGAATACGAAACAACGTTCGTGGTTGGAGATCACCTCGCATCAATACTGAGCTAATCTCCTGTTGTTTTTTATACGTATTCATTTGCATACGTGAGGGATTATCCGGTTCTTCCCTTTACAACATTAAGACCATGTTAGAGTCTGCTTAGCAAATATTCGTGAAAAAAACAACAACAACAACGTAATCTGAGTGTACTTACTGGTGGAATAACCTTCCGCCTTTTTATTAGAACAAATAAACATGGGCGAAACGACACTTCCGTTCCATAGAACATGGCCGAAATGATATTCCGTATCTATAAACCAATATACAAATGGGTATCTTGAAGCACGCCTCGATTGCCATTACTCCATAGGTCCACGAATAGCATGGAGTGGTTAGTCACTGTAACAATCCCATCTATGGTTTAAATCAATTTGAAAATTATTCTATTCGATAGGACCGTGTGCATAAAGAACTCTAAAGACACACATCTGAAAAAACGCAAAATATGAATGCACAGTGCGACATATCACTAGTGCATCAACCAGTACACATTGTTAGAATTAGAAGAAAGCTCTATTTGAAAGAAAGAATAAAGAAAAAAGAAAACCCAAAGATGCGTAGGCGAGCAAAGGAAGTAAGATTCAGTTGGTTTTGTATTTTTGCAAAAGAATGTTACGTGACAACTACTACCTATGTACCTAGAAGAAATCTGTACTCTTCCTCCACGCCTCAGGTGACAGGGAAAGTATGCATGTAGATTTCAAATGTGTTCGTAATCCTAAGAGTACACTTTACCCCAGGATGTTGCTATGACGACGACTGAGAAGTATTTTTGCGCCGAAAAACACGCAAGCAATACACGGGATCGCCCGATAGACAACACCAGAATACGATCGCTCTACAAAAATTCGATATTTGGATCGAAAGACAGAGGACGGAAGAATTAAATACATTTTACCGTGAATAAAGTTATACATTTGGATGGAAGAACGAATCACCGTTGATAAAAATAAAAAAGCAAAAGGAAATGAAAAATTTAAATAAAAGGACATTCTTTCGAGTTACAACGTCACAGTGAGTTAACAAAAAACATATGATATTTTGTATTCTGTAAATCCCTATTGTCTGTCATATATTTTATGTAATGTTGATATGGTTGATATGTTCAATTGGCTCGCCCATCATTTGATAACACGAATCATATATCCACTTTACCCCACTGATTACATGTATATTTGTATATATGTATTTACCTTTTTTTTATAATAATTTGTATTTAAATGTTAATAAACGTCCGTGTGTTATTAGAAATCCTGTTTGTTCTTCCGTCATTCAGCATTAGTGCCATTCATCGTTTCCTGCCTTTTATGGGAGCAGAGAGAAGTCTTGAATCCCATCCTTTTGTATTNAAAAACTTAATGTTTTATTTTTATTGGTTGTAGAGATAGAGATAGTTCCCTGCCTTCTACAAGTGAAAACAAAACAACCTCGTCCTGTATTAGGTTGCTGACGAGAACCGTTACGCCAAGCGTGTGTCCATAGTTTCTACCAATAGTTTCACGTTTTGACGAGAAGTAGGTCATATTACATTATGAAGAATCTCGGCTCTATAAATCTTATGAAAACGTGAATATTAGTAGCAATAAGTAGCTTATTTGTAAAGAATCACCAGGAATAGCCAACTCAGTGCATGGGTAGCAAAGCTTGGGTGATCTGATGTGTATGGTAAAGCATCCTGATAGTTATATTACCCCAATCAGCAAAGCAAGACAATTTCCCTGTTCTCATCCTAGCGATAATGGGGTAAACTCTTCGCTGTTCGACAGATACTGACAATAAGTCACTCAGCAGACTTTTATTTCACTGTTACGCTGCCCGTCTAGTAATATATATATATATATATATATATATATATTATATATATGTGTGTGGTGTGTGTGTGTGTGTGTGTGTGTGTGTAAATATATATGCATATATATGTGATTGTATGTGTGTTGGTGTCTGTTTGGGGATGCTCAGATAATCTTAGCACTGGAATAATTGCTAACAAGGTGGTTTCGCAGATCTTCAGATAATTATTACTGACTATAGTGCCTCGTAGATTTGGACATTTACAAAAACAAATCTATGCTTAATGAACGTGTCACCCTTTCTCTATCTTCCCCTTCTGTGTTTGTCTGTATGTCTGTCTGTCTGTCTGCCTGTCTCTCTCTCTCTCTCTCTCTCTCTCTCTCCTTCTCTCTCTCTCTTATCTATCTATCTATCTCTCTCTCTCTCTCTCTCTATATATATATATATTATTATATATATATATATATATATATATATATATTATATTTGTAAGACTAAATATATTCATATTTTATTATTCATGATGATTGTGAAAACGTGAAATTATTAGTGGCAATATGTAGTTTTCATTTCTGTGAACACTGCCAGTACTGAATATGTTACCTGATACTTTGGCCTTGTAGGCAAAGCTAAAACTCTCTCTCTCTCTCTCTCTCTCTCTCTATATATATATATATATATATATATATATATATATATATATATTATTTGGAGACAACTCAAGGAACAAAAAAAGACAGAAAAAAGCGAATAAATTACAGTTTTGACACGGAACATAAAATAAACAGAATAAGTCAGAATGATAAATAACCGAAAACGATGTACTATGATGTTGTTCATATAACCTATAGAAAATAAATGAGCAACGTCATAGCTACCCCGTTTTGCTTTACACTTGCATTGTGATAGCCTTCAAAACCAACCGCCAAACCAATATACGCACAATGCTTCAAGCAATTTATAAAAACTATATATATATATATATATATATATATATATATTTATCCCGACACCTTATATATATATATATATATATATATATATATATATATATATATATATACAAGGTGTTCGGGATAAATTTGATATATTTATATTTGGTTATTTCTCTCCGTAGGTTGGAGGTATTGACACATACTGCATATCATGTAAAACCTTGGACCCTTCTTCCTTTATATACGTGATGACAGATAGAATGGATGACTGGAACCCACCTGTATCATGGCGCCGACCATCAAAATAATGAGATTAGGTTGCTGCCCAATGCTCCCTGAACACTGTAAAACCAATCAGGATCTGGAAATTGCAATGGAGACTACGAGGCTGTGGCTAGAAGAAAGCAACATAACAGACGATCTGATTGCGTTCGTACAGCAGAATTCCTCAAAAGTCTGCAGAAAAAAGTGTTGGAGGGCCCTGGCATTGGAATTCGGCCTTTGTCACGCGAATTGAATGTTTCAGCTCTACATGAATCTTGCATCAATGAAGACTTTCGCTACTACTCATACAAGGCGTCGAAGTGGTTAGCTGCTACCAGAAAAGGCCCATGAAAATCGTCCGACAAAGGCGAAGAAACTTCTCAGCAAAGTGAAGCATCTCACTAAACCACAAACAATCGATTCTCTTCCGATTAAAAAAATGTTTGCCAAGATCAAAAGCACAACACGTAGAATAACAGATGGCTTGCATACAGTCCAAAGGACACTCCTCGTGTCATGCAGACTAAATTTCCCCAAACTGTGATGGTTTTCGGATGTGTGTCCTCGGGGGTGATGTGATACCTCCGTATTTTTTCAGAGGGGTATCAGGTTGAATTCAGATGGCTACGTGTAGTCAAGCCCTGGATAATAAGGGTAGTCAATTGTAGGTCATATGTATGGCAGTAGGATTCGGCCTCCTGCCAGACCTGCTGGAAAAAGTCAAAAAATGGTTGTCGGCGAATTTTTACGACTACACCAGTTCCATCGATTGGCTTCCGAACTCCCCAGATTTTAACCCATGGATTATTATATATGTGGCGCTGTTGGAAAAGACATAATCGCCGTGCAAGTACTACAAAATCACAGTTAACCGACAGAATTATGGTATTTTTGAGACCTTCCCAGGGAAACTGTAACATAAGCTTTCTCCAGGTTCCAGAGCAGGATTAAGGCTGTGAGTGAGATAATGGCGATTATTTTGAGTGAACCTTGTTGACAGTAGTATTATTTCCGTGTCTGTTGAATTTCTTTACAATCCATTAAATTTTGTAGTTACCAAGCACTTTATTTCCTTATATATTATATATATATAATATATATATATATTATATATATATTATATATATATAATAAATTATCAAAGTTGCTACTCACAGTTTCATGCTATGTTGATCATGATGCATATTTAATTTCACATCATGATACCCAGGGTAGGTTAGATTACTCTCTCGCTTGATAATGATAGTTTTTTTTTTCTCAAATTGCTGTAAAGTTATTTCTAATTTTTTAAGTTACAGAATTTTATATATACATAATATATATATATATAATATAATATATATATAATATATAATGATGACTATGCCATCATAAATCTCTCTCTCTCTCCTCTCTCTCTCTCTCTCTCTCTCTCTCTCCTCTCTCTCTCTCTCTCCTCTCCTCTCTTCTCTCTCTAGGGTCGGTTTATCTCAGTCTCTAGAGAATCTGCCTTGGAACAAGTTTCCTGGTCGATACCGGCCCTCGCCAACTCAGCGTATGAATAGCAAGGGTCTGTGCGGTATATATATATATATATATATATATATATATATATATATATATATACTACTATTTGTACTCCCTTATAAATATGAATGTACATCGATGTCTCCTGCATAGCAGACAGAAGTCTCCAAATATTGAAATCTTTCGATACTAATCACCTTTATATAACATATTAAAAGCCCTTTTAGAACATTGAACACGACAGATGGGAATCAGATTTTTGGTGGTATGGGTCTATCCTTTTCCGTTGTCGATGGGTTAAGACTGAATAAAATCTGATCGAATCTTGTTTTAGCTGTAAATGAATTATTTTTGGTTATTGTTGGTCAATATCAAAAACTAAGTTGTTGCTATGCCGTGTTTCAAATCCAGAAAAATTTTGAATCTTGTGAATTTTCAAATGATCTTTTCCACAACAGATTAATAATGTCATGTGTAAATTGTTTAACCTTTGAAAAATATTCTGTTATAGGTCAGATGACTGTGCCATCACGAAAGGTCTAGATATTTGGCAGGTATTTGATTACTTTAAAATTCCGACCCGAGGGTCGATGACATTTTGTTTCGTGCTTTTATTCCATTTTTATAAGGATCATTTTGGTATATGGAATCTATCTATTTATTTATTTGCAATTAGATCTCTCTCTCTCTCTCTCTCTCTCTCTCTCTTCTCTCTCTCTCTCTCTCTCTCTCTCTCTCTCTCTCTCTCTCTTCTCTATCTATATCTATATCTTCTCTCTCTCTTCTCTCTCTCTAATATATATATATATATATATATATATATATATATATATATATACAATATGATCAAGTATAGCTATCGACAAGTAGTATCAGTGTTTATGATCTTGGGTGATAGAATGATTAATGTGTGTATGATTAGCGGTAATCAAATGAAACTCTTTTCCTTTTCACTTATATTTTTCTAGAGAGTATTAAGTAATATCAAACAGAACCTTATACATAATGGATTTCCTAACCAAGCTGCAGATTAGCAAATAAAATTGCCGAAAAATCCTTTAGTAAAATAACGTAATTAACAACAAGAAAATAAAAACATCATTAACCTATTTTGCTATAACCGAACACATACCAACAATAAACAGGATTTAACATCGATTACAGATCTTGTAAGCAGATACAGATCCTCCATTAATATTAAAAATGTTTAAGTTTTATAACCCACATAAAAAATAAAACAGTAAGATTTATCGCTCCCCACAAACCCTTTAGCAAAACTGATTTTTAATGAGTACCTCGTGAACATTGGCAAATTGCATTTTCAATACAAATAAGGAAAAAAATCAAAAATGATTCTATTGTTCACATGGTCACCACCATTTCCTGGAGATTAACAAAATTTAACGCTATTTGGGTTTTTTTAATCAATACAACCTAGAAGGCCATAAAATTCCAACTAATATTCGATAAGATAAAACAACTAGATAGCACTAATTCAATGAATAAATAAATAAATAAATAAATAAAATTGATTAGTTCTAACGGCATGTTAACTCGTCAAAGGTTATTGTATGCCAAGACCTTAGGAATTGCGTTAATTGAAAATTGGAATGTAGTAGTTAGACTGGGGGCCTTAACAGAAGAGTGACAAAACTAATAAAAAGAATAAAAGATTAAAGTTACAGAGAGAGATTAAAGAAATTAAGATTAACGACTTTACTAGAAAGAAGAATGAGAGCTGATCTAATTGAAACTTTTAAGATAATATATGGTATCAATTATGGTAGACACTTTTTAATATAGTAATTTATTCGAACTGGAAACTTACTGCCAAGGCAGATTTCAAAAACTAAGTTTGGATATATTTTTTTCTGATAGAGTAATAGATTTTTGGAAAGAATTGCCTTATCAGTTCAAAAACATAATAGCATACAGGAATTTAAGATTAATTTGGATGATTTCAAGAATATGGTAAGAGGAATACTTTAAGAGGACATTTTTGGAAAAAATCGGATGAATATCTAAATAGAATTTGATCTGTATATGGATATTATATTAATATTGTATGTTCTGTGCAAAGGAGGCATAACAAAAATGAATGAAGGAATTGTAAGTTCATACTTACATGTTGTGTCATTGTTTCTTATAATTTTGCATACTGTCCAATCTAAAACGAATATTTTTCTATTTGATCCATAGATTGGACCCTAACAGCTACTACAACTCCCGGTCAGAGTGGACCTAGGAGCAGTTGCAATGAAATAGTAACCACACTCCCCAGATATCCAAAACTGAAACTACATTATTTATGCAGTTTAATATCATACCCAGGACACCCTTTTATTTTGAGGGGGTTCTAACCTCTATGTAGGAGGTGCAGTCAGCGTATTCTAAGGCCTACAAACAAGACGGCAGAACTATTAGAGTATCACCCCTAGAAGGAGATAAAACAGTGATTTTCTTTAAACAAAAGCTTCTCGACTCATCTGCCCAGAAGAAACAGAAAGAAGAAAGAAAAAAATACTTTCTTTCTTCCGCTTTGCTTCCACAAGTGTTAATTCAACTTAACTGCTTCGAGAGAGAAATGAGATGTGTAAATTTGTCTTTGCCGCGAGAACTGTCTCTTGATAATTCCTCATTTTGATTTTTGATTTTTTGATTTTTTAAAACTATTTCTCCAAATTCTCTTCTGCATGACAGGAAATTGCATCAGGGCATCTTTAACCCACGACTGCTTCTTCACGAGATTAGGAACTGTACAAAGATATTACGTGCTGTCTTGAACAAATCCTGGAAGCAGCACCCCACAAAAGGCCGTTGAACGGCCACCTGCTTCCTATCACATGAACATCCAAGTAAGACGGACATTCTTGTAGAAGAAAGAACGACCTCATAAGTGACGTTATCCTATGGGCACCTATTCATGGACACACCTTCATCAGCAAAACCCTACATCCATTAGCACAGCACGGGCTCTGGATGCTGTGCAGAGGACCTTCCAGGAACGATACCCGATAGGGCTATTGGCGAGGAAGAGTCATGGCGATTCGCACTATCGTACGACGTGATGATGATGAATATATATATATTTACCAACTCCTCCACACAAGCAGGATGCGACACAATGTCAATTTCTTAAGCAGAGTTTAACAGGTTTTGAATTCAGAGTTTTGCTTTTCCTAGACTTGACTAGACTAGATTGAAGAGTCCAGTCTACCCTATTCTTCACTAGAGGAAGATTAGTTAGATTCGTCCCTTTCCAAGACTATTAGCACCATGTGAAATGCAAGCAGCCTCGTTCAGAATTTGAACTCGTCTCTTTGTGTCTATTTCCTACGAAGGTAACCATCACACCACACGCCTTCACATGATAATGTAATATATCTTTAGAAATTTACGGGAAACTCAACGGAACAAAAAAAAAAACGAATGAGTCAGAACTTTGACAGGGAAAGAAAAAAAAAGAATGAATCGAGAATAAATATTTGGAGAATGCTCAATACGTACTTGTTTACGGAACCGAATCAACGACAGAAAGAAATTTAGATAAATGAGGAAGGAGAAACCGGAACACGCAGTACAGCTGCTATTGATTGGGGAACCATTTTGTTTCTTGGCCTACGTCCATTTAATATTTTGAATGTTTGATTTTACAATTCTTAAGAATTGGGATAAGATGCAATAGCCAGATTGTCTTCTATACAGAGATGGCAAAAATTTCACCCTCTTTATACTTACGACTCCTTTAACAATCTCCCATTTTACAATATATATATATATATAGCATATATATATATTGTGTGTGTATGTGTGTGTGTTATGTGTGCGCGCGTGTGTGTGTGTGTGTGCGTGCGTGTGTGTGTGTGTGTGTGTGTGTGTGTACGTATGTATGTATATGTTTCTTCTTTTCAGTTACAGAAATACCATTTAGTTTAAAGACAAGGAGTTTAAAATTAATCATAAATATGTACTTGTTTCAACACATGCTGTTAAAATTTGATATCATTTGAACGAAAATTGGTCCCGTGATAAGATTATGAAATGATATTAATTTTTCTAAATTATTCGTTTTTAAAAAAAATCAATATCATTGGAGTGGTCTGGAGATTTTTGAAAAATTAATATCATTTCTATATGTATATTTCGATATCTGATATATATATATAATATATATATAATATAATATATATATACGACGAGTATTGTTCAAGTTATTCATTATGAAATGAATTAATTTTTCAAAAATCTCCAGTACGCAACTCCAAATGATATTGATTTTTTTTAAAAACGACATATTTAGAAAAAATTAATATCATTTCAATAATCTTATCACGGGACCAATTTTCGTTCAAATGATATCAAATTTTAACGCATGTGTTGAAACACAGTAGCATATTTATGATTAATGTTTTTAAACTCCTTGTTTTAAACTAAATGGTATTTCTTGTAACTGAAAAGAAGAAAACATATACTACATACGTACCACCACACACACAGCACACACACACACGCACGCCACACACACACACACACGCGCGCCACCATATACACATTAGTATCACACATCACACACAATATATATATATGCATATATATATTATATATTGTAGAAATGGGAGATTGTTAAAGGGAGTTCGTAAGTAATAAAAGAGGGGTGAGCACTTTTGCCAATCTCTGTTAATAGAAAGACAATCTGGCTAATGCATCTTATCCCAATTCCTAAGAATTGGTAAAATTTCAAACATCAAAATATTAAATGGACGTAGGCTCAAGAAGAGCAAAATGGTTTCCCGCAATCAATAGCAGCTGTACTGCGTGTTTCGGTTTCTCCTTCCTCCATTTATCTAAATTCTTCTGTCGTTGAATTCGGTTCCGTAAACAAGTACGTATTGGCATTCTCCAAATAATTTATTCCGATTCATTCTTTTTTTTTTTCTTTTCTCTGTCATAAGTTCTGACTTATTCGTTTTTTTTTTTGTTCCGTTGAGTTTCCGCGTAAACATTTCTTAAAGATATATACATTATCATGTGAAGGCGTGTGGTGTGGATGGTTACCTCGTAGGAAATAGACACAAGACAGACGAGTTCAAATTCTGAAGCGAGGTCTGCTTGCCATTTCACATGGTGCTAATAGTGCTTGGGAAAGGGACGAATCTAACTAATTTCCTCTAGTGAAGAAATAGGGTAGACTGACTTCTTCAATCTGTCTAGTCAAGTCTAGAAAAGCAAAACCTCTGAATTCAAAACCTGTTAAACTCTGCTTAAGAATTGACATTGTGTCGCATCCTGCTTGTGTGGAGAGTTGGTAAATATATATATATTCATCATCATCACGCGTACGATAGTGCGACATCGCCATGATCTTCTCGCCAATAGCCGCCTATCGGGTATCGTTCGCTGGAAGGTCGCTCTGCACAGCATCCAGAGCCCGTGCTGTGCTAATGGATGTAGGGTTTTGCTGATGAAGGTGTGTCCATGAATAGGTGCCCATAGGATAACGTCACTTATGAAGTTCGTTCTTTCTTTACAAGAATGTCGTCTTACTTGATGGTTCATGTGATAGGAAGCAGGTGGCCGTTCAAACGGCTCTTTTTGTGGGGTGCTTGCTTCCAGGATTGTTTCAAGACAGCACGTAATAATCTTGTGCAGTTCCTATCTCGTGAAGAAGCAGTCGTGGGTTAAGATGCCTGATGCAATTTCTGTCATGCAGAAGAGAATTTGGAGAAATAAGTTTTAAAAAATCAAAAAATCAAAAAAATCAAAATGAGGAATTATCAAGAGCAGTTCTGCGGGTCAAAGACAAATGTACACATCTCATTTTCTCTCTCGAAGCAGTTAAGTTGAATTAACACTTGTGGAAGCCAAAGCGGAAGAAAGAAAGGTATTTTTTTCTTTCTCTTCTGTTTCTTTCTGGCAGAATGAGTGAGAAGCTTTTTGTTTAAAGAAAATCACTGTTTTATCTCCTTCTAGGGGTGATACTCCTAATAGTTCTGCCGTCTTGTTTTGTAGGCCTTAGAATACGCTTGACTGCAGCGCTTCCTACATAGAGGTTTAGAACGCCCCCTCAAAATAAAAAGGGGTGTCCGCTGGTATGATATTAAATCTGCTTATAAAATATGTAGTTCAAGTTTTTGGATATCTGGGGAAGTGTGGGTTACTATTTCATTGCACCTCTGCTCGCTAGGTCCACTCTGAACGGGAGTTGTAGTAGCTGTTTAGGGTCCAATCTATGGATCAAATAGAAAAATATTCGTTTTAAGATTGGACAGTATGCAAAATTATAAGAAACAATGACACAACATGTAAGTATGACTTACAATTCCTTCATTCATTTTTGTTATGGCCTCCTTTGCACAGAACCATACAATATTAATATAATATCCATATACAGATAAATTCTAATTGTAGATATTCATCCGATTTTTTGCAAAAATGTCCTTCTTAAAGTATTCCTCTTTACCATATTTCTGAAATCATCCAAATTAATTCTAAATTCCTGTATGCTATTACTGTTTTTGAACTGATAGGCAATTCTTTCCAAAAATCTATTACTCTAATGCAGAAAAAAATATATCCAACTTAGTTTTTGAAATGCTGCCTTGGCAGTGAGTTTCCAGTTCGAATAAATTACTATATTAAAAAGTGTCTACCATAATTGGATACCATATATTATTTAAAAGTTTCAAATTAAGATCAGGCTGCTCATTCTCTTTCTAGTAAAGTTCGTTAATCTTAATTTCTTTAATCTCTCTCTGTAACTTTAATGCTTTATTCTTTTATTAGTTTTGTCACTCTTCTTTGTAAGGCCCCCATCTAACTACTACATTCCAATTTTCAAATTAACGCAATTTCTAAGGTCTTGGCATACAATAACCTTTGACGAGTTAACATGCGTTAGAAACTAAATCAATTTTATTATTTATTTATTATTTATTCATTGAAATTAGTGCTATCTAGTTGTTTTATCTTATCGAATATTAGTTGGAATTTTATGGCCTTCTAGGTTGTGTATTGATTAAAAAAACCCAAATAGCGTTAATTTTTGTTAATCTCCAGAAATGGTGGTTGACGACCATGTGACCAATAGAATCATTTTTGATTTTTTTCCTTATTGGTATTGAAAATGCAATTTGCCAATGTTCACGAGTACTCATTAAAAATCAGTTTTGCTAAAGGGTTTTGGGGAGCGATAAATCTTACTGTTTTATTTTTTATGTGGGTTATAAATCTTAAACATTTATTAATATTAATGGAGGATCTGTATCTGCTTACAAGATCTGTAATCGATGTTAAATCCTGTTTATTGTTGGTATGTGTTCGGTTATAGCAAAATAGGTTAATGATGTTTTTATTTTCTTGTTGTCAATTACGTTATTTTTACTAAAGGATTTTTCGGCAATTTTATTTGCTAATCTGCAGCTTGGTTAGGAAATCCATTATGTATAAGGTTCTGTTTGATATTACTTAATACTCTCTAGAAAAATATAAGTGAAAAGGAAAAGAGTTTCATTTGATTACCGCTAAATCATACACACATTAATCATTCTATCACCCAAGATCATAAAACACTGATACTACTTGTCGATAGCTATTACTTGATCATATATATATATATATATATATATATATATATATATATATATATATATATAGAGAGAGAGAGAGAGAGAGAGAATAGATATAGATAGAGAAAGAGAGAGAGAGAGAGAGAGAGAGAGAGAGAGAGAGAGAGAGAGAGAGAGAGAGAGAGAGAGAGAGAGAGAGAGATCTATTGCAAAATAAATAAATAGATAGATTCCATATACCAAAAATGATCCTTATTAAAAATGGAATAAAAGCACGCGAAACAAAATGTCATCGACCCTCGGGGTCGGAATTTTAAAGTAATCAAATACCTGCCAAATATCTAGACCTTTCGTGATGGCACAGTCATCTGACCTATAACAGAATATTTTTCAAAGGTTAAACAATTTACACATGACATTATTAATCTGTTGTGGAAAAGATCATTTGAAAATTCACAAGATTCAAATTTTTCTGGATTTGAAACACGGCATAGCAACAACTTACGTTTTTGATATTGACCAACAATAACCAAAAATAATTCATTTACAGCTAAAACAAGATTCGATCAGATTTTATTCAGTCTTAACCCATCGACAACGGAAAAGGATAGACCCATACCCACCAAAAATCTGAATTCCCATCTGTCGTGTTCAATGTTCTAAAAGGGCTTTTAATATGTGTATATAAAGGTGATTAGTATCGAAAGATTTCAATATTTGGAGACTTCTGTCTGCTATGCGGGAGACATCGATGTACATTCATATTTATAAGGGAGTACAAATAGTATATATATATATATATATATATATATATATATACCGCACAGACCCCTGTGCTATTCATACGCTGAGTTGGCGAGGGCCGGTATCGAACCAGGAAACTTGTTCCAAGGCAGATTCTCTAGAGACTGAGATAAACCGACCCTAGAGAGAGAGAGAGAGAGAGAGAGAGAGAGAGAGAGAGAGAGAGAGAGAGAGAGAGAGAGAGAGAGAGAGAGAGAGAGAGAGAGCTTTATGATGGCATAGTCATCATATATATATATATATATATATATATATATATTATGTATATATAAAATTCTGTAACTTAAAAATTAGAATAACTTTACAGCAATTTGAGAAAAAAAAAACTACTCATTATCAGAGCGAGAGAGTAATCTAACCTACCCTGGGTATCATGATGTGGAATTAAATATGCATCATGATCACACATAGCATGAAACTGTGAGTAGCAACTTTGATTTTATATATATATATATATATATATATATATATATATATATATATATATATATATATATAAGGAAAAAGTGCTTGGTAACTACAAAATTTAATGGATTGTAAAGAAATTCAACAGACACGGAAATAATACTACTGTCAACAAGGTTCACTCAAAATAATCGCCATTATCGTCACTCACAGCCTTAATCCTGCTCTGGAACCTGGAGAAAGCTGATGTTACAGTTTCCCTGGGAAGGTCTCAAAAACTACCATAATTCTGTCGGTTAACTGTGATTTTGTAGTACTTGCACGGCGATTGATGTCTTTTCCAACAGCGCCACATATATAATAATCCATGGGGTTAAAATCTGGGGAGTTCGGAAGCCAATCGATGGAACTGGTGTAGTCGTAAAAATTCGCCGACAACCATTTTTGACTTTTTCCAGAGGTCTGGCAGGAGGCCGAATCCTACTGCCATACATATGACCTACAATTGACTACCCTTATTATCCAGGGCTTGACTACACGTAGCCATCTGAATTCAACCTGATACCCTCTCTGAAAAAATACGGAGGTATCACATCACCCCTCGAGGACACACATCCGAAAACCATCACAGTTTGGGGAAATTTAGTCTGCATGACACGAGGAGTGTCCTTTGGACTGTATGCAAGCCATCTGTTATTCTACGTGTTGTGCTTTTGATCTTGGCAAACATTTTTTTAATCGGAAGAGAATCAGATTGTTTGTGGTTTAGTAGGATGCTTCACTTTGCTGAGAAGTTTCTTCGCCTTTGTCGGACGATTTTCATGGGCCTTTTCTGGTAGCAGCTAACCACTTCGACGCTTGTATGAGTAGTAGCGAAAGTCTTCATTGAGTGCAAGATTCATGGTAGAGGCTGAAACATTCAATTCGCGTGACAAAGGCCGAATTCCAATGCCAGGGCCCTCCAACACTTTTTTCTGCAGACTTTTGAGGAATTCTGCTGTACGAACGCAATCAGATCGTCTGTTATGTTGCTTTCTTCTAGCCACAGCCTCGTAGTCTCCATTGCAATTCTCCAGATCCTGATTGGTTTTACAGTGTTCAGGGAGCATTGGGCAGCAACCTAATCTCATTATTTTGATGGTCGGCGCCATGATACAGGTGGGTTCCAGTCATCCATTCTATCTGTCATCACGTATATAAAGGAAGAAGGGTCCAAGGTTTTACATGATATGCAGTATGTGTCAATACCTCCAACCTACGGAGAGAAATAACCAAATATAAATATATCAAATTTATCCCGAACACCTTGTATATATATATAATATATATATATATATATATATATATATATATATATATATAATGTTCGGATAAATATATATATATATATATATATATATATATATATATAGTTTTATAATTGCTTGAAGCATTGTGCGTATATTGGTTTGGCGGTTGGTTTTGAAGGCTATCACAATGCAAGTGTAAAGCAAAACGGGGTAGCTATGACGTTGCTCATTTATTTTCTTATAGGTATATGAACAACATCATAGTTACATCGTTTTCGGTTATTTATCATTCTGACTTATTCTGTTTATTTTTATGTTCCGTGTCAAAACTGTAATTTATTCGCTTTTTCTGTCTTTTTTTGTTCCCTTGAGTTGTCTCCAAATATATATATATATATATATATATATATATATATATATATATATTATATAGAGAGAGAGAGAGAGAGAGAGAGAGAGTTTTAGCTTTGCCACAAGGCCAAAGTATCAGGTAACATATTCAGTACAGCAGTGTAACACAGAAATGAAAACTACATATTGCCACTAATAATTTCACGTTTTCACAATCATCATGAATAATAAAATATGAATATATTTAGTCTTACAAATATATATATATATATATATATATATATATATATATATATATATATATAGAGAGAGAGAGAGAGAGAGAGAGAGATAGATAGATAGAGAGAGAGAGAGAGAGAGAGAGAGAGAGAGAGAGAGAGAGAGAGAGAGGCAGACAGACAGACAGACATACAGACAAACACAGAAGGGGAAGATAGAGAAAGGGTGACACGTTCATTAAGCATAGATTTGTTTTGGTAAATGTCCAAATCTACGAGGCACTATAGTCAGTAATAATTATCTGAAGATCTGCGAAACCACCTTGTTAGCAATTATTCCAGTGCTAAGATTATCTGAGCATCCCCAAACAGACACCAACACACAAACAATCACATATATATGCATATATATTTACACACACACACACACACACACACACACACACACACACACACACACATATATATATATATATATATATATATATATATATATATTACTAGACGGGCAGCGTAACAGTGAAATAAAAGTCTGCTGAGTGACTTATTGTCAGTATCTGTCGAACAGCGAGGAGTTTACCCCATTATCGCTAGGATGAGAACAGGGAAATTGCCTTGCTTTGCTGATTGGGGTAATATAACTATCAGGATGCTTTACCATACACATCAGATCACCCAACCTTTGCTACCCATGCACTGAGTTGGCTATTCCTGGGAGGATTCTTTACAAATGAAGCTACTTAATGCTACTAATATTCACGTTTTCATAAACTTATAGAGCCGAGATTCTTCATAATGTAATATGACCTACTTCTCGTCAAAACGTGAAACTATTGGTAGAAACTATGGACACACGCTTGGCGTAACGGTTCTCGTCAACAACCTAATACAGGACGAGGTTGTTTGTGTTTCACTTGTAGAAGGCAGGGAACTATCTCTATCTCTACAACCATTAAGTATGAGTAGATAGCAGCGAAGACTATGACCTTTAGCCTCGAAATACCAACCGATATATATATATATATACATGTGTATTTACCAACTCACGAGCCGGATGCGACAGAAGGTCAATTTCTTAAGCGGAGTTTAACAGGTTTGAATTCAGAGTTTTCCTTCTACTAGACTGGTTACCTGACCTAGGTTAAAGTGCCCAGTCTACCTTACTAGTTAACCATAGCTGGAGGGAGAATAGTTGGATTCATACTTTTCCCAAGGGTATTAGTGCTATGCAAACAGCCTTGTCCAAGATTTGAAATCGGGTCGACGAGGCATCTAAACATTTTACTACATGCCTCCAACTGATAAGGAGGAATGAAAACTCTGAATTAAAACCAGCAGTATTTGTGAGTAGTACAGCAGTACTTGAGTAGTGACCAGTTATATTATTATATATATTTACCAACCCTTCCACACGAGAAGGATGTGACACAAGGTCAATTTCTCAAACGGAGTTCAACAGGTTTAAATTCAGAGTTTTCTTTCTCCTAGACTGGTTACCTAACCATGGTTAAAGAATCCAGTCTGCCCTGCTATTTACCCATAGATTGGGGGGAGAGTAGGATTCATATCTTTCCCAAGGATATTAGCGCTAATACCAGTACATCAATATATGATAACATTGGTTGATATCAATGCGACAGAAGGTCAATTTCTTAAGCGGAGTTCAACAGGTTTGAATTCAGAGTGTTCATTTTACTAGTCCGGTTGCCTAACCAAGGTTAAAGAGCCCAGTCTGCCCTACTATTTATCCATAGCTGGAGGGAGAGTAGGATTCATACCTTTTCCCAATGGTACTAGCACTAAGTGAAATGCAATTACCAAGTCCAGGATTTGAACTCGGGCGACAATTTTAGTTTGGTTTGTTTTGTTTTACGGCATATCTACCTCAGTGGGTCATTTAATGCCGATAAAGTTTTGAAATAAATCAATTCTTAATGGATAATACAATTTTTTATAAATACATTTTTCTATTTAACCCATAGATGGGACCCTAACAGGTACTACCACTCCGGGTGAGAGTGGACCAGGGAGCAATGGTGATGAATGGGGTGCTCCACATTCCCCAAACCTCCAAAACTGGAACCTCACCATCAGATAGAGTTTAACGTCATTCCCAGGACATGTAGACCTGCAGCCACCGCTTTCTAGCACCCATATAATAAAAAGGGGTTGGGTCTTGCCATAAGGGCAATAGGGTTGGGAAAATCATATAGGTGCTAGGGCTTGACGTGACCAGCCGATTGGTCGGAGGGGCCTCTCCGACCTCCCGTCTAGCCCAAGATAGGGCCAAAGTGGAGTATTGCATGTCATGAACTGCTCATCCACCTTAAGCATCACGGGTCGCCATCCACGGCCAACGGGTGGCCCCATTGGGGGTCGGAGCGACGAGTCCATTTCCCATTTCCTTATCTTGCTATGCTTGTCACTGGGCACAAGTGCCTTACAAGTGTACGTGCTAGTATAATCCAATGGCGTATTGATGTTTTACCACCTTATCATTTTTCCCATGCTTTTCGCGATTTTAATTAGTTACTCATCAGGATGTTTGTGTTGTAATTTGAAACTCGGTGAGATGTCTACACGGGTAGCCCGAAAATTTGAAAGAAAATGTTGCTAACTGCATAATTAACTGAAAAAAAAAAGATACTTGTAATTCAGCTGAAATGATGCGTTAATAATGATTATTGAGACGTTCTTGATTAATGTTCTGTTAATGTTAGAACACGAACAAAATTCTAATCAATTTACTCACATTCAACTGTCAAAATGTCGTGATTATCAACCAAGGAAACAATAGTCGATGTTGGATCTACACGCGTTCTGACAATACTATAAAAATTAATTCTCATTTATATTTCTTCTATGATTATATATATATATATATATATATATATATATATATATATATATATATATATAATGTATTAATTTGAAAGCAATTACAATGCAAGTAAAAAATAAAAACAAAAATATGTTATTTTTTGTCTTATCGATTTCAAAGTAAAACTTTATCTTCAGAGACGATTTTCGGAAATGGACGCGTTTTTTTTGTCGTTATTTTTTTTTTTTATGTTATAAACACGCGTCTCGTGGTGTTCTTTTTTTTAAACGCCACGCGCAAAGTCGTGATAGACATTTAGCCGTTCATTCAATTTCAATTTTATTATTTTCATCTATTTATATATCTATGTATTGTTCATTTGATATATGTATAATGAAATGTACATACTATGTTTTTACTTGCATTGTAATTGCTTTCAAATTAATACATTATAACATACTTAACAATGCTTCAAGCAAATTACCAAATACTTATATATATATATATATATATATATATATATATAATATATATATGTGTGTGTGTGTGTGTGTGTGGTGTGTGTGTTAAGGGTTGTGTTCACATTCTCAATCTTGGTTTGAATCGCATAGGCGAAAATCTGTCAGTAACCAAGCGTCGTTGACGTCATATCCATGGTGCACTAACTTAGATATACATGCATGCTCTTTCCGCGATATTGAGCACGGTTGATTTATAAATACAGCCCATTAAATTATAATTATTAATATATTTATATACTTATATATATATATGTATATATTGATTATATAGAAGCTCTATATTTATAAATAGTGTTCAATATATGCAAGTTAGTATAGCATAGACACAAAGTCAATGGCGCTTTGGCAGCTATCAGTTTCTCGCCTATGCGATTTTAACTTGGTTTGAAAATTACATCGACGAGCAACTGACAGATAACAAGTGGTGTAGACGCTTTATATATGCCAGCCTATCTTATATATATATATATATATATATATATATATATATATATATAGGGTCATCCACAGACACGTGTTTCGACTTATCAAGTCTCTTCAGTGTGGCTAGACATTTTGTAGGCTACCTACAGCCGGAATTGAACTCCGTTCGGTTGGGTGTCAGTCCGGCACCTTAAACATTAGGCTGTCTTTACTTACAGAATGGGAAGTGGATTTTAACTGTTTTAATACACACATCGCTTTGTGTGTAAAGGCCGTCACAGAGTGCTCCATTCAGAGAAGAGCGTTGCGTTTACGCTTGAGTTGGCGGCCGTCAGCGAGATCCCCCCCCCCAAAGTGCTCAACCCTAGGGGATTGGGAGCATAATATATATATATAAGTTAGGTTAGGGAAGACATAAAGACACCGGTACTTGGTAACTGGTAATTTCTCACGTGTAAGATTTTCAAACCAAGTGCACTTATTATAATATAGCAGATTTTCACATTACAAGGAATAATATTATCAGATTCTTAGAAAGACCTGAACTTTCCAAACTTTGACTTAGCTGTCATGGATTCAGTTATCCGTAAGTTTGTCATCAATAATTGAGCGTCGAACAACATAGCAACTTCTGATGGGTTATTTTACACTGAAATTTGATTAATGTCACACACACACCACACACACACACACACACACACACACACACACACACACACACATATGTATATAATTATATATATATAATATATATAAATATATATATTTATATATATATATCTTATATACATATATATACATATAAATTGTTTTTTCTTTTGGCCAAATACTGTACCAATAGATTATTTTTTGTTGGTACGAATATCTTGGTCCTTTTCTTTTTTCAAAAAAATTTTTCTTCCTGGTTGATGTTTGTAGTATATTTTTACAATCAAACTTTCTGCTAGGTTTTTTCTCTCCGCAAGGATCTACCAAAAACACACTTGGTATATATATATATACATATATATATATATATATATATATATATATATATATATATATATATATATATAACGTGTGCTTAGATATTTGCATTCGGGCAGTGAGGCTCCGTTTCGATATTTATATGTTACAATAAGTTAAGCATAGGTTTGCAACTATGAGTCGAAAAGACTATAGAATGGAAACACACTGATTCTCTGGTTCCAATTTCAGTAGTCAGTAAAGAAGGTCTTGTTTAGAGCCTTCTGGGCCATAAAAGGACGCATCACTTGATTTCCATTACGGACCCTCACCCCGAGACAACTATCCAAGAACCATCATAGGGACACTACTAGTTGCGCGCTAGCGAACTGCCATATCCGCAACACATGTATGTGCCATGAAGTGAATGTTGTATACTGCACACAATGCAGCATATTCAAACGATTATACATAAGTAGCACGACTAGATCACTAAACATTCGGAACATTTACATACACAAGCATCCACATTCCGCAAACACTTGGTTATCTGCAATAACACGGATAAAAGCATAACAGCCAAATTTGATGCCAGAGACAAAAATTTGGGCAACGATCAAATTAAGGGGGCGTTGTTGATAGCTAAATTGCACCCAAAGATCAATAACAGAACCCAACTTAGCGCAGAGTTCCTAATACAGTAGACTCACAATAGATCACGACTAATGCACACACGTACACACATATACACACACGCAACATACACTCACACACACAATTCATAATACAAGAAACCTACAACGAGAAGACAAATTCCAAAGACCTTCACACCCATATACCGGTGCACACACACACATTCACAATCCAATGCGCACATGTCTATCTCTCTCTATATATCTCTATCTATATATCTCTGGTTTGTTTCCATATCATCTATCTATCTACATATATTAGTGTTGTGGCCTGGTTAGGGGCCAGAAAGACATCAAAAGACAGGAAATGAGTTAAACAAATATATTAACAAAGAACAGTAGTATAAACATATACCAAGTGTCGGTTACACGCGAGGCTATCTTATCGGCTGTCTTATCGGCTGTCTTCTGAAATACTAACTCTCGCTTAATCAAGCTGACAGGCGAGTACCGTAATTTGAATCACGCACAAGGCGGTCTTTCTATCTATAGCTCTGCTGATGAGGCCTAATAGGCTGAAATGTACATACAGAGATTGATTTTTCTCGATTTTTTAGCCTTACATTTAATAGGTATGCCCGCCTAATTAATTAATTATTAATTAATTAACTGTCAAAATTAGGTACGACTTCAATTAAGCACATATTCTCCCCAAAATTGTCGGCTAAATAAAGCCATATCATAAACACACCGCGTATGTATTTACTTTCTCATATATATATATATATTAGAGAGAGAAAAAATATCTAAGAAATATTTAACTGATGAAATGGATTAAAAAAAGATTCCTCACATTAATAAATACTAAGTCTGCGTAATGAAAAACCCTAAGAGAAATGCAGCATTTAAGAAAAATATCAATATTTGAAAAAGTTAAAGAAAAAAAACACAGCGCAAAAATTCAAAATGGCTGATTACAATAACAACATGGCGACTTTGTGGCATCAGTAAGTGGGAGTAAGATTACAGATTAACAATCGGAAGTCACAATGGGCTTCAAATTTAGATCCTCGTCTGCAGATATTCGCAAAAGAATTAGATCATCTTAATGAAAAGTATATATATATGTGTGTGTGTGTGCATATATATACATATACATATATATGTGTGTGTATGTATGTGTGCATTATTCATATGATTCTTTTTTATTGTTCTTTTGTTTTCTTGTGTAATGGGAAGCAAGTGGCCCAACGGGTGCTTTATTGTGGGATGCTGCTTCCAAGATTTGTTCAAGATTTCGCACTGTTCCTTCGATAGCTTTTTCTTTAAGTGTTTCGTTAGAGTCCAAGCGATTAAGCCATATAATAGCAATGACTCGCAGCCTGTAAGAATTCTCGCTTTATGTCACCAGTAGCATCAGATTTCCTGTTATAGACACATTATAGATCATATGGGAATCTATATATATATATATATATATATATATATATATATATATATATAATATATATATATATAATCCGAAAGTCCAGAGAAGAAATCTTCCTTACGACACAAGAGTTTTATTTTAAAAACCTGTCGCAGTTTGAGAGCTCAATGTGTGCTCTTAATGTTAGAGTCACAGAGCAAATATATAAGTAAAGAAATAACAAAAGACTTAGATATTTAGCATTATAGTCTATTTCAGGGAGCTTAGACAAATAGTCTAACTCTCCCGACTCATCCAGATGGGAATCTGATGAGTCGGGAGAGTTAGACTATTTGTCTAAGCTCCCTGAAATAGACTATAATGCTAAATCTCTAAGTCTTTTTGTTATTTCTTTACTTATATATATATATATATATATATATATATATATATATATATATATATATATATATATATATATATATATATATATATATATATGTGTGTGTGTGTGTGTGTGTGTGCTGCATAATATAATATATATATATATATATATATATATATATATATATAAAGATAATAAAGTAAAAAATGTATGAATTGATACTTGTTTACGAACCAGGAAACATAAATCCATGTCAAATGAATGTAGAAACCGTGAGGAAATTTCGACGTTTCAAGCGCTTTCGTGAGTCTCGAGCCTTTTCCAAGAATTGTACAATTTGTCCTTTTTTCATAGGATTTAAACAAGATTAATTCCAATTGTCTCTAACGCTTTAAAGTTTTATGTGAATTTCTTTTGTTGCGTATTCGTATTTGTTGTTTTTTTTTACAATCGAAAATGGCGTTGACCATTGAGACAATAAATTGACACCATACAATTTTTATGAGAAGCATTTGATTGCCCTGTATATTGCACAAGCTTTGGTTTGTGCATATTTCCTCTCTTTAAAAGATTTTATATTAATCCTGCCTGACGGTAAACCAGGAAAATATATTCAACATTTACAAGAAAATCAATGAATTTCTTAT
>CM042147.1:88164754-88179754 GCA_023376005.1 Doryteuthis pealeii
AAACCGGTGCTTTCAGTGCGACTTGATCGTAAGCTTTTATTTTCGTACCTTTAGTCGAGCATCTAGGACCTCGCTAATCCGGCAAGTGTTGGAATATTCTGATTATATAAGGCGTGCTGGAATCCACCACTTAAACTTATAGACTCGGCGTGGTGACGTGGATTAAACCTCAGCCAATCAACAGCTCGAATACGTGGTTAGTTAACTATTTAGTCGCCGATATTGACAGGCGTTCATTTTCACGTTATTCGACATTGACGAACGGACCAACAACCAAAGGACCATACCCAACACTAAGGGACACCAAGGAACAACGAAAGGATCATACCCGATACTGACGGACACCAAGGAGTAACTAAATGTTTCTTCACAAAGGATCGAGCTCTGCTTAACACAAGGGGTCTCTTTTGGAGAGAGTGCTCTCGATTGAAGCCTAAAGATGGCTACAAAAACCGTAACAGAGAGACAAGCGCTACTAATTGGATTTACATCTATGACCTGGAACCACAGTTTTAGGCCGACCACACATTCCTTGATAGTTGTTCTTACAATCTAAGCAACATTTGTTGAATCCTTCTTGTTACTGTACTGTGATCAACTGCCCATTCACCTTTTGCACAACACATATTATTGGTTGCTTCCCTGATATTATGACCGGCTTCAAACTTTTAATACATAATTTATGGAATTAGAGTACACTGCATATTCATTTATGTAGTTTTCAAATCACAGGATAGAAAGAAAAATATGTCGCTTAGATCAGAAGTATACCTTTCAGGAACTGAGGAAATAATCATAATATTATGCATAAGGATCTCAGTATCGAAGTAAGTCAGTTAGACAGTCAACAATTGGTTTAAGCAATGTGACTGGCCAAGCCTAACCATGCAGTTACTAGTTCTACAATGAACCCACTATAACAGCTTAAATAATTACTGCCACTACTGCCAGGAAGAGTCCATTAAGCTGAGGAGGTGTTTGACTGTTCCACTGTCCAATAGTTAACAATCTCTAACAGTCATTTCCAGACTGCAGGTTCAATCCTGGCTAAGGGTGAAAGTAACACAGAATAACAATTAACAGTATTCTACACTCAGGAATAATTCTAAAGTTGCTGGAGTGCGAGTAAGAAGAAATATCATTACTAAAATCTTGACCTACAAGCTTACCAAACTCATGACCTCTTTTCTAAAAACTAGTTATTTGAAAGCTCATTTAACCTATGCAAGTGAACAGAGTGATAATGTTATATAGCCCTCTGCTATCTTCTTCATGTGGAGGTTTTTGGTGAATGAGATCGAAGGAAATATTGATAGAAAATGCAATAGGAGTCCGTGTATTAGTTTTTAAGTTCGTTATGCGTCCTCATGAGTTGCTGATGGAACTATTTGACCTTTTTTTATCTTCGAGATAATGCTAACATTCTGTCTGGGCCGTCGATTCTTCTTTGAATTCCATTAGAGCTTGTTTGATAGAGAAATTGCTATTCTTGGTAATGTTTACAATAACAGTCCTGAATGGCTATTGAGTAGCTCGAGGCTAAGTCCCATGCTTCTTGATTTTCGCAGATAATACAGTGATTCTTTGCTGAGACTCTGTTTCGCTCGGTAAATCTAATTGATCAAGATATCTTTTAGCAGCTCTTCCAATATTTGACCGACGCTTATCTGGATGCATTTGCGATGAACACATCGCATGGATATTTCGTATGTCCTAGTTATGGCACTAAATTGCATTCAATAATGAGGCTCCAGTTTTGGATTGTTTAGTTGGTTGGTGTTTAACAGCATATAAAACGCTGGTTATATGCTGTTAAACCCCAACAACCCCTGTTCTCTCTCTCTCTCTCTCTCTCTCTCTCTCTCTCTCTCTATATATATATATATATATATATATATATATATATATATATATATATATATATATATATATGTATGTAGGTATATGTAAAAACAAAATTTTTTTTGTGATGAAACAAAGAAAATACAGTGCTCAATCACAAATTGTAAGAGCTAATATTTATTTATTTTACAAAGTTTTCACAGATCAATGTTCATTATAAACAGCGACCCAGGTTTCATGCTAAGTGGCAATCATCAGGCTGTTGAGCAAGATCCCATGGTGTTTGTTGAAGTTCTTTACTCAATGTCACATTGAGTAAAGAACTTCAACAAACACCATGGGATCTTGCTCAACAGCCTGATGATTGCCACTTAGCATGAAACCTGGGTCGCTGTTTATAATGAACATTGATCTGTGAAAACTCTGTAAAATAAATAAATAAATATATATATATATATATATATATATATATATATATATGATCATGTATGTTATGTTCTTGTGACCGTTGTTTGTTTGGTCTTTTGAAGCATTGGAAAAAAGAACAAAAACAACAAAATCAAAAAAAAATCAGAATTTTAATATTCAATTGTTCTTTTGTTCCTGGTTTGATCAATTCCGATATTTCGGGCGAACTTTCACCCTTTTTCAACGTATATGAGACGCTCCTTTCCCTTCTAAATCTTGTAATCCGTTTTGAAGAAAGACTATATATATATATATGGCGAGCGTAAGTTCGTTCGGGTTTCGAACCCAGCCAGAGGCAGCTGCTAAAACCGTATAACTATACTGATGAGAGTTGATACCTCGAAACACGTGTCTATAGTTTACCCCTATATATATATATATATATATATATATATATATATATATATATATATATATAACAGTTCTGTTACTGATATTGAGTAATCCACTGACAATACCACAAAAAGTTTAGTTCACCACTAACTCATCCGGTGTGCTAGTGATAACCACACACACACACACACACACACACACACACACACACACACATATATATATATATATACATACATATATATATATAATATATATTATATATATATATATATATATACACGATTTGTTTAACTTAATGTGTATTAATAAATTGGTGGAAATAATTTCCATCGATCATGTGTATCAATGAATTGGAAGAAATAATTTTCATTAACTTTATGTGTATTATTAAATACTGGTGGATAACCCTCAGCAATCGCCATTTAGCACCTATATGATGAAAAGGGTTGAGTGTTTGCTATAAGAGCAATTCGACCAATAAGGTCGGGAAATGTCACGGGACAATTTACTACCTGGACAACTGACAACTCAGTCACCACAGTCCTGTACTCAGACATTACAGGTGGTCACTGTAGAATACTAAGTCCAATTACCGTCGAATTGGCAAGACGAGACGGCAAACAGTCGTAACTGAATACGATTCTGAGATGCCGTAAAGACCACTGAAAAGTGGCAGGATTTATGGAGCCTCAGAGGACCCTACAAACCAAGCAGCCAATCAGGACTCAGGGAATGGACTCACTCAAATGCATGGGTGGACTGTCCTGAATTCCCATAAATACCAGTTGTCTTGACACTGGTGCAGTTAGGCTTGGTCAGTCACATTGCTCAAACCAATTGTTGACTGTCTAACTGACTTACTTCAATAGTCACATTGTTAGTCTTATTCATCTGAAGAGGTTCTGTCGGCGTATTCTACCATCCTAGGTGATCGGGCAGTCAGCTATGGTACGTTGGAGAGTGTGGAGTCACTCCTTTGTTAACATTACTCCCAGGTCAACTGTAGCCCTGAGTGGTAGTAAATTAGATATATGTGATAATAATTAAGATTATACAAAAATACATAAACCATATAACTGTGTGTGAACAAATGAATGTTGTTATACACTAGGAATACTTACTTGAAGTCATAACATTGCTTGCTAATTATTAATATTAGATAGGGGTACTTGGTACCATCATTATCATTATCATCATGATCATTATCATAATGTAGCACTAATTCCACACATAGATTATTAGAATACTTGAAACTATATAATTGTGTGTAACTTATTTGTATTGGGAATAGTTATTTGAAGCCACCCTCATCATAATCAAGCCGTGCTGATAACTTATCACTTGAAATCATATAAATACTCGATAGAGTACTTGAAGCCTTATCACTGAGTGTAAATTAGTTAATTGAAACTATATATATATAATTGTTACAATTGTTATTATAATTAGATACTTGAAACCACATAACTGCTTGAAAAAAGACAGACACCAGTAACAAATTACTCAACAAGGGTTGAAATGCTACAAAACCAACAAATCAACTAAAAACTACGTTAATGTCATTGTTGAAGTATGATGTATATTTTGCTATATAATTTGATCTTTATCTTTTTTTTCTATACAAGGAGAATTATCAGACCAATAAAGACTGACTTCGGCATCAAATAATACAACAAGTGTTGGATGGGAGCTGTACAAGAATGCTGCGTGCGATCTTGAACAAGTCGTAGAGACACCACCCCACAAGGAAGCAGCTGTACGGCCACTTGCCTTCTATCTCACAAACCATCCGAGTGAGACGAACAAGACATGCTGGACACTGCTGGAGAAGCAATGACGAACTCAGAAATGACATTCTTATATGGAAACCAACACATGGACATGGCAATGTGGACCGTCCAGCAAAGACCTACATTGACCAGCTCTGTGCGGATACTGGATGCTGCGCAGAGGAACTGTCGTGGACAATGAATGATAGAGAAGGTTGGCGAGAGACTATCATGGATATTCGTGCTAATTGCGCCACATGATGATGATGATGATGTTGATGATAACATACTCTAAAACCAACCAACCAAGTTACCATTAAGAATTTGTTCATCAATATTAAGATTTAATTACAGTAATAAATCATAAATAATTTGGTGATGCGAGCTGAATTCAATCCCTATAGTATATTTGAATAAGATTTTTTAACATGTTCATCGCGCCCATGTGCATCTTGGGACATATTACCTCTGACAAACATGTGCATTTATTCCCTTTGGGGCAAAGTAATAGTTAAGGCCTCACACGCTATGCACAATTTCTGCATTGGGGCACTGAACAGAGAACGAGAGGTGAAATGAATTACTTCGCGAGGCTATGCGAATACACGAATTGCGTACAAGATGGCCACCTTCTCTTCTACCACTTATAAGAGATAAGCGGAATGAGCAGTACTACCCAATACATAGATTGATATTACAACCTCCAGGTAAGGAGTAATGTCTTAGTAAACACACAGTCATCCATTTTGGTTAGAATGGTTCTGCCAGTGAGCCGAGATAAAGGCCAAAGTAGTTTCTCTCGAGGGAGGGTTACTTTTTTCAGTTTGGAGAAACTTTGTCAATTTACTACTACTTTTATGACAGTTGGGGGAGCTGCCTTACAGAATAGTAATAGGATTGATAGAGTGGACTAACGGGGCAAGAAATCAGGGGAACTGGCGAGGCGAGAAATTCACGGTCGGATTTGGTATTTTGCTAAGTTTACCAAGGCAGTGACGAGGCAGGATTGAAGCGATAGGACTTCGAATTTCTCTCCCCGAAAATATCACATTCTTTAGGAGAGATGAAGACTGGAAGAATAGAAATTTTCTTGTCTCAATGCGCTTCAGTTACTCTGGCATAGCGGTACATTGTCGCATGACCAACATTACTTTCCAGTGTTTCCGGAAGGTATGGATCTGCAGATCAAAGATTCCTCTACTAAAATTACTGCGTCTACATAATACCACATTTGATGAAATTTCAACAGCTAGAAAGCCTCAAACGCAGTGAAGGATAAGCTTGATGTCTCTCACCGCAAACATCTAAGAACTATCACAGGAGAACGATGTCCAAACAGCTTAATCTCCAAAGGCTCTGTATAAGATGTGCAACGCCATTCCACTATTAACAAAAGCTACGGTTACAATTTTGTCGCCATTTTTAGGCTGCATGTGAGAGCGCTTTACAATGGGAATTCCTTGTGTTCCTTAATGAAGAATCTTTAGTTGTTCCTTTGTTCTTTAGTGTTAGTCAGAATTCTTTGTTTGTTCCTTAGTGTTGGGTCGAATCCTTTGATTGAGTCCTTGGTTGCACTTCCGTTCGTCGGCGTCGAATATGTGCAAATGAACGGCTTTCAAGATCGGCGATTAAATAGTTAACTAACCACGTATTCGAGCGTGTTGATTGGCTGGTTCTAAGTCACGCGCCCACACAGAGTCTATACGTTTAAGTGGTGGACTTCAGCACACCTTAGATACCGAAATAATCCAACATGATCCATATCTGGTCATGTGCTACGGATGCCCGAAGAAGCACCTTCACTGAAATAAGGTCAAATAACTAACGGACACGAAGGGATCATCAGTACACTAAATTGATTGGTAAGCTACTTGCATACCCGTAAAATGCAAGACTAGGGCCTTATGATCTGGCAAGTGTTAGAGGGAGCGAAGGACCCTCGCGAAGAAAAAACAAACAAACGTGGATTCAAATGAGGAAAGGATGAGAGCTGCGGTAGGATGTTCTAAACTACAACAGCAGCAGAATACAGCAAAACATCACAATCACCCATTCTTTATAATTCTTCAATGTCCTCTAAATTCATTTTTCCTCGTTAAATATTTTTTTGACGCAATGAAATCAAATCCTTTTCAATATTTACTTTCAGCAAAATCGAAAAAGCAGGTTTCTTACGAGTATTTCTATTACATCATATACGGTAATTTTCATTATGATAAAACTATATTAAAATGACCATATTTTTTTCTTCGTGTTTTTGAAACAATTTTCTTCCATTCTCTGTCTGAATCGTCTTAACTATAACCTTTATTTAGAAATAAATAAACAGATAGATAGATAAAAAAAATATGGAATGAATGAATAAATTAAAACAAAGATAAAAGAAGGAAACAACAAAAATATGAAAAGAGAAATAAGAAATGACTGGAACAAAAATAATGAGAAAGAAAAAATAAAGAAAATAAGAAAATGAAAGAAAGAACAAATGAATTAAAAATAAAAAAGATAGGAAACAAAATTATGATAAGAAAATAAGGAACAAAGAAAAATGAGAAAGAAAAAATAATGAATCAATTAATCAATCAAAACAAAAAGAAACAAACAAAACAACAAAAATAAAGAAAAGACAAATAAAAAAGGACAGGAACAAAAATAATGAGAAACAAAGAATAAAAGAAATAATGAAGGGATGAATAAAAAAAAGAAGAAAGAAATGAAACAAAAAAGGAAGAATATAAAAATAAGAAAGGACCGGAAGAGAAATAGTGAAAAAAAAAAAAAAAAAAAGAAAGTGTTAGGGAAAGTTATCTCCCCTAACGATTCGACCGGATATACTCACTGACAAGCAGTGAGACAAAAGACAGACAAGGAATTAGCCGCATGTAATGAACACACACATGATACACAGTTGAATTCTATCCAACTCATCCACTGTTTTCCCGGTCGGTGAGAATAAATAAAACAAATATTGTTATATGTTAAACATATTTCACAGTTTTTGTTATTATTTGTTATTCCTATAACAGAAAGAAAGAAAGAAAGAAAGAAAGAATTAATTAAAACGAAAATAAAAGAAAGGAGCGAAGCAACAATTTAAAAAAAAGACAAAGAAATAAAGAATGAACAAAAAATAATGCGAAATAAAGAAAGAAAGAAATTTGATAATTAAATATAATAAATGATATGATTATTGATATAAATATGGCAAGAAACCTAATTTAATTAATTATTTGGGGGTTTCCACGTGGCGTAGTGAGTAATGTGCTCAACTGCGACATCGTATTAAGCTATATTGAGCACCAGTCGCGCTATAAGGGTCACATTCGGACTAATACACTTGGGAAAGGTATGAACCGCCTCGTACTCCCCAGCTATGGGGAAAATAGTACCGCTACTGTTCTTCTCCAAGGATGACTTTGTCATTAATTTTAGGTGTTAAAACAGCTGCCCCGTTTGAAAGCGATTTAGCGTTGACGGGTGGTGAAGTGAAAACAGTTTGGCCATTACAGAGTTAATAAAGATTGTTGATATAGGTTTGGCTTTTTCTTGTTTATGAGAAAAATGTTTCAATATTCTGCGAAACAGTTTTAATGAATATTCGTGTCACAGTGTTTCCGAATCAATAAACAACCCATTTATAAACCAATCTTTGACGTAAGAAACAAAGAACTGCAATAAAATAGGCTTTGCTTCTATCTTGTACTTGTTTTTAATAGTTTATCTTTCAACTGTTATAAGCAGCAACTGCGAGAAGCTTTAAATCCGTCCAGAAAATCAAAAGAAGAAAATAGAAAGAAATAAAGATTATTTCTTAGAATGTTATTTATTTGTTTATTATTTTCTTGCTAAATTGCAATTGATGTATGTCAAATAAATGACGGATAATTCAAAATTGCTTTTATGTTTTTATTTTGTATAGCGGAAAATATTGCAAATTACGAATGTACTCAGATGAGTCAAAAGTTTTGCGATATTGTGGTAACATGTGGTACAATCCTCAAATACTAGAGTGAGTCAAAAGTTTTGCAATATTTTGATAACATGAGGTACAATATTCAAATACTAGGGGGAGTCAAAAGTTTTGCAATATTTTGATAACATGAGGTATAATACTCAAACTCTAGAGTGAGTCAAATGTTTTGCAATATTTTGGTTTAGTTTGGTTTGGTTTCTTTGCTTCATGGCATATCAATCTTCGTGGGTCATTTACTGCCAATGAAAAGATGTAAACTATTTGCATAATATTATTTCTTTGTTAGAAATAAATATCCGTACAAAAAAATTATTTAAGCCGATAAAGAACATTTTTTTCAAAAACACATATTAAAAAAACATGATTTCTTTGCTTAATTGCATACCAACTTTCGTGGGCCATTATTATAGAGAAACAGTAGTTTACTATTTAACTCATAGTTGGGGGATCGAGGGTTCATACCTTTCCCAATGGTATTAGTCTGAAAGTTAACGTAATTGCTAGAATTCAAATTATCTACGATCTCACAGTCGAGCACGTTAGCTACTATGCCACGGGGACTCTCCCAACACCTCGACACGTGATAGTTTGCGATGTGTATATAACGTGACCTAAGAAGTTCAAGCCGTTAAAGGTATGCACTGTTCTTGGTAGTATGGTGGTAGTTGGTGCGTTGACACGCCGTGCATTGCTTCACCACGTCTGTGATTTAAAAGCTGCACAGTAGAATGTTCAAATTTGTCTAAATCGAGAACCTTATGCTTTACGAGTTCGAACTGGGCCACAATGTCGCGGAAACAACCAAAAGCATGTTGTTGTGTAAAAGATGAAGGCACAGCTGATCACAGGACAGGAACCAGATGTAACAAGAACCTTGACCATAAGGCAAGGTCAGCTAAACCTGCATAATCTTCGAGGTTTTTGCCAAAAAATGCGTGGATTCCAAGATTGTGCTTAAATCCATAAAGGCAAAACATTATTTACTCATGCATGTTCTCTCCACGAGAACCTGTGTCCAGTGGCTTAGGCCCTAGGATCGGAATGAAATTAACGGCGTAGTCCTAAGGCAACACCTTCCCCTTGACTTAAAGAAGCAGGGCTGGGTTATTGCCCAGTGTCTGAGGCACCCCTTGATGGGGGAATGCCAAGAGGATCCACGAATTTTTGTATCTGTCAGCTTTGGTTCGTGGGTGGCCCCGTATTAATTGGACCTTGTTGTCTGACCGGCATAACTGGTATGCGCAGAAAATATTCATACTATTTACCCATAGTTGGAGTCAAACATTTCCCAAGGGTATTAACGATATGTGAAATGCAAACAAACGCATCCAGGATTTGAACTTGGGTCGTCGATTCCATTTCCTATGACGATAACCATTAATATCTATTATTAATGGAGATTCGCTTCCGGTTTTTGTCTGTAACAAAAATTACGTCACTGCTTACGTCACATTACCCAAAATCGTCATAACATAGAATAAATACACTCAAAATTTGAACATGCAACATTAGACAGTCCTCATTGTTTTTTTTTTAAACAAGTTTCAATAAATACATGAATGTTATTATATATCTATATATAGTTTGTTTTATTTTAATACATATTTAAAGTTTACATTTCAAATTGTTTTATTTTTTAATCCTTTAAGGAATTTAATGATTTTACTTACTTAGGGTACAAATCGCTGACATTGAATTTTTACTCCCACCCCTCAGGCAATATGTTTCAAAAATCTATTTTTACATCCCGGAGGGTGTTTTTTATTTTGTACTAGTAAACACTAATAAATACCTATTTTAACATACACATATGATTGTGCTCTTATATTGCCACACAAACATAAAAACACGTACCTGCTCTGGCATCTACTAAGCTCTTCTTACTTGGTGACCCACATGTAATATCTAAAGAACAGCTTAGTATATACCAAGACAGGTGCGTGATTTTATAATTTTGATGGTGATGGGGGGATAATGTAAAAATATGCGTGAGCTAAACATGGTATTTATGAGGGCGTGTATTACTACTGTACTGAAAAATAAAAATCACAATACTTATATTCTGTTGGTTTACATTGTTAACCCTTATACTATAAAGCATGTCTGCTCTTAAATATTGACTACGGCTAGTACTGATAAATCAAGCGAGGATTGAACTCATAGCAATAACGAATGATATCCGAGATAAGCTTGTTAACCACTACACAAAACTAAACGGTCAGATTAGAGATGCTGCTGAAAGGTTCTCGGTCCGATCAAGGTCATTCATTCATTTATTGATTTTAACTACACATAGAATTATTTTATTTTAGTGGTTAGAGAATCACGTTCGTTGTACGTTCATATTTACATTCTTGTGTAGTTATTTCTTGAGAAGTTTTTATTTTGCACACCTATCGAATACGAATAATTTTCAAACAGATCTATTTGATGTATACATTGGACCCTAACAGGTATTACCACTTATATATTTCCGCGTAAAGTACAAAGATAAAGGGAGAACAGTAACAGAGTTGGATAAAGCAAGTTTTCAGGTACAAAATACTATTTTAGCAGTGATTCGCGGGATGCTATGGCTGGTAAGTAAGGATCACAGACAACTGCTGGTTTTTATGCTCACTGGTACTCTACTCTACTGGCCTTGTGCAAAACTGAACTAAACTTAGTAAATGATATATATATATATATATATATATATATATATCGGAAACCTTCATTGATTTATCTTTGATTAAAGGTTACAGAAAAATGAATTATTTCCCTGGCCTCCCAATATGCCGGATTGACACAAGGGCTTTTTAACATGGAGGGACACGCACAAACCGAGGCTCTTGTAGTGGTCAATTCATAAAGTGTGTAATCCATTCGGCATTCCCATCTTATGGCGCCTCAGGCACCAGTCAATAACCCGGCCTAGCCCTTTTAGACGAGGGGAGGTACTATCTGGGTCGGCCCTCTGAGATAATGCCATTAATTTTATATCTTACCGGTCCAGAAGCCGAAGTTACTAGACACAGGATACGATGAACCAGGTAAGTGCCAGGTTACAGAAAAAAAGTATTCTAGTTGGCCTTTCGAGATTCCATAAAGTTAAACGTAAGTCAGTCAATACTGTTTACAAAAATCTATTTTCGGACATAATTTTCAAGTTCCAAGGTAATAAAATCAGCCATCTTAGTTGATTTTAAATCAAATGTTCAATTGTTTGTGTTGTGAACAACATGATTTACCTCCTGCGACATGCATCTGCTTACCATGACAGGTTTCAGCTGAAAATGAACATGGCCGCTATTAACAGGCGGATTTATCGAGCGTGATCTCGTTTCGTCTCGTTCGTGACGGAATTATGGCAGCACCTGTGCAAATTACGCCCACAGAGAAACTGTTTGTAAGGAATTCGTTTATTTATTTACCTCGCAACCCACTTGTACGGGTATGACACAATGTCATTTAATGTAAGACCACCACGAACCGAATCTCATGGGATGGCAGGCACAAAAATACATAGCTCCTGTCGGCATTTCCCCTCAAGTGGGGCGCTAAGATATTGGACAATAAACCCAGCCCTAATCAAAGGGGCAAGTATTGCGTGGGTAGATGTACTCCTGTGACCACGCCGTTAATTACTTTACCAAGTCCAGAGGCCGAGGCCACTGGACCTCTGCCCCGAAGGCCGGATAAGGAGTCATTTCTACAGTGGTGATGCGGTTGTGGTTTATCGTTGTGACACGGACGTGTATAACAAAATCTGGAACAGAGATACGTGCGCGTAACCAAGGAGAGACGAGACAGCTCAAATTATTTAAAACGATTTGTATTCTAGCGTTTGTTCATTTTAATGATTCCAGAGAAACATTGCAACCGAAATTCTCTTAGCAGAGCGCACTAAAGTTACAGTGCAAGATTGAAATTTATTTATTTCAACGATAACAGCTTCAACCTTTCATGGTTAAACGGGCATAGTATAGTATGATTGACAAGTAGTGTGGTGTGTCTTGAAGATATGCCGTTGTGTTTATTACCAAGAGACGAATTATATATGAATACCTAAAAACAAAAACAAAAAAAAATAGATAAATAATTAAAATACGCGCACATGCTTACACAGCTACACCCAATGCACAAATACCTAATGGTAACTCACCAGCAGAAGCACCGATTGTTCGTTTGCATTTGGATGTCATTTAAGAATCTAGAATCCATAGAACACAAAGGTGTTCACAGGAAAAGGTCCCTTATGAATTCGTCCATGGTTCTCCAGCAGTGTTTGTCTTACTTGGATGGTTTGTGTGATAGGAAGTAAGTGGCCGTACAGCTGCTTTTTGTAGGATGCTGCTTCCAAGATTCTAGCTTTTTCGTTAAAGTCCAAGTGCTGCAGCCATACATCAGTACTTACATTGCTTCAGCTTGGAAGAATTCTCGCTTTATCTTATCTGAGAGATCAGATTTCCATAAGATTGATTATCTGTTTATAGCAGTCCATGTCTTTTTTCTTATACTTATGTTACATAATTATTGGAACCCTAATGCTTTTATAAGGTATTGTAGAAATCATAATGGCGATTAATGCAACTGATGGCTCTGAGGGTGAGTGACGGCGCTTGACCTCAATCTCACCTTGCCTTGCGGGGATGGATCGTGAGAACCATTCAGAATTGGAGGGAAAATTACGTTAACTATTATGAAGGCCCTCTTTCGGTTTAAGGATATAGTAAGTTTAAAGCAGTTAGAAGTTAGAAGCCAAGCTAGCAAGATATAAGGATCTGCGCAGATTGTCTGGTTTGGGGATTTACAAATAAAGTAACATCAACGTAAATCGAAGTCGTGTGTTTATTACCTAAAAACTAACAATGACACAGGGCTTCTGATAATGAGTGATCCCTAACAGAAACCAGACCCGGAATCCTCAATAGAAGACCAGACCTTAGAAGATATACCAGACCAAGATGTTAGAAGATAGAACCAAAGCCGGCCAGAAGAAAATACGACCAGAGTAAGAAGTAAGAAAGGTATGCAACGTTATATAGATGTGGTACTGTGAAAACCCCAGTATGCAACACTTATATTGACATGTTGCATTTGCAAAAAAATTAAGGTGATAAAACAATTGTCACGTATTTAGAATTGCCCCCTGGAGAAAGGTTGTGGTAATCCACCTGGAGTGTTAGTGCTAAATAATTCGTGGGTTGCCTACGAATTATGATTGTAAGTGTAATAAAATTTGAATTATGGTATGGTAAATGGAAAGTTACCATTAACCATTGTAGAAATGATTGACAACAAGGTAACCTTTTGCTGACCCAGCCGCTGATTTCTTATTGGCTGAAAGCAAGCGTGGGAAGGTAACTGAGTTAAGTTAGTTACATTTCGGCAGTTAGCTGAAGGAAGCAGACGCGACGGTCGTCTGTTGCCAAGTATGCCATCACGCGGTTAAAAACCTTTTGGGCTTCTGTTTTAATAAAAACTTCTTTGAAAAGTAAACAAAGTCTTGCTTCATTATTAAAAGCAAAGAAATGAGCACAGACTACCGCAGTCCAGAATAACAGAAGCCGTATCGATCAGAGGAAGAAATCAACCCAAAATAAGATGGCCAGTTATCGACGAAATAGAACCTCCTCTCATCTCCTCTTACCATGTATATACCCAATACAAAAGAGGTATATAACATTAGTACCGGGTAGGGTCTCATCTATGGGTTAAATAGATAAAAAATGAATTTAAAAATGTGTTAAAAAATTTTATTTGAAAAAACAAAAAACAAGAAGGAATAAAACAAAACGTCTTCGTCATAAAATAAATCTCGATGGAAGAACGATTAATCTTTCAATATAAAACATTGCCCACTCTGAACGAGGGATCTTTGGTAAAAGACCAAAATATACGACTATTTTGCCTGGTCTCCCGAAATCAACTCTTAACGTTTTTGCATCTCTAAATCTCTTAGAGATTCACGTAGCTGCGTCTAGACAATAAATAACGGGCCCATTCGATTCACAAGTTTCTTACAGTACCAAGGCTTTAGCATTGACCTGTCACAGTAAATCCTCCCCTACTCATTTCCGCTTGATTGTGAGGTGTGTTGGTGCAAGGGAATCTCTTACGAGTGGAAAGACAGCATCAATATGGCGCCGACACATCGAGAAACAGAATAACGGATAGATAGGGTGTATATATCAAACTAAGATTTGAATTATCATCTGGTAGAAAATATGGTGTATATATCAGACTAAAAATTGTATTATTATACGGTAGATGATATGGTTTATATATTAAAATAACAATTGAATTATTAGACGGTGGAAGACATAGTGTATATATAAAAACAATAATTGAATTATTATACAGTAGAATATATGGTGTATATATCAAACGAAGAATTGAATTATTATACGGTAGAATATATGATGTATATATCTGTTACATAATTCATGGATAGTCCATGAGTTATGTAAGTACTGTAGCTAGATACATTTTGAATCAGAGTTCGTTAGTAAATTCAGAATAGGAGGGAGTTAGGTGGAAAATTACGTTAACTGTTATGATTATGAGTGACGGGTAATGAACTTGACTTGACCCCTCCGGAAACGCGTGATTAGAAGTTTTTAGTTTAGT
>CM042147.1:88184754-88202254 GCA_023376005.1 Doryteuthis pealeii
TTAATCCAGTGGATTTAACCCTGAAAATTCATTAAAAAGACATGTTTTTGCTGCTAGACTAAGAGCTCCGCCTAACTTTAAAACAAAAACATTTAACTCCTGCTTGGAGCATTTCGTTTGTCAGTGTGGCTTCATGGCTCGCAGCGGGCTGGGCTGCTGTCACACTCGAGGAAACACAAAATGTCTTTTTGACAGCATGCACAACATGGAGGAAACAAATCACTCACCCGCTGACCCTCATCTATCGTTCACGATAGGAGAGTCCACCGTATATGCAACTATTTATTTACATATATTCATATATGTGCATGCCAACATACATAGACAAATGCCTTTAACAATATTATGTAAATAGTTTTTTTTATGCCTTTGGACGGTTTTCTATGTCATAAACACGTGAAAGTTCGTTATTCAGATTTTTAACCAAACACCATGTGAATAGAAACATAAAATTTTCTCTGATTTCAAAAGCAATAACATCTCAACCTCACTCTTGAAAATAACCAGTAATGGTTGAAATCGCCTGGGAAGAAAAGATTGGACTATTCCCATCAATTTCAATCAAGCTAACATTTTTAGTCTTATGCAAAGTTTGCTGATGCCTGATGCTGCTGCATATCTGCAGTTGAAATAAATTATTACATGAAGAACAACTTTTCCCCTTCATTTGTCCAATATATATATATATATATATATATATATATATATATATTCTACCTAATATATGCACTCTCCGGGTGCAAATATTTAAGTTTTAATGTAATAGAATATTATATTAAATTAGAAAGGCTAACGAAACTAAATAAGAATGCAGATAAAAAGGATTTGAAACAGAGGCGGAAAAAAAACGAACAACTGAAATAAACTCTTCCTTCACTTCCGTCTTTCATTGCTACATTTTACTAATTTAGTTAAAATAGGAAGTAAAGAATAAAATTACAGTTATTTCTTCTTTTTAATGAATTTCTCTCTCTCTCTCTCTCTCTCTATATATATATATATATATATATATATATAAGGATTCGGGTTAGCTCAGTCGGTAGAGCGTTCGGTTAGAAACCACAAGGTTCCTAGTTCGCCAACTTATGAGTAGCACAGGGATCTGTGCGGTAAAATAAGGAGCTGTGGAAGATGTGGCGCCCCACCTCAGCCGACAAACTATCTCCTTGGTCTAGCGCTGGTGAAAATGGGATAGACTCCCTCGCTGTCTGGTTGATAGCGGCATTAGGCCGCCCCGACGACTTTACTTTACTTAGCGTGCCCATGTGCTGGCTTCTACAGTAGTACGTCGCTTACGAGCTCGTCCTTGCTTCTCCAGCTGTGCCCTGCATGTCTTGCCCGTCTTACTCGTATAATTTGTGAGATGGGGGGCAGGTGGCCATATAGTTGATTTTTTGTGGGGTGCTGCTTCCACGACTTATTCAGGACCGCTCGCAGCATTCTCGTGTAGCTCCCATCTAGCTTATTCTCACTAGATACCATAAAAAGGTTTCACAGTAAGAAAGGCAAGAAGCAGGCGATACCCCGCCCAAACTGTCACAGATGTAGACTATGCTGATGACCTCGCGCTTCTTGCAGATACACCGGCACAGGCTGAGGCACTTCTACACAGCCTGGAGGAGGCAGCAAAGAACGTCGGCCTTTATGTGAACTCTGATAAAACTGAGTTCATGAGCTTCAAAAAACAAGGAGACACCTTCCACACTCGACGGCAAATTGCCTCTTAAGAAGTCAGTAGAACAATTCATATACCTAGGTAGTTATATCTCATCCACAGAAAGTGATGTTAACACTCGAATAGAAAAGGCATGGCTGGCCACCAACAAATTATGTCATATGGAAATCCGATCTCCCCGACAAGCTAAAGAGACGATTCTTCCAGGCTGTGGTTGTGTCGGTACTGTTGTATGGCTGTACCACCTGGACCCTAACGAAGCGCCTTGAGAATATATATATATATATATATATATATATATATATATATTAAATATACGCTCCTTCATTTGGGGTGCTGGTGGTTGTCGTCAGTGATGTCATCCGCCGGGTTCATTGGGAAGTTTCGGGTCTTCCAACATCAGACTTCCCTCGCCCTGCTGACCCTATCAGAGGTGATCAAACTCTGGTACAACCACCAACAATAACCGCTAAAAGACGTTGAGAAATTTATGGACGGTAGAAATAACCCATTCAAATATATATATAAAGAGAGGGAGAGAGAGAAAAAAGGGGTGTTTTTACTCCATCCTAGCAGACCATCATTAATTCTAAAAATATCAATAAAACAAAAATTTTGGGAATTCGATTATAGTTTCAGCAACTCGTTGAAAAACTGCGTAAAAGGATTACCAAACGGGTCTAAAATTAAGACCTTTAACGGAAATTACTGTGTCAATTTCGACTATATAATCTCACATGGCAGGAAAATGATTAACGTCGTAAGTTTCAGCTACTTTATGAGTTCCATATTAATGGCCTTCCGCCCGATTAATTCCCGTTACCAATTTCATATCTAGCCTTTCTATCTATCTACACGAGGTGTGTCAAAAACGTGTCGAGTTTGTTTGTACTTTTCGACACACCTTGTATTCTGAAAAAATTAACGTTCCATTCATTGTTCATTTTTATCTTAGTGAATACAGCTTCAAACTCGGCACTTTTTGACACACCTTGTATTCTGAAAAAAATTAACGTTCATTCATTTTTCATTTCTATCTTGGTAAATACAGCTTCAAACCCGGCACTTTTTGACACAACTTGTATTCTGAAAAAATTAACGTTCAATTCATTGTTCATTTCTATCTTGGTAAATACAGCTTCAAACTCGAAATTTTATGACATAACTTGTATGTTTTTACGTGAGCATGGGTGCAAGTATAAATGCTTCTACGTATTCTATTGTAGTAATGAAGCTGATCGATCTCATTCACGGTGCTTAAATGTAAATTTCACTGAACCGGAAATCCCTAAAATACTTTAAAACTGAAAACGGAAACGATCATTTTTTTTTGTTTCGTGATAAACTGAATTATTTACAGACAACTCCAGACAATTGATCACTTTAAACTTTTTGACTAATTGCAAAAAATCAATAATCAATGTCCAATGATACAAAACCGATTGATCATTAATTGACTTTTTCTTTGATGGCAAATAAGTAGGGCGGATGGATGAACTCTCTTCCCGTCATTCCTTCACCCCGATCTTACCCCCACCAAAAAAACAGTACCCCCTCCACCCTCTTAACAAAAATACTTCTTTGGGGTAGGAATTTGCAAACCTTATTACTTGAGAGAGTATCCATTCTATCGGCTGATCTTAGACTGTATCATCTTCAGAAGAGTAAGACCCACTTAAAAATTGAGTGTCCTGGGTATGACACTAAACGGCATCTGATGGTGAGGCTGCAGCTCTAGAGTAAAGGTGATGGGCTAGGGAGTCGGGGGAAATTAGAAGATGTATGTGAAAGGAAGAATAATTAGGAGAGTTGGGTAGGTTAATTAGGCATATCTAAAGGTGGGGAGGTTCCCATTCAGGGGATTTTCGGTTGGTCATTACAGTAAGTGGTAAAAATGTAATTGAATAAAAACAAATGTTTTTTTTTTCAATTAGCAGTGTTTTCTTTCCAAAAAGTGACGTGATTGGTTAATTGAAAAACTATTTTAAATGTAACGTATTTTCCCAAAGATATATACTATGTAAATTCAAAGAAGGAAAGAAAAGTAGAAAAGAAGGGAAAGAGAAAAACTTCCTAATCCATAAGGGATTAAATTAGGTTTAAAACATAATTGTTACACGTTTGTTTATCATTATAATCCACGTTTATGAACATGTTTTCTCTAATACTTTTTCATATCTCGTTTCATTTTGAAAAGATTTCCAACACTTTATTCATCCTTAGTATCATGATGAAGGTTTTAAAAAACCTAAACGTTTTAACATTGACTTCACCATCGAAAATAAATTAATCTTTTTAGAATACTTTGTTTTTCTTATTTTCTACATTACGTCGGATTTATTTCCATATATTACTACCTATATATATATATATATATATATATATATATATATATATATATATATATATATATATATAATTTTGATTTTATACATGTAGAATTAAAAGACACATTTTATTTTATTTTTGATCTTTTCGAGTTTTTTTAATGTTTGGGTGGAATTCGTGGATAAGTCCACTAAAGTTCAAGTCCCGAGTACTTTCGGCACTTCGAAGTGCCATCACTTCATGAATCCAATGTATGTATTATCAAAAATATGATTTTTATATATAATATATAAAATCTTAAAATGTAGGGATTTCACGTATGCTTCCAGTATAAGATAAAAAGGTTATATGAAAATAAATGTGCTGGATTTTTTGAAGCATGAAATAATAAGAAAAGAAATAAAGATTAAAAAGCCGAAAAGTCAAAAATTAAAATTGGCAACGAAATCTCTAGTCCTTCCAAACAGGAAGTTGGAGAATACCATTAGCTACATAAAAAACAAACACTTTGGTTAATCATCCAAAAAAAAATGGGGACAAAAAGATATATATATATATATATATATATATATATATATATATATATATATATATATATATATATATAAAGATAAATCTAATGAGTCAGACGCCTACTAAAAGTTTCGCGCTTCAGGGCTAAGGAATCTTAGCCCTGAAGAGCGGAGTGAAACAGGGATATGTCCTTGTGTCCACTGTTCTCAATTTTTATCTCTATGGTTCTATCTGACGCCTTTAATAACTCCACCCAAGGAGTATGGATTCAGACTAGACCGGAGGAAGACCTGTTAAATATCAAACAATTCAGATCTACAAAAAAAATTCAGATCTACAAGAAAAATCAAAACTTTCCTGGTGCGTAAACTCATGTCTGGAGACAACACTGCCCTCCTGGCACACAATCACCAAGACGCCCAAGAAATAATCACACGATTCGCGGACACTGCATAAACCTCAATAAGACCGACGTTATGTATCAGCCCTCTCCGACATCACATGACACTGGACAAGACATATTGATAGCGGGCCAGATTCCAGCTAAGGGAAATACCTTCAGATACTCCACAGTTGCCATCAACAACAGATTTAATACAGAGCTTGATCCCAGAATGTCAAATGCTCCAAAGAATTTGGGAATATACCGTGCTATAGTTATCTCAGCCCTCCTTGACGGTGCGGACGCCTAGACGGTATACAAAGTGGATGCCTACAGACTACATGTCTACATTATGCGACACTTGCGCAGTATATTAAATGTCAAGTGGTTTCAGCATTTTTCAAACAGTACCATCCTGGAGAGAGCAGGGATCCCTGTAATGCATGACATACTTGTCCAGCGCCACCTGAGATGGGCTGGCCACTTAAACAGACTTGGGGATGACAGACTGCCAAAGCAGAGTCTGTACTCTCAACTGAGAGAGGGATCACGTGGAATCGGTAGACCAAAGCTCAAGTACAAAGATAACATCAATAGAAACCTGGAGGACTTGAGCGTCCCCATAGACAGTTTGCAAAACGCAACCAGAGATTGAATCAAAAAGAAAACAGATTCGCATAGCGTCATCATCGAATCCAAAATTATAATAAAATTATAAAAAATTATATAAAAATAATACATCACTGTATATATTGTTTCACTTATAAATACTTATAAATAAGCATAATATTTTTTGACAGAAGAGTAAGAACGTATCTATAAATGGTTTCTACGATAAAATGTCGGCACCAAAAAATAAAGACGATTTAATTCACCCTTTGCTGTATGAGAATATTTCTGCGACTTGCAAGTAATTCAAACACGTTAGTGCTTTTTTTTATACCGAATGCACATAACTATTCTATATAAACATACACAAAGAAATTCCGTACAAATCAATACAAACAATACCCGTTAGGAGGTGAGTAGGGTTAGAATTTCCATAAATACGACATAGATATTAATGTATGTACTTATCTTTCCAAAATGTATAATGCATTTTTCTTCTGATTTACAGATTCAAGTCTTTTTTTTTTACTTTTTAAATTAACCCCAAGTACTAATACATGAATTTTAGAACCGTTTTAATTCTGGGAATGGCAAAATCACACACACACACACACACACACACACACACACACACACACACACACACATATATATATATATATATATATATATATAGGGTGTCCATAAAGTCCCGCTACAGGTTGGAAATGTATCAACATAGATGGCGGTCATGTTAAAGTGCAATAATAAAAAAAAAATACATTAATATCAAACTTTTAAGAGTTGAACGTTATATGTTTTTATGAAAAGATTTTATCATTTGTACAATGTGAGTTATTAAATTCTCAATTATAAAACTGTTTCAAGACTTTGTGGACACCCTATACATATATATATATATATATATATATATATATATATATATATATATATATTATAGGGTATGAGCTCTCTAACTGGTAATTTGAATTAACTCTCACCACTAAACATATGAGCAATCATCGTTTCCCCGGAAATTTGATCTCTCTGTGACCGTAAAATACATAAACAAAGCAATGTACTTAATAGTTTAAAAACACCAGTCCCACTACAGCTGTCAGTGGCCGATGATGGAAGATATCAGGCTGGCAAATGGTCAGTCTGAGTTCGACCCTAGCCAAAGATAGCTGTGTCTAGCCACACTGAAGAGACGCGAAACACGTGTCTGATGACTTATTAATATATATATATATATATATATATATATATATATATATATATAGGGTAGATTCTCTTGTAGGCAGGTATCTTGCTATGCTTGTCACTGGGCTGTATCTATGTATACCCAGAAATTGGTTTAAGTGTTGTAGAAGCGTATGTCACAATAATCCAACGACGTCCAGATGTCTTACTACCTTATTATTGTATGCATCTTTTTCATCAGTTACTGATCAGACATTTTGAGTTGTAAATTTGGTGGTAAAGACCAAGATGTGGCAGTCATCAAATGCACACACACACACACATACACATAAACTCGTAGACTTATCCCAACTAGCAAAAATCAGCCCTTGTATATTTGAATGGTTCAATTACCCTCCGTCCACGCGACCACTAGTCTCCTTGTGTCCCAGCCACCAAAATGTGAGAGAATCGAGAAAGCCAACTTCTTTTATTAGGGTTCACAGAAACCCGAACCGCGAACTCAGCTTCCGTTACCTCTTAGATGACTGATCGAGTCTGGTGACCTGGACAAGTCTTGTTTCACTGCTTGTTTTAATCTGGTGCTGCATAATGCATATCTTGTTACACCTAGCCTACTGGACAAAACTTCGTTGACTTGTATCTCTCACGCGGTACCATTCGCTAACAATATTACATAACAACATAGTACGAACTGTTTATCTACATATGTACATAAAAAGTAACTACATAAACAGGTGTCGTAAATGCAAAGATGTGTCGATTTTTCTTGATATTGGAGTATTGTTCGATATACGATGTTTATATTTCTCAATGCCGTGACCTTTATTTTTTTCTAACAAAGCAAATGTCAGTGTGTTACATAGAAATAATTTGAAAACGAAGTTGAGATGCTTTTATGTATTCGCCTCCCGCTTCATCTCCCCCCTCTCCTCTCTCTCTCTCTCTCTCTCTCTCTCTCTCTCTCTCTCTCTCTCTTTCTCTCTCTCGGTATATTTTTCTCTCTTCTCTTTTTTCTCTCACTGTTTTTATATGCCCCAACTTTCTCATATTCTTTTCCTCCCGTTCTTTCTTTTATTCTTTCTCCCTTTCGCCGTCATTTTCTCTCTATTTTCATCTACTACTAGATCTATGCGTTGCTTATTTTCTGGTTTGTACATATATCATTTGTCTCTATTGATAAAATTCAATAGTTTGCACAGTTCCCAGTAGATCCCCTTTCATACCCTTTCGTGCCTAATCATATTCCTTTTGTGCCAATTCACTGCAATCGCTTATATGATTTATTCTCTGTCTCTCTGTCTCTCTGTCTCTGTCTCTGTCTCTGTCTGTCTGTCTCTCTCTCTCTCTGAATAGCCTACAACGAGCCTTATCTATTCTAACGTTTTAAGAATTAGATCCTATAACTCAGTATCGTAGAAATGATGATGAATTTAGTTGTGATTTTACGGCATGTCAACCCTTGCTGGATTATTTTATGTCGAAAAGGTTTTCTTTTATTCATTCTCGTTGGGTATTCAATTTAAAAAAAAAACTCAATTTTTAAACACATTTTTAAATTTTATTTTAAAATCTTTTTAACCCATGGATAGGACCCTAACAGGTACTACCACTCCGGGTCACAGTGGACTTGGGAGTAATGGAGATGAAGGGTACTCCATATTCCACAGAGCTTCAGAATTGGAACTTCATCACTAGATGCAGTTTAACGTCTACCCAGGACACTGAGGCCCTGAGCCATCGCTTTCTAGCATAAATATAATAAAAAGGATTGGAGTCTGTGTAATGAGATAGAGACTATCATATAAGTGCTAGGGCTTGACGTGACTAGCCGATTGATCGAAGGGGGTCACTCCACACGCCCGTCTAGTCTAAGTAAGGTATGAGGCGTTGCATGTCATGGACTGCTTAGCCACCAGGGTTCCGTCCTTAAGCATCATAGATCGCATCCCACGGGAAATAGGTGGCTCCATTGAGTGAGGGGCTACCCCTCTGTAGAGGCGCAGTCGACGTATTCTATAGCTGCAGCCTACAGAGCGGTTAATAGATTGGTAATAAATACCACCTAATAATATTCCTTTTTATTCTATAGTTTTGTACTAGAAATAATATATGGCATTTTAGGTTTAAAATGCAAATTATACTGTATTCCTAATCCCATTTCATTCTTCAGGAAGTAGTAGGATTGGGGTACTTAATACACGCATAAATCCCCAAATGGGTTAGAAGGGGCTCCTTAGCCTTGGTCGGCAACCCATCTACGCCAAGGAAAAGTCCGACACAAAACCTCTGCTGCCGTCCAAGGAAAGGCTAGGGGAGTAAACTCCGAAAATAAATCAGGAGCCGGAGTACCAAAGGTGGTGTGATGCTGAAATCCAGTGCTACCCATTAACTCCTGCTACACTACCGTTGCCAAACTGCATTGGTTCCTAACATTTCCCTTGGATCACAGCGACAGTGTGGAGAGGGGGGATTTGCTGCATAAGCAACAGCTCATCCTCCATATGAACCCACCCAAGCTATGTAGTAAAAAAAAATGACACGACGCCATCGTCTCTCGTAGACGGAAGCATGCCAACAACAACACCTTTATATAAATAAATTAAAGTCGTCGGAGTAGTCGGTATCAACCAAACAGTGAGGGAGTATATCCCCTTTTTCACTAGCGCTAGTTCTCTAGCAAGATCCATGTATTTGTCTATCTTTTCGCTTTCTTTCATTTTCACTCGGTGATTGCCCGGGACGCCGAAATCAATGATGTGACAGGTTCACTTCTTCTTGTCATTCAATACTAGGTCTGGTCTCCTGGTCGGGATTAGGTGATCCATCTGTATTATTTTCCTTCTTTGTGAGTTTTTCATACCAGCGTAAGCTACTAGTATTTCACTGGAGTCAGAGTGACAACAAGTCTCCTCAGGTCTCCAGTAATCTTCTGAGTATTCTAGCTGATCTCATCAATGTTGTTGTCTGAATGGTCTCAACTATTCCTCTGATTTCCAGTTGCTCTAGTCTGTTTTCTAAACTTTTAGATACCGTTCCAAGTGCACCAACTACAATTGGTATCACTTTCACTCTCATAATCCACAGTTTTTTTTTTCAGTTCTCTAGCAAGGTCCGGGTATTTGTCTATCTTTTCTTTTTCTTTCATCTCCACCTTGTGATCTGCTGGAACTGCAAAATCTACCAGTTGACTAGTTCTCATTTTCTTGTTAATCAACACTAGGTCTGGTCTTCTGTTTGGCATAAGGTGATCCGTCTTTCTCACAAAGTCTCAGAGAATTTCATGTGTTTACTCCTCAAGAACAGATTCTGGTCTATGCATTTACCATTTTGCTGTATGGTTAAAATTTAGTTTTTTGCACAATTCCCAGTGGATCACCTTTCCAACCCAGTTGTACATTGCCTTGTATTCTCGTTGTGCCAGTTTGCTGCATTCGCTTAATACGTGGTTTATTGTCTCATTTCTGCCAACACACCCCCTAAATTTGCTGTTCAGTTGGGTCTTACCAATTTTTGCTTCGATATAATTTGTTCTTATGACATTATTAATGACTCGGTTTATCTCTTGAGCTTTCCTCTTCTTAACCATGTCCATTTTTATGTGCTATCTCCCTAATTTGTAATTTGAAGTATCCATGCAATTGTTTTACTTCCCATTCTGTTTTCTTGTTTTTGTTGTTTTCTGCTTGTCTATATGTTGCAGTGTAGTCTTCGAGTCCTTCGATTGAGGCATCTACGTAATCCTCTATGTCAGTAAGACCTCTTCCACCTTCCTTTCTTGGTATATATAGCTTATCACTATCATCTCAAGTGTCAAGTGCCTTGTGCATTGTCATTAATTTTCTTGTCTTTTGGTCAATCTGTTAGAATTCCTTTCTTGTCCATTTTAAGAATGTGGCAGAGAATCTTATAATGGAGACGATCCAGGTATTTATTCCCTTGATGAGATTTCTGCTGCAGAGCTTGGTTTCTAGGAGTTTTCTTGTTCTCCTGAAATATTTTTAAATTTTTCTTTTATCTCTGTTTGATGGTGTCCGCTTCTCGAATTCGTAAGTATTTGTAACTTTCCTTTTATCCAAGAGTTCTAATATTGTCCTGATTTGGTAGTTGTATTCCGTCCATTGTTTCTCTTTTCCCATTTTTCATTAGTATGGCACATTTTTTAATTCCAAATTCCATTACTATATCCTAGCTGTGTATTCTTATGGTTGAACAAATGTTTTCAGTTCTTTATTATCATTTACTCCTTTTGAGTTTTCACATCAGCATTAGCTGATGGTTTTTCACTGGAACCTGAGTGACAGCAAGTCTCCTCAGGTCTCCAGTATTCTGGCAGATTGCAGCAGCGCAGTGTTCTGAATGGTTTCAATCCTTCCTCTGATTCCCAAACTTTCCAGACCCTTTTCCAATCCTTTTGGGGCTGTTCCAAGTGCACCAACCACAATTGGTATCACTTTCACTTTCATGTTCCATAACTTTTTCAGTTCTCTGGCAAGGTCCATATATTTGTCCATATTATTATTATTATTATTATTATTATTATTATTATTATTATTACACCGAAGGAAAAAAGAGATCTGATTAAATCTGATGCATAGTACGATTAGTTGATTATGGATACAATTTTAGAAACATATTCCCCTTATTTGGCCTTATGCCATACTTATCTAAGCTAAACTTATGAATGTGCTTAACAAAAAAAATAATTGAGATCTTCGAAAATTGAACTATAAAATGTTTTATGCTTATGATCACAAGAACACAAGTAACGATTCCTCATAGAAATAGAATAGGAAAGAATTCAGGAGACAATAAGAATCACGACACTGTAAAATTTAATATTGGTTGGTTGGTGCCTTTGTGAATAAACTAAACATTATCGACTTTGATTGAAAGGATCAAGTACACGACCTTTCCTAAGAACAGTCAGAATATTTTTCGTGACAAAACCGTACAAAGAAATGTCTACATATTGCTAAGATGTGACAGTAAACGAATGGAACCTTAAAACGTCCAGGAAATAAAGATTCCAACAGAAATTGTGAGTTGGGAAAATGGACTAATAACCTAAAGGCTATAATAAAATTAGATGTCAAGATTGTAGAACGATAAATGATGGCTATTTGGCACCAGGCTATAATAAAGGTGTCACCTACTAAATAAAAATGCAGCTATTTTATGAATATTAAAGTGTAAATTGGCATCTACAAGGGGAAGTAATTGATCGACATTTTTGTACTCTTCATTATTATTAACATGCTTGGAATAATTCTGAAGAGTCTTTTAAAAAGTTTCGTAAAACGTAAAATCCGAGAAAATCAAAACGACAGCATAACTAAAATAAATTATGAATACTAATTAAAATAAATCTAAGTTATATTAATCAAAATATATCTAGGCTATAATTAAATTATATTTTCAAGATGATAGAACTATAAATGATAGTTATTATAAGAATCTCATGTAAAAATAAATAGAAATAGCGATTTTAACTAAAAAACATTAAAGTGTTCATTTCTATTCTGGTATTTTTGCTGTACTCCTCGTTATCATTGGCATGCTTGGAATAGTTTTGAAGAGGCTTGTAAAACTGAAGAATATAGGGAAAATATAAAGACACATAACTACAGTATATCTAGTTTACCAATTAAAATAAATCTGGGTTATAGATATGATTCCTATGAAACTCACCAGTTAATACTGGTCTGAAGGCAGTAAAAGATCTATAAGGAATACCAAAAAAGGTATAAACGAGTTGGGATAGTAACTCATTGGTAATTGCGCTGGTGGTTTTGGTTCTGTGAAACTGTATAGGCATGAAGCAGAGTAACATGGGGAAGTAAAGAAAGAAGAAAAAAGACAATGATATTAAAAGATAAAAAATCAAAAAAATATAGAGTTTAGTTAATAATGATATTCCTAGTTTAAAAATATAGATTATTATAATGGTACAAAGAAGATCATCATCAACTCGGTGAAATATCCGTAAATGGTCAAACATTAGTTAAAAAGATCAAGTACATGACGTTTCCTAAGTAGACTGTTCTTTTTCTGATGAAACAGTACAAAGAAATGTGTAGATTAATAACACCAATGTATGGCAGTAAAATAATCAAACCTGAAAAAATTCCTGAGAAATAATGCTTTTCAGGAGAAATTGTGCCGTTGGGAAAATGGATCAAACAAATAAGATTTACACTAAAATCAAATCGATTGATCGATTTTAACGGCATGCCAACCCATCTAGGATCATTTTTAGGCCTGAGATTTACAGAATTATATACGAGGAAGATTTAAAAATGATCTGCACTCTTGTTTATACTAATCAAGCTAAGGAAATTTCCACTAAAATTACATCGATTGATTGATTTTAACGGCATGCCAACCCATCTGGGATCATTTTTAGGCCTGAGAGTTTCGGAATTAAACTTTTGTTTTATGGAGTTCATGGAGGATATCTAATAAGGAGAACAATGACTAATCTGCAAAGGACAAGTTACTGAAAGCAAGGAAAATGGTACGTCCAGGCTCGAACCTCAATCATGTGACCAAAAGTGCCAACTATAAACACACATGCACAGGACGCAGTGTGACAATAATAACGATATATTATCGTGGATAATTTTTTGACTCTTCATCATGCATTTTACGTTTACACTTACATTTTTGCGTATGTTCTTAAGGTTTTGTACGCGGTTATATAATATTAAGTATTCCATCCAATACAAATGATTTGCGGACAGATGTATCTGAACCACAGATAGGACTCTAACGGATACTACCACTCTGAATCTGAGTGGACCTGGGCGTTATGACAACGAAAGGGTACTCCACATTATCCAGATCTCCAGCATTAAAGCTTCAACATCAGATACAGTTTAGTGATATACCCAGGACACTTAACTTTTTAGGGGGGCTTGTCCTCCCGTAGGGGAAACAGTAAGTGTATCCTAAGCCATGCCGACGGTTTAATAACATTAGATCTCAGAATTCTAGAACTGCAAAGATGGCGTTTTTCAACAAGTCATGATAAGAACTGAGGGAATTAAAGTCTACAACGCGAAGTAAAAGGACAGCATTTTTGGAGCTTTAGCTAAGGAAATACATTTAGAAAGCTTAAAATCTTGCGAAATCAGAATATTTTTAATTTGTTTTAAAACAGTAAATCGTTCTGTAAAATCTTCACATCAATGATTTCGATACGCACCCGAACCCCCCCATACCAACCGCCCCCTCCAAAAACAAAAAACAAAACATCAGCAAACAAACGCATACACATAGATGCGCAATTATTTCCTACTATTTACCCATTGTTTCAGTCGGCAGAGCGTTCGGCTAGAAAGCACAAGGTTCCTAGTTCGATACCCGCCCTCGCCAACTCAGCGTATGAGTAGCACAGGGATCTGTGCGGTAAAGTGAGGAACTGATGGTAGGTGTGGCGCCCTACCCAGACGCAAAAACAATCTCCTTGGTCTAGCGCTAGTGAAAAGGGGATAACTCCCTCGCTGATTGGCTGATACCGACTTTAGGCCACCCCGACGACTTTACTTTACTTTTTTTTTATTTACCCATAGATAGAGGGAGAGTAGTTGGATGCATACCTTTCCAAAGGGCAAGAAGAGACATGTATAAGTAAACCAGCAGAATATTACACTGTAATTTTTTCTTATTCAGAACGTCGTAAAAGGGTTAACCAAGTTAAGTAAACAGAATATTACTCCTGTGGTTTTTCTTATTCAGTACTGTAGTAATACTCGCCCTCACAAATACCCATGTTTAGCTCACGCATATAAATGTACTTTTACATTACTCCCCCACCGCCATCATCACCGCCACAATTATAAAATCACGCACCTATCTTGCTTGGTATATACTAAGCTGTTTTTTAGATGCCTACACGTGGGTCACCAAGTGAAAAGAGCTTTGTAGATGCCAGTGCAGGTGCGTGTTTTTATGTTTGCATGGCAATATAAAAGTACATTCATACGTGTAAGCTAAAATAGGCATTTAAAAGTGTTTATATCTATATATCTATATATCTAATGGTGTAATGATTATGGTCGTAAGAAGTGGACTCGGCGACCCAAGTTCAAATCCTGGACGCGTTTGTTTGCATTGCACATAGCGGTAATATCCTTGGAAAAGCTATGCATACAGCTATTCTCCCTTCAACTATGGGCAAATAGTCGGGCTGACTGGGATCCTTAATCTTGATATGGCAACCGACCTAGGAGAAAGAAAACTCTAAATTCAAATCTGCTAAACTCCGCTTAAGAATATATATATATATATATATATATATATATATATATATATATATGTGTGTGTGTGTGTGTGTGTGTGTGTGTGTGTCTATGTATATGTGTGTGTGTACATTTATGTTGTTGGGTGCATACATTGATGCACAACTTTGTGTGCATAAATAAATAAATAAATCATCTTATTTTAATTGCTATTTCATGATAAGATTAAGTTCATGTATTTCAAGCTCAGGTATGTCCAAAGTCTAGTCGGCGGGCCATAATTGGTTTTATGGCCCGCAGCTTTGGTCTTTTAATTCATGTTTATGGTCCACTAGAGCAGTATCAAACAGACCACAGCGCCGATTCGCTCCGGGCGATTTGGACCTGAATACATAAAATCGCCAAATAAGTTGAAAACGTTACATTTTGTTTTCTTTCTGGTAGATTTGATAAAATAAAATGTCTTACGGAGATTTTCACTTCTGATAAATTTAAGAATTTTATCAAAATCCTTTAGGTGCTTGTTTACGATGAGACTCCTGGCGAATCTGAGATTTCCGGGACAGCACCCGACAACATACTGGAATATTATGCTTTTATATATTTGTAAATAATTATAATGTAATATAACATAAAAATCTAATGTAGTCTTTGATACAAATATAAATATAATATATATATTTTTATAAATAAATAGATTATATATATATATAAGATTATAATAAGATCTTGATTATAATGTACATATTATACAATTATGATAAGATTATAATTATAATAATATAAGATTATATAAGATTATAATAATCAACTGTTGGACAATATATATATATAATTGAATATATATATTATATATAATATATATATATATATATATATATATATATATATAAGTAAAGTAAAGTCGACGGGGCGGCCTAAAGTCGGTATCAGCCAATCAGCGAGGGAGTCTATCCCCTTTTCAATAGCGCTAGACCAAAGAGATTGTTTTAGCATCTGAGGTGGAGCGCCACACCTACCATCAGCTCCTTACTTTACCGCACAGATCCCTGTGCTACTCATAACGCTGAGTTGGCGAGGACCGGTATCGAACTAGGAACCTTGTGGTTTCGAGACTTAATAAAGTTGAAACAATCTGTACGATATTCTACACACCGAGTAATTCTTTGCGAAATTCACTTGTCATTATTATCTTCTATAATTATCAAATTTTATGCGATATGCACATTGTAATTGCCTTCAAAGCAAATATAAATATCAATATATATATATATATATATATATATATAATATATATTATATATATATATATATATTAAAGTGGATACTTGAATGTAATTTTGTGGTTAAAAACAGAAAGCACAATTGGCTCTCGGGCATCTTCACTTTATCAAATTTTTCCCTCTTCGCAAAAACATTGAACATCGCTACTCTAGGCAGTCGAGTATTTCAGTTTTAGTTATCATAGTTAACCCTTAAGACCCTGATTATCCCACGAATTTATGCCTCTCCCTCTGGTCACCTGGCTTGAAAAAAATAGCAGAAAATGTCAACTGTTATTTGTTATCTAAACGCTTTACAGACTGATAAATAATAGGTTACATCATTCTATAAACAATTTAAAAAATTCAGATATAATAAAATCATAAGTAAGATTTAAAATTACAACTTCTCCTTAGCTGGAGGGAGAATAATTGAATGCATACATCTCCCAGGGATATTAGCGTTATGTGAAATGCAACCGGCCTCGTCCAGGTTTTGAACTCGCTCATCGTTAACCATTATACGACGGACTGAAATAAGTAGACCAGTTTATATACGAAGAAAAAATATGAAAGCGATGTCAATATATACATAGAAAAGGCAGAGACTGCTATAAACAGATTATCGATCATATAGAAATCTGATCTCTCTGATAATATTAAGCGAGAATTCTTCCAAGATGTAGCCATGTCAATTCTACTGTATGGCTGCAACACTTAGGCATAGCAAAATGATTTATAAAAAAAATACATGTTAACTATTCAAGGATTTTGCGTGATGTCCAGAAGAAAATCTTGGAAGCAGCAAGTCACAAAAAGCAGCAGCATGTCTACTAACGTCCTATCACACAAATCATTCAAGTAAGACGAACAAGACACACGGGACACAACTGGAGAAGTAAGGACGAATTCTTAAGGGATGTTCTTCTGTGGACACGTACATTTGGACACACCAGAGTATGCCGTGCGGATACAGGATGTCGTGAGGAGGACCTGCCAGGATCGATTAGCGATAGAGACGAGTGTCGAGAGAAAGTCATGAAAATCCGTGCTCTCAGCGTGACATGATGATGAATGATGATGATGATGATGATGATGATTGGTAATAGCGATGTAGATATGGGGAATTCAATGTTGGGTTTATGTACTTCTAATTGGTGGTACAAATACCAGTCCCTCGCGCTGAAATTATTAATATTATATTGAATACTTATCATTAGATGAACCCTTGTCAATTCCTAAAACAGAACATGGAGTCCCACTCACTATTATTTTTTATTAGAGGATCCGTCCCTATGAAGAACAA
>CM042147.1:88212254-88307254 GCA_023376005.1 Doryteuthis pealeii
ACTACTATTACTCCAGAGTAATTGAGAACAATAAACTAAAACAGATGTTATGTGAATGAATGTTGCAATAGGAGTAGTAATGATCATGTGTATCACTAGCTGAGCCATTAGCAGTAATAGTAATAATAATGACAGTAGAAGTAAATAATGAGAAATAGAGGTAGTAGTAGTAGTAGCCGCAACTCATGTTTAAAGCGATTGGACTTAACTTAGAGTACCAAAATTTGTATATCTAAAGTGACAGTTATAGTAGAAAATAACTACAATAATTATGACTACTGTAATAGCAGTTTTTCTTTCTTTCTTCCTTTTTTTTGTGGAAAAATTAAAATTATTTATTCATTCATTTATAGCGAAATTTATTTCCCTGGTTGAGCCAGGTTCGATACCAACGTAGACCATTTACAACCACAAATATACGCAACGTCAGATTTCAATGCGTAAGTGCTCTTTCTCTTTCTCTCTCTCACTCTCAATCTATATATCTATTTATCTTTAACACGTAAACACTCGCACGCACACAAAAACACACACACACACACACACACACACACACATGCGCGTGCGCGCGCCCAAACGCGCACGCATATACATGCAATTAAAGATACAAAATTACACACAAGCCTTCACATATATAGAAATTCATTTATTAAGAACATTCTGACCTTATATATATATATATATATATATATATTATATATATATATATATATATATAATTATGTGTGTGTGTGTGTGTGTGAGAGAGAGAGAGAGAGGTTGATAAGAAAGTTACTAGCGCACTCTTTTCTTTTCCTATTCTTCTTACTGTTTTTGATGGGAATTGAATACACATGAGAACATGATTAGTAAGCTGTTTTCACAGATCATGAGTATTAAGTAATGAGTGTGCTCTTCACTGGGTGTCCTATGCTTGTAACTTTTGGTCGAAACTTTTAACTACATTTATATATGTTACTAAAATTCATGCTATATTCCTGTACACTCTCCCACCTACTCACACACATTCGCACACACGCATGCATACACATACACAGACACACACACACTAACACACGAACAAACACACACACACACACACATATATATATATACATATATATATATATATATATATAGGTTAGGTAAGCGTGGACATGAAGTTTTAATATATTATATATATATATATATATATATATATAATATTATATATATATATATATAAATATAATAAGATAAATATATAGGTTACATATCTATTTATTGGGTGACAAAGGAACATTCACAACCATACACTACAGTATATATATATATATATATATATATATATATATATATATATATATATATATTCCGGGTGAGTTGGGAATTATTCTATTTGGGACCTTCTTTATCCTCTGTATATCCACAATGCAGGTCCATAGAGATGCACACCTATAGATAAATATGAGGATTCTTATAAATCCCCAGGAGAGCTCAATGTATGATGATTAATTTCATACAGATCAATATTTTTACACATATAATATTGATAATATAGAGTGCTATATTTATAAGGGAATAGTGCTCAATATTGTTAATAGAGCATGTATATCTAAATTAGGGTAGCGTGGATATGAAGTCAACGGCGTCGGGTTACTGATAATTTATCGCCTATGCGAATCTTAAATCAAGCACTTAGTTTGAGAATTACATAGGAGAGAAACTGTCTGTAACCATGTGTTGTTGACCTCATGTACTTCATGTTCACGCTATCCTAACTTAGATAAATATATAGAGAGAGTTATAAGTATCGGTGCTGTCAGCGTGACCTTATGATGAATATATGGTCTGGCTGAGAGCACCGATACTCATAACTCTCTCTCTCACCAATCGTCCCTATAGGTAATCGCTCCTAGCATCCAGAATTCGTACAGAGCTGATTGCTGTAGGCCTATACAGGGGTGTCCATGCCCATGTGTCGGTGTCTACAGGAGAATGTCACTTATGAGTTTATCCTTTCTTCTTCTGCAGTGTCCAGCATGTTTTTTCGTCTTACTAGGATGGCCTGTGTGATTGGAGGCAAGTGGCCGTACAGCTGTGGGGTGCTGCTTCCAGTTGTTCATGGCAACACGCAGCATTCTTGTGTAGTTCCCATCAAGAATTTTCTCATAGTGTTTCGTTAGAGTCCAAGTAGTGCAGACATACAGTAGCATTGACACGGCTACAATCCAGCAAAACGGTACATAATAGAAAGATTTGTATTTGAGCAATATCCTTAAAATGCTAATATCTTAAAGAATAAAGAATGTCCATGCGGTCTGTGTACGAATTGAATATTTGTAATATTTGTTTTAAAGTTAGGTGGAGCTGATCTCTATGCTTCAGTCTATTTTCTTCAAAGCTCTTTAGTCTAGCGAAACATGTCTTACGCCATTCTTTCCGATTTGATGCTAGATTTTCCCAAGCACTCAGTTTCAAATTGTCCTTCAATTTGTCTTTATAGCATAAAGAGGGCGTCCAATAGAATATATATATAATCTTCAAATCGCTTTGAGAGCATGGATTCCCATGACTCTTTCTCTTTACCCATCCCTATCAGTCATCATTCCTGGCAAGTCCTAAGCACGGCATCTGATGAATGTAAGTTTTTGATGGTCTGCACACACTGGTGTGCCTGTGTGTAAGTGTCCACAGAAGAGCATCGCTTATGAATTCGTCCTTACTTTTCCATCAGTGTCAAGCATGTCTTGTTCGTCTTACTTTAATGGGTAGTGTTATAGGAGCTAAGTGGCCATACATATGTTTTTGTGGTGTATTGATTTCAGGATTTATTCAAGACACCCCTTTTTGATTTCGATTAAGAAAGGACATGTTTTTCATTTACACCGTCAATATCCGGTTGTTTTAACAGGCGATTTTTAGATTTTAAAAAAATTATAAAATTAACAACTAACCCTAACCCTAACCCCTAACAAACAACCGGATATTGACGGTGAAAAGGAAAGACATGTCCTTTCTTAATCGAAATCAAAAAGGGGTGTCTAAAGGTCATATGGTCGCAAGCTGTCTTGAGATCAAAAAGGGGTTCCTAAAGGTAATATGGTCCACAGCTAGCAGCATCTTTGTGTAGTTTCCATCTAGCTTTTTCAAGTGGTGCAGTCATACAGTAACATTGACACGGCTACAGCTTGGAGGAATTTTCGCTTTATTCAATCAGAAAGATCAGACGTCCATATGATCGATAATCCGTCAATGGTATTCCAAGTCCATAGCTTTCCCTTTGCGCACACTGACATAACTTTCTGTAAATTAATCTGCTATTATTAGAGGCTCGCTATCTCGTGTGGAGATATCTTGTTTAAAGCAAATAAACTCATTTTTTAAAACTTATATAGGGCCTAATACCTTTTGCCGCCTTCTCTATGCTATGCAGCAATGACTCAGCTGGGACAGATATATTTACGAGAAGCATTAGATCTTCTCCGTAGTCTGCATCTGTAATAGTTTCTGCGGAATACTTTTTACTGTTAAAACTTCTTTTCTTCTTTAGATCTAATGATGTTCGTAGATTAGGAATAATAGCAATGAAGGGGTACTCCACACTCCCCAGCGCTCTAGAAATCGAACCTCTCTATTAGATACAGTTTAACGTCATACCCAGGACGTTAAATTAATGGAAACCTAACAGGTACTATCATTTCCATGTGTGAGTGTACCTGGGAATAATAGCAATGAAGGGGTACTCCACACTCCCCAGCCCTCTAGAAATCGAACCTCTCTATTAGATACAGTTTAACGTCATACCCAGGACGTTAAATTGATGGAAACCTAACAGGTACTATCATTTCCATGTGTGAGTGTACCTGGGAATAATAGCAATGAAGGGGTACTCCACACTCACCAGCGCTTTAGAAATCGAACCTTTCTATTAGATACAGTTTAACGTCATACCCAGGACGTTAAATTAATGGAAACCTAACAGGTACTATCATTTCCATGTGAGAGTGTACCTGGGAATAATAGCAATGAAGGGGTACTCTACACTCCCCAGCCCTCTAGAAATCGAACCTCTCTATTAGATACAGATTAACGTCATACTCAGGACGTTAAATTAATGGAAACCTAACAGGTACTATCATTTCCATGTGAGAGTGTACCTGGGAATAATAGCAATGAAGGTACTCCACACTCCCCAGCCCTCTAGAAATCGAACCTCTCTATTAGATATAGTTTAACATCATACCCAGGACGTTAAATTGATGGAAACCTAACAGGTACTATCATTTCTATGTGAGAGTGTACCTGGGAATAATAGCAATGAAGGGGTACTCCACACTCCCCAGCGCTCTAGAAATCGAACCTCTCCATTAGATGTAGTTTAACGTTATACCCAGGACGTTAAATTATAGCGATAATAGTTTCTTTGGGGAGACCATATGCTAGAAGTATTTGCCTCATCTTACCTCTGTGTATGGAGTCAAATGCATTGGAGAAATCACCAGAGAAGTGTTGCCTCAAGACTTTTGGTGGTACTCGTTCGAAAATACGACGAATAGTCAGGATCTGTCGATCAATTCCTCCGAAATCCATTTTGATTTTTCCTGAGAATTTTCTCGACTTCAGGTCGAATAAGATTGAATAGCAGGGTATCATAAACCTTAGCAGCTATGATAGTAAGAGTCAAACCTCTGTCTCTATAAGTTATTTCGATTTCACTTTTCATCGGGAAGGGAAGAATGCAGCCTTTCATCCGTTTCTCCATTGTGTTTTCTTTATACACGACATTGAATAATCGAAGAAGTATGTCATATATATATTATATATATATATATATATATATATATATATATATATGCGTGTCTCAGTTTTATATAAATTGTGTCACTAAAAACAACTACCGTATTTTTCGGGACTATAAGGCGAACTTAAAATCCTTATATTCGGCAGTGCGCTCTATAATCCGGTGCGCCTTATGTACGAAGGCCGGAATTACCAATGAACAGCCAAACAACAGCAATAAGATTGACTCAGAGGATAAAAAAAGGGATTCAGGTTTGGTTGATGTCGCCATCGCACAACTGTTAAACTCTGACACCGAAGATGAAGAATTTGACGGATTTGTAGAAGAATGATTGAAAAAGTGAGCGTATTTTTCTGTTCTTTGTGTGTTACAAGTGAACAATATTGATAGTTATTTTTAGTGACTTGAATAAATCTGACCTATCCAACTGCTTTGTTTTGCTTTATGCGCCTTATACTCCGGTGCACCTTATATATGAAAATAGATGCGTTCACTGATACTGCATCTTATAATCCGGTGCGCCTTATCGTCTGAAAAATACGGTACTTCTTCCCACCTTAAACAAAGTTCTTTGTAGTCTGCTATATAATTGACAAACTTGATGAAGTTTTCCTAATAGAGTTATCTAATTTGCATATTTTCCTTTACAGAAATCTATAGAATATCACTTCAGTGTATGTGTTGTGATTATTACCTGTCTGATGGCTACAATAGTTGCGCATTCCCTATCGGTGGGCATATATAATATATATATATATATATTATATATATATATATATATAACGTATCATATGTTTCTCTGTATATAATTCCCCAATTATTGTACATTGAACTCTTCAACGTGACTATACCAATTTTAATATTCCGATGATAAAGTAAATCCCTGTTAAAAATCATTCCTAACACCAACTAACCAGGTTATATATATATATATATATATATATATATATATATATATATATATATATATATATATATAATACCGATGGAAAATAAAATTGCAATACCATAAATATATGTATCACTTTACTGAAGTTTAAACGTACAGGTAATATAAGTATACAACAGTAAATACCATGTATACAAACCAATATTTGTACAAGGACTAAAATAAAGTGTGTGTCGACAGTAATCATACCCCATAATAATATCCTATTTGGGTTTTACTATTGGCATATAGTATTGCATGCAATCAATGCGGTTCATTTGTATTAAGTGAGTCGACATAACAAGATGGACGGAGAAAAAAAAACTCTATCAGATTATCTACTAACCCATAATATTAGACCTGTTCAAAAATCAACTTTTTCCTTTTTTCATACCCTCCTGCACGGTTTCCCATGCTTTTTGACCTGGAAAAGCCGAAAATCACAAAGAGAAGCAGGACATTGCTGCCAAGCTGCATGCCACTGAGAAGCCAAATAGCTTCAGACAAGGGAAACCTGTGTTCCCTCAGGTTACAGCCAAGACGACTCTGGATGATCTAGTTGACACCCTTGGCATTGAGTCTGACTGGCTTCTGCAACCTGTAGCAACATGTCCAAGGAGTGATCACTACAGCAAGACCCTGGAATATGTCAGCAATGTAAAAGTAGTAAATGACATCGCTGAGCGGGGAGTCATGATGATGAGTGATTTTGCAAACATCATTACCACAGATTCTCAGCAAAGAGAGTATCTTCTTCAAACTGTGGAATACAACCATGGGCGATTTGATAGCTTCAAGAAGCAAACTCTGAACATATGACTGTGAAGTGTCCTTCTGACAAGGACAATAGACTTTTCTGCCACTTGAAAATAATTTTTAGGGTCTGTGTAACACATTTTCTGATGTCAAGATTGTAATATTTATGAAATTTTGATATTTTTCAGAATATGATATGTCTTTTTTTTCTTGAATGTTTACTTGGATTGTTTTTACAGAAAGAGCATTACAAATGCTTCAATTTGATACCCATTTTGTTGTTCTATCCCAATTGTAACAAAAGTTTCAAGTGAAAAACTGTCTGGCAGAAGGCAAAATTAGGCACTTTTTTTTACTGTCGCGGGCTTAATATCGTGAGGTCCAATGAGGCAAAGGTTCCTAACATTTTACCTCAAAATAGTTGTGATTTTCGGCTTTTCCACGTCAAAAAGCATGGGAAACCGTGCAGGAGGGTATGAAAAAAGGAAAAAGTTGATTTTTGAACAGGTCTAAAATAATATCTTATTATAATGGAGATTGTGGGTTTGTTTGTCTGTAACCGAAACTATATTACAATACAAGTCACAATTCCCTTAGTTATTTACATCACATTTACCATGATTTTATTTTTGTTTATACCTTAATTATTGATAAAATTGTTTTACATTACTTACACTGTTGACCATATCTACATACTGACAACATGCAATTGTATTTATATATACAACAAAATAGTGGTTTACAGTGTGAATGGGAAGGCTTATTTGTATATTGATCTTAAAAATTTGATTTTAATAAATATATGCTTAGTATTATTGATTTCTAATTGTTTGGTTTTATCTTAATGAATATGAGCAAACATCTCTTCAATAAATCTTAAAAGAAATCCCTTAACAAGAAGAAATAACTAATATTATTCTTTATTTCCTATTTTAACTGAACAGTTAAATTAGGAAAATTTACCAATGAAAGACGGGAGTAACGGAAAATGATGGAAGAGTTAGTTTCAAAGTTGTTCTATTTTTCAATCATACCCCCTCTGTTCCAAATATTTTTATCTACATTCTTATTCAGTTTCATTAGCCTTTCTAATTTAATATGATATTTTATTATATTAAAACTTAAATACTTGCACCCGGAGGGTGCATATATTTGCTAGTACACATAACGTATATAGAGTGATAACTGTCAAGTCATGCTAAAAGCATCGGTTCTAGCTAGACCATCGAAGTTAAACAGCAGTGATCCTGTTCAATATTTAATTAGGTAAGCACTTAAGCAACAGCAGGTACTATAAGCAACCCGAATCCTTTCAAAATGACTTGATTCGGCCTTTCAAAATAACTTGATTCGGCCTTTCAAAATGACTTGACTCGGCATTAAATGATTCGATAAGTGTTGATATGTCATAAAACCAAAAATACCAACCAATCTACTGGGTGTCGCAATTTTATTTTCAGTTTATATATATAATATATATATATATATATATATATATATATGTGTGTGTGTGTGTGTGTGTGTGTGTGTTCTACCTATCTATCTATCTACATTCTCATACACCACACCATATATATATAATATATATATATATTATATATATATATATATATGTTTGTACTTTTGACACACCTTGTATTCTGAAAAAATAACGTTCCATCCATTCTTCATTTCTATCTAGGTAAATGCAACTTTGAACTTTTTTGACACACCTTGTATACATATATATGAATGGAACGTTATTTTTCAGAATACAAGGTGTGTTAAAAAGTACAGAAAATCTCGATACTTTTTTGACACACCTTATATATATATATATATATATATATATATATATATATATATATACAAGGTATGTTATAAAAGTACGAGATTGAAGCTGTATTTACCAAGATAGAAATGAACAATGAATGAACGTTAATTTATGCTGAATACAAGGGTGTGTCAAAAGTACAAAAATCTCGATAGTTTTTTGACACTCCTTATATATATATATATATATATATATATATATATATATAATTATATATGAGTAAGAAAAAGTGGAATGAAAACATCACACAATGCTGTTAAAGAAGAAAACAATTTATAATATAATCATAGCTGATATTGATCAATATTTCGATTTTACAAAAATCATCATCAGAGCTCATTCACTCCCGTAGTTGTTTCTTTTCTTACTCATATTGTCGGATTCATTTCCTTTCTTTTAACTTATAATATATATATTATATATATATATATATATATATATATATATATATTAGAGCAGCGACGCCATAAATTCAACGACGCTTGGTAACTGTTAGTTTTATATATTGTCCGGATGTGGACACAAAAGTAAATGGCATCTCAATTATTAATCGTTTGTTTTTCTCTCCCTTTATACAAATTTTTACAGTGTTTTTGCAGATATGTATCCGTCTGTTCCAATCACTTCCTGTCAGAGTTTTCTTAAAGATTATTTTTGGTAAAACCTTGGTAACATCTGTTACTGATTCGGTTTTATAAATCAGCCTTACGTACATTTTGAATTGTTATTACAAATCATTCCGTTCCTCTTTCTTTTTTTTTCTTTCGACGTAGTCAATATTTTGAATCGCTCGTTTTTATATATCACTTCTAGCAAATACACCAGTAGAATCACTGCTGCTTAGCCTAGATAAGGCAGCAAGAGGCATTGGCCTCCATGTGAACTCAGATAAAACAGAGTTCATGGTTACAAACGAGATGGAGTTATCGTCGCTCTAGACGTAAGTCGTTGAAATTAATAAACCAATTCCCATACCTAGGTAGTAATATCTCGTCTCCAGAAATATGCGCATCAGAAAGGCATGGACAGCAATAGACATATTATCGATCAAATGGAAATCTGATCTCTCTGATAAGATAAAGAGAAAATTCTTCCAATCCGTAGCTGTGTCAGCGCTACTGTATGACTGCATTACTTGGACTCTAACGAAACGCCCGGAGAAAAGGCTAGATGTGAACTACACAAGGACTCTGCGTACTGTTTTGAACAAATCTGGAAGCAGCACTCTATAAAAGAGCAGTCGTCCGGCCACTTGCCTTTTATAACACAAACCATCCGGGTAAGACAAACAAAACATGTCTATTGTCTTATTATTTTGCAGAGATTATATTGACGTATTTTAGGTCACATTGTCAGGATCGGAACTTAGTTCATTGAATTATCTTGAAAAAGATATACTATACACGTTCAATTTTTGAAACAATTTTCTCCAAAATGTTATTTATGCTATTCTATTGATGATGGGGGAGTGGTTGAGCTAACTGATAAAGGCGTAGAAAAAGGAATGGGTGAACCAAGTTCAAACTCCTGCTGAGAAAATTTGCATTTACTTAGTGTTTAGGAAAAGCATGACACTTGTCTGTCTAGTAAATTCGGTGGGTGGATCTTTGTAAAGGCAATCAATATTGAGAGTTTGTTTCTTGCTGATGGTACCATATAACTCAGTACAACCCGTCATATGTTACATGTAGGGAAGTACAGTAAAGCAACTCATATTGCTTTTTGAGGTGCTATGAAGGGGAAATACTTGACACGCTACCCTGACGATGACTTTAACACGTTATGGAAGACCTCTACTATTCTCCATATTTTGTTCTACGATGATCATTAGATCAAGTGAAATGTAATAGATGGCATAGAGTAAATTTAAATAAAAAAGGAAATTCAATTTCGGGGAAGAGAATATTTTCAGAATTTCAGAATTTATCTATGTCATGTAACTTTTTTTTGCTAAGCCCTGCTATCTATATACTATCTATATATTCGTGTTCCTTAAAAGTACGACCGTTATCACCTTGCAACACCCTCTGCTTGAAAACGAGACCGCCCAAATCGTCAAGATGAAATGCAAAAATGTAAATCCTTATTTTCTGGCTTTGCTTATCCGCCGAATTCTTATTTCTTATGAGTGTCGTCACCTGCTAAATAATGGACAATTCAGTTTTTATCATAAAGAAAGAAAGGAAAGAAAACGGATATGATACACAGAAAAAATATAATAAAGAAAGAAAGAGATTAGGAGAAAGATAGAGAAAGGGAGCGAGTGGAAGCGATAACGCTAATTTGTTTCAATCGGACATAATGAAAAAAGGAAGAAAGAGAGAGAGAGAGAGAGAGAGAGAGAGAGAGAGAGAGAGAGAGAGAGAGAGAGAGAGAGAGAGAGAGAGAATAACAAGAAACAGTGCCCATGGCAGAAATGAAAAAGAAAGAAAAAAAATTAATAGAAATTTTTATATAGCCCCTTACTTTTTTTCATCATCTTATATACTTATCTTCTAGTCTTCTTGAGTCTCTTCTCTGCTGGCCAAACATCACTGCCATCTCTTCTGTGTTTGCTCGTCTCTGTATGGGTCTGGACTAATTCTCCATTCCTCTGGTCTGTTCTCTTGGGAGCTCCGCATCCGTGTTCGTTGTTGCTTTTAGTATACGAACACAAAGATTTTGCTATTTATGACGTCTTTTTATTAAGATCCAGTTGACCACAACGCCCAGAAGAAATAATAATAATGGTGACACGTCTGTCTCCTTAGAAAACTAAACTAGAACTATCTAAATAACAAGTTTACCTTCCGCTTCCATGACGGCCGAGGTCAATGAAAGGATAATTGTAATTGGTGCCCTTGGAAGGGTCAGGAAAAGAGCCTGGATGAACTGGAAATCAGAGGAAGATTGGAGATTATCAAAACTACAGCATTTGTAATATCGACTAGAATACTCAGTAGAGTCCTGGAGAGCTGAGGATACTTTCTGTCACTCAATCTCGAGTGGATCACTGGCTAAGGAAAGTGTGGAAAACTTTAATGGAGCGAAATAATTATAATGGAACTTTCCAATTCAAACATATCTAAAAATAAAGAGAAGAAGACCAGATATAACATGTCATCTCATTAATATGTCAGTGCCAACAGGTAATAGCATATCAATCAAGGTGTATAATAAAATAAATAAATACAAACACCTGAAAATTGAAATTGAAACTATGTGGCACCTTAAAACGACCACCGTGTCTGTTATACTGGGAGCTCTGGGTATGATAGAGAAAAGGACAGAAGAAACACATTAACAAGATACAGTCTCAGCCTATATAGAATACAAAAATGCAAACTGTTCTTTTCTTTCGGGGAGTACTATCAATATAATTGGAAAAGTAACACCGAAAGTATGGATGGAACATAGAATACATAGAAAACATATAATCACAGCGTTCTCTAACCCGAAGTCTAGGGTAAAGAATCGGTAAAGTATTGTAAGATTCCGAAAGTAAAGTTCTAAAAATAAATGAATAAATGAATAATAATAATAATAATAATAATAATAATAATAATAATATCGATAAGATTTTTATTTATAAGATTTTTTAATAATAATAATAATAATAATAATAATAATAATAATAATAATAATAATAATAATCTTTAAAAAAAGAAAACAGAAATAGGAATAAAAAAAATTCGTCGAGGTGGCCTAAAATCGGTATCAGCCAGACAGCGAGGAAGTCTATCCCCTTTTCACAAGCGCTAGACCAAGGAGATTGTTTTGGCGTCTGGGTGGAGCGCCACACTTACCATCAGCTCTTTACTTTACCGCACAAATCCATGTGCTACTCATACGTTGAATTGGCGAGGGCCGGTATGGAATCCAGAACCTTGTGGTTCCTAGTCGGGCACTCTAACGACTGAGCTAAATTGTCCTTAAAATTATATGGATACTTCAAACGACAAATTAGGGAGATAGCACAGGAAAAGACCAGGACATGGTTAAGAAGAGGAAACCCCAGGAGAGAAACTGGGTCGTTAATAATGGCTGCACAAAACAATGCCATAAGAACAAATTATATCAAAGCAAAAAATGAATAAGACACAACAAAACAGCAAATGTAGAGTGTGTGATGACAGAGATCAGAACATAAACTGGGTTTGAAAGGTGATCCACTGTATTAAGCGAATGCAGCAAACTAGCACAACGAGAATACTAAGCTAGGCACGACTGGGTTGGAAATGGTATCTACAGGGAATTATACAAAAAATAAATTTTGACTATACAACAAAATGATAAATGCATAAACCAGAATCCGTCCTTGAGAATGAAACACATAAAATTCTCTGAGACTTTGAGATTAAGACGGATCGCCTTACCCCAGCCAGAGAACCAGAGCTAGTATTGATTAACAAAAAAAGAGATCTTGTCAACTGATAAATTTTGCAGTTCCAGCAGATCACAGGATGAAGATGAAAGAAAACGAAATGATAAACAAATACCTGGACCTTTCCAGAGAATTGAAAGATTTGTGGAATATGAGGGTGAAAGTGATACCAATTGTAATTAGTGCCCTTGGAACGCTCCCACAAAGCTTAGAAAAATACTGGAGGAATTGAAAACCAGAGGAAGAATTGAAACCATCCAGACAACAGCATTGTTGAGATTAGCTAGAATATTCAGAAGAATCCCGAAGACCTGAGAAAACTTGTTGTCACTCAGACTCCAGTAAAAGACCACCCGCTAACGCTGGTGTGAAAATCTCTCAGGAGTGAAATAATAATAATAATAATAATAATAATAATAATAATAATAATAATAATAATAATAATAATATGCTTTATAAAAAAAATACATGGAAAACTGAAGAGTGGAATTAACAGCAGGAGGAAAATCACGAACAGAAGTGAAAATCCAAAGAGGTTTCTTCCATGGAGACTCATTCTTCAATGCTATTTGGTAAAGCAATGATGCCACTCAATTATATATTTTTAGAAAATCACAGAGGGGTGTACAAATTCCTCAAATCACAGAAAAAAATAAACCACCTCATGTATATGAATGAAATCATGATATTTTCCAAAAATAAAAAAGGTATAGAAACACATGTACAAACTATGAGAATATACAACCAGGATATAGGAATAGATTTTTTTATTGAAAAAGTATACTATGATGATAATGAAAAAGAGGAAAAGAGAAACGACAGAAAGAATAGAACTATCAAATTAGAAAAGAATATAAACACTTAGAGAAAAATAGAATTACAAGTACTTGGGAGTATTGGAAGCGGATACTATCAAACAAACTAATATTTTTTAAAAGTAAGAAAGAGTACCTAAAAAGAACAAAAAACTTCTCGTAACCAAGCTCTGTGGAAGAAGTTTCGTCAAGGAATAAACACATGGACTGTCCCATTTGTAAGATAAAACTTTGTCAGTGATCACCTAGAAGCAGCAGCTGAATGCGTACCGACAAAACTAAGAGCCAAACACTCGGTCCCCTGGGAGACAGAAGCAGTTAGAGAAAAGAGAAACAATATTAAAAAAGTAGCCCAACGTAATAAAACAAATCCAACTAACACCAATCTACACAACCTTAAGAAAGCCCAGATAGACCTAACAAAAACATACAAAACAAAAACAAATAGAATACATCCAAGTACAGATAAATAATATCAGACAATATGTAGAAGACAAAGATAAGGAAAATGAAAAAGGGAGGAACTCTGGCAGATGAACCAAAGGACAAGGAAATTTATGGCGATGCAAAATGCTTCATACCCGAGAGATGACGTATACAGATCATATGTTCAAAGAAATAAGGAGAAAGAGGACACCCGTGTTGAGGATTGAGTAAATGTGTAAATTCGAGGACTCGAAGAATACACTAAAAAGAGCAAGTAACGACTAATTACAGTAGCCAGTAAAAGCGATTGCAATATAAGGACAAACAGAAAACAAAAACTAGAAAACAGAAATAGGTAGAAAAACAACTATATGGATACTTCAAGCGACAAGCCGGAGAGGTTGGGTTGCGCACGAGAACACCTTGACATGGCTAAGAAAGGAAAACTTCACTAAGAAAAATGAATCCCCCATAATAGCAGCACATGTTAACGCTATGAAGACTAATTATATCAAAGCAAAATAGATAAGAAGCAGCAGAATAGCACAGTGTGGAGACCGAGACGAAAGGATTAATTACATATTTCGCGAATGTAGCAAACTAGCACAAAGGATATATAAGATATAAGAGAATGTTCGAATGGTTGAGAAAGATGATCCTCTGGGAATTCTGTAAGAGATTAAAATTTGACCATACAAACAAATAATAAATGCACAAACCAGAATCCGTCCCAGAGAATAATACGCATACAATTATCTGGGATTTTGAGATACAAACGGATCACCTCATCCCGCCCAAAAGACCTGATCTGGTGTTGATTAATAAGAAAAGAATAACCAATCATCTCGTGACTTTTGTGGTTCGAGCGGACCTTAGAGAAAAAAAAAAAAAAAAAAAAAAAACAAAGACAAAAAACAAACAAACAACGAAATGACAGACAAATACTTACACTTTTCAGATAATTGTAAAAACTGTGGAACTTGAGGGTGACGGTGATGCCAATTGTAGCTGGTACACCCGGAATGGTTCCAAAGGTTTTGAAAAAAAGACTGAAGAAATTAAATATCAGAAGAAAAATTGAGACCATCAAAGACCACATCATTGGTAATCAGTAAGAATTAATTAGAAGAAACCTGGAGATTTAGAGAGACATGCTGTCACTTAGACTCGAATAAAAGAATGCCAGTTCACGCAGGTCAATCATATACTTAACAAATGTACAGCGGGATACAAATTTACTAAATTACAGGAAAAAATAAATCACCTTATGTACATGGACGACATCAAGATTTTTGCCAAAAATAACAAGAACTAGAAACCTTATACAAGCCAATAGAATATACGGCCAAGATATAGGTATGGAGTTCGGCATCGACAAGTGTGCTATGCTCATGATGAAGAAAGGGAAAAATAAAACACCCAAGGAAATAGAACTACCGAATCGAGAAAAAATTAGGACACTTGGGGATAAAAAGAATACATATCTGGGAATATTAGAAGCAGACGCCGTCAAACAAACAGAAATGAAAGAAAAAGTAAGAAAGGAATACTTCAGAAGAACAAGAAAGCTCCTAGAAACCAGGTTATGTAGCAGGAACCTTATCAAGGGAATAAACACATGGGCTGTCCCACTCGTAAGATACTCGGGACCATTCCTAAAATGGACAAGAGAGAAGCTCAAGCAGATGGACCAAAGAACGAGGAAACTCATGACCCTGCACAAGGCATTACACCCAAGAGACGACATACAGAGACTATGGGGAAGCATAGAAACGAATGGGGAAGAGGGTTCGCTAACATTTAAGATAGTGTAGATGCGACAACCCGAGCACTTGACGAATGCACTAATAAAAGTGAAGAAAGACTATTTGCAGCAGACAGGAAAAGCAGTTGCAACATATTGACAAGCAGAAATATTTCAAATACAAAAAAACATAAACGGGAAGAAAAACAACTATATGTGTACTTCAAGCGACAAACTCAAGATATATCACATCAGAAGACATGGATATGGCTTAGAAGAAGAAACCACGAGAGAAACTGAATCTCGTATAATCGCAGCACAAAACAATGCCATAAGAACAAACTATATAAAGTCAAAAATAGACAACACGCAGCTGAATAGCAAGTGCAGACAGAGACGAAACGGTTAATCCTATAATAAGCGAATGCAGCAAACTAACACAAAGAGAGTACAAGAGTAGGCACGGCTCAGTGGCAAAAGTAATCCACTAGTAATTGTATAATAAATTCAATTTTCACTGTACAACTAAATCGTACATGCAAAAGCCTGAACCTGTCCTGGAGAATCAGACGCATAAAATTATCTGGGACTTCGCGGTACAGACAGATCACCTATTCCTGGCCTGAGACCAGACCTAGTATTGATTAACAAGAAGAAGAGAATCTGTAATCTCGTGGATTTTGCCGCCGAGGGACAATGAAAGAAAGCGAAAAGATAAACAAATACTTAGACCTGTCCAGAGAACTGGAGAACTGTTGAAAGGTCGCGCCAATTGTATTTGGTGTCCTTGGAACGGTCCTCAAAGCTCTGAAAAGAATTTGGGTGAATTGGAAATCAGAGGAATAATCGAGACCATTCAAACTACAGCACTGTTAAGTGGCTAGAATACTCGGAAGAGTCCTGGAGACTTGAGGTGACTTGTTGTCATTCAGCCTCCAGTGAACCACCGGCTACGGCAAGTGTGAAAAACTCGGTAATAATAATAATAATAATAATAATAATAATAATAATAATAATAATAATAAATTTGACATACATCACTCTTCCCAGTATTTAATAACGGTTTTTAATTTTTTAATTTAGAAATCTGTGGAAAATCAATAACATCCAGATAACTAGTTCCGTCGCTTTTTTTCCTGGGTATGAAAGTTCCATGATGATGATGATCATCATCATCATCATCATCATCAACACACAACAACAACAACAACAATAACAACAATGATCTAGAAACAGTAAATTCAGACTACGCTGACTACGAGTTAGCCATATAATATGCAAGGACAGGTTAGATCAGAAAAAGTATAAATATAGACATGACTTGGTGTGAGGAGGGATTAAATGGGAACCAAACGGCTATGATATGCACAAACCAGTATCTATCTTAAATGATAGAAAATACAAAATCCTTTGAGACTTTCAGAATCAAAGGGACCAGCCAACTTATGGTTGAAGAACAAGACGGGTTATTGTGAATAAAGAGAAAAGATTTGTCAGCTGAATTCTATGTTCCAACAGAAAACGAATTAAAATTGAAACCGAACTTTTTATTTAATCCATTGGACTAGATTGTTCTCATTCCGTTAACCATGACCAGATAAAAGGGTTAAGCTATGTTAATTATTCTAATTATGTTATTTTCGCCCGTAGTCAGAATTGAACCTGCAACTTATAAATGATTTTCACTACAGAACTGCATTAAACTCAACCTTTAATATCCGTTGTGCCATGTTTAGATATTTTAAAATTGAGTTCTAATTTGAAATTTTATCCAAACTGGAATTGTATTCGGAAGATAACTTTTGATAAAGGCTGTAGGTACATACATGAACTTTTGGAATTTATTTGAGTGGACAAGGTAATTCATTAGTAATTGTGCAAAAGATGTGGGTTTTGACATGCAAGCTAATGGTGTAGACAAACCATTGTGTTGGTTGTTTTGTTTTGTTTTACCACATATCAAACCTATCAGGGTCATTTAATGCAGAACAAGTCCTTTTGATATTCGGTTACTTACAGTACCTGTTATTGCTTGAATGGTTAGTGATACAAGTATTGAACAGGTCCATCACAGCTTAACTTCGGTGATCTAGCGGGAATTGGTGCTTTCAACATGTCCCTGGTCATAAGCGCATTTGGTCTTGTGTCATACACAAAACTAAACTTAGAAATACAATAACAAAAAGTACATTTGAGATCTTCGGAAATTGAACTATAAAATTTTTTATGCTTATGATCACAAGAACACAAGTAACGATTCCTCATAGAAATAGAATAGGAAAGAATTCAGGAGACAATAAGAATCACGACACTGTAAAATGTAATATTGGTTGGTTGGTGCCTTTGTGAATAAACTAAACATTATCGACTTTGATTGAAAGGATCAAGTACACGACCTTTCCTAAGAACAGTCAGAAGATTTTTCGTGACAAAACCGTACAAAGAAATGTCTACATATTGCTAAGATGTTACAGTAAACGAATGGAACCTTAAAACGTCCAGGAAATAAAGATTCCAACAGAAATTGTGAGTTGGGAAAATGGACTAATAACCTAAAGGCTATAATAAAATTAGATGTCAAGATTGTAGAACGATAAATGATGGCTATTTGGCACCAGGCCATAATAAAGATGTCATCTAATAAATAAAAACAGCTATTTTATGAGCATTAATGTGCAAATTGATGCCTACAAGGAGGAGTAAAAGAATGTCATTTTTGTGTTTCTCATTGGCATGATTGGAATAAGAGTTTTAAAAAGATATTGATAAAGCTGAAAATTCTTGGAAACATCGAAACAACAGAATAACCAAAATAGATCTACAATATTAATTAAAAATAAATCTCAGTTATTCAAAATAAATAATTTAAGTTATACAGATGATTTACTGTTAATTGATTCCCTGTAAGTAAGTAAAGTCGACGGGGCGGCCTAAAGTCGGTATCAGCCAGTCAGCGAGGGAGTCTATCCCCTTTTCAATAGCGCTAGACCAAGGAGATTGTTTTAGCATCTGAGGTGGAGCGCCACACCTACCATCAGCTCCTTACTTTACCGCACAGATCCCCGTGCTACTCATACGCTGAGTTGGCGGGGACCGGTATCGAACTAGGAACCTTGTGGTTTCTAGCCGAACGCTCTACCGACTGAGCTAACCCGGCCCCTGGAACCCACTAATTACTACTAGTCTGAACACAATCAACTGATTTACAACTAATGGAAAAAAGAATAACTGAGTTAGAACGCTAAGTCATTGGTAATTGTGCAAGTTATACGAGTTTTATCATGCAAGTAAATGGTATAGGCACAAACCAGCTGATCATTGGGAATTAAAAAACAAAAACAAACGAAAATAATTTGAAACAAACCATACAGCTTAGTTAATAATTACACTCTAGTTTCAAATAGGTGTTTAGCCAACCCGTTCGCCACGAGTAGGATGTGACAGAAGGTCGCAAGTATGGGGAATCCAGTGAGAATCGATCTCGATATTCAGTGGTAACAATCTGCGAGACGAGTTAGTTATCCATTACAACACGATTGGACTCACACGAATATTCATCAAGTATTGATTATTATTATTATTATCATTATTATTATTAGAAAAAAACGCCATCTGGGCTGTGTAAAAATTTTTTTTTTTAATTGCCTATGGAGGTAGGAGTTAAAAATTCAGTGTCAGAGGGTTTGTATCATAAGTAAAATTATCAAATTTATTAGAGGAGTAAACAAAATAACAATTTGAAATGGAAACTTAATTCTGTCCTTCTCAAATAAAAGTTTGCGTGCATCTATTATGTATTAATTAAATAATTATTTTGAATATTTTACACATAAATTTTTGACAAAATCGTAAATAATTATTTATTTGTAAACTTTTTAGTTAATCTCTTGATAGTGAAAGAATGACTATTCTTTTTGTAAATAATGTTCTGGTAAAAATCTATGCGTTAGATAACTTTAAATATATTTCAAAATAAAACAAACTATACACACACAACACACACACACACACACACACACACACATATATATATATATATATATTTATTTATAAGCACCCCACAAAAAAAGCAACTGTATGGCCACCTGCCCCCCATCGCACAAACCATACGAGTAAGACGGGCTAGACATGCAGGACACCCCTGGAGAAGCAAGGACGAGATCGTAAGAGACGTACTACTGTGGAAGCCAGCACATGGAGCACGTAATGTGGGCCGCCCAGCCAGGACTACTGACACTATGTATGGATGCGGGCTTCTGTGCAGAGAAGATTCCAGAGTCGATGAATGATAGGGAAGGTTGGCGAGAGATCGTCATGGATATCCGTGCAAACTGCGCGACATGATGATATATATATATATATATATATATATATATATATATATATATATATATATATAATACCAGGCATGTATTTATCAAAATTTCTTTTAAAAATCTATAAGAACCGTCTAGGGTGGCATATTCAAATTTTGAATGTATATGATACAAGGTTATTCTTTATTCTATGTATTTGGGGTAATGTGACGTTAGCAGTGACCTAGTTTCGGTTACAGACAAATTAAGACAGAATCTCCATTATTAATAGATCATTATTGTTATTGTACAAAGAATATAATTATTTACTCATTGAAGAACCTGTCTCTATTGCCTAAAAGATTAAACATGAATCTAGAAAAGAGATTAAGGATGATATTTTTGTATTATTTTATTAATATTTAAGAGTTTTGTAGATTTTTTTTATAGTTTGATTGAACCACACTTAAAAGATTTTCTTCCCTGGGTTATTAATCCTGGCTACCCAGTAATGCTATACAACTATTTTAAGTTTCCTGATTAAAAGGTTTATTGGTTAAATCTTACGGCATGTTAACCCTTGGATTATTTTATGCTGAAGACGTTTGTCTTTTATTCATATCAATTTGATTATTCATTCTTTTTTAAAACTATTTTTTATCTATTTAACTATAGATGGGTATCTAACAGGTACTAACCCTCCGTGTAGTAACGGCAAAAAAGGGGTATTCCACATTCCGCAGAGTTCCAGAATTGGAACCTCACCACTTGATGCAGTTTAACTGCTTGGGTTTGACGTTATTGAAGTCAGTCAATCAGTCAGTCTACTATTGGTTTGAACAACAGTAACTGGCCAAGCACAACAGAACCAGTGTCAAGACAACTGATACTTATGGGAATTCAGAATAGTCCACTCATGCATTTGGGTTATTCCATTCCTTGAGTCCTGATTGGCTGCTTGGTTTCTATGATGTTCTGAGGTTTCATAAATAACCTTTCATTTTGCAGTAGTCTCTGCAGCAACTCAGGTTCGTATTAAGTTACGACAGCTTGCTGCCTTGCCTTACCAATTCGACGGTAATTGGAACTAGTATGATTATTCTACAGACGTGACCAGTCGATTAATTCAAGGGGGCCTCTACGACCGCCCTTTTAGCTCAAGTAAGGACCAAAGTGGAGTGTTGCATGTCATGGACTGATCAGTCACCAGGATTTCGTTCTTTAGCATCGCGGGCTGCCATATTCAGCCGATAGGTGGTCCAATTGGAGTCTTCACTCTTGCATTCAGCGTAATGCTACAGCCCCGGACTACAGGGCTAGTTTGAAGAACTAACTATAAGCCTAATTATTTATATTCAATTCATTTAGTAAGAAAATTTATTAATTTTGAAAACAGAAAAATGAAATTCTGTACCATTAGTCATGACTTGTGTCAGCATATCCTTTTTTCTATCATTATTTATTTGTTAGAGAGTCCCTCTCGATAAGCTTTCCTGTTTCCTTGAGGGACATACACATTTATGTCATCAGTTTAATAATTATGCATATTAGATTTGATAGCTCTATAGCATGTCGTCTGTAAAGGATTAACAAACAATATCTTTTCAATTATTAATAGATATTGACTTAGTGTGGTATATTGCGCAAACCAGATTCGATCTTAGAAAATGAAATCGATAAAATTCTCTTAATTTCGAAATGCAAATGGATCACCTGATCCTGACCAGATAACCAGAAAAGAAGAAAAAAACTTGTCATGAAATTAATTTTACCGTTCCATAGAGTGAAAATAAAAGAAAGCGAATATATAGATAATTACCTGGATCCAGCGTGAGATATGAAAATAATTCCCTTGACTCTCACCATCCGTCCATATCAGTCAAATCTCATGGCAAGAGAAGACTTCCAGTTGTTATATATTGTACAAACGGAAATATGAATTTCTGATTTTATTAAACAAAGAAGTTTAACAACTGCCCGTTATCAGACCAAGAGATAAAAATACGTGGGAGTAGCTATGAATATAAAAGAACCGAGGGCTCGAGACAGGTCAGTCGTCAGTTAGCCTCGGAGGCAGTCAGCCGGAGAGAGAGTGAGGTGATCGGGGTCAGTAGTCGTTAGAGTCGATGCGAGTTAGTTGGCCGAGCGGGACCTCGTGTAGTTGGTGTCGGAAAAGCTAGCCTTAATATTTACCAACTGAAAAAGCTTGTCACCCAGAAATTTAATCGGAGGACCGAAAGTCTAAAGACTGAATATATTAATGAAACTGACCCTCTCTCTCGAAGTTAAGAAGCTTGAATTTATTTCAATAAACTTCCGGAGGATAACTTTGCTGTTATTGTCATCTCTTACAACGAAGATAAAACTATTGTAATTTAGTACCGTGACGACGCGCTATGCAACACAGTGACTGCATAGAGCTGATGAATGTATGGCTTTTTGCTGGTCTGCCAACACTTGTGTGTCTATCTGTAAGAGTCTAAAAGCAGTAATCTTCAACTTGTTCCTCATAATTTCCTACTATAGAATAAACTGAACCCTCATTTTATGTCCGTGTATTTGCAATAAATGTTTTAAATATGTTTGCAATAAATGTTTTTAAATAAAGAAAAATATATATATTTGCAATAAATGTTTTTAAACAAAGAAAATATATTCAGTATTGTAAAATAACGCGTGCAAGAAAAATAAAACATTTATTGCAAAAACATGGACATAAAATGAAGGTTCAATTTATTTTATGGTAGAAATTTACGAGGAACAAGTTAAGGATTACCCTAAAAGCTAGATGGAAACCAGACAAGGATACTGTCTGCTGTTTGAAACAAATACTGGAAGCAGCAACCCATAAAAAGCAGTTTTAGTGATACTTATCTCCTATCACACAATCCATCCAAGCAAGACGAACGAGGCATGCTGGACACAACTGGAGATGCAAGGACGAACTCGTAAGTGAAGTTCTTCCGTAGACACATACACATGGACACGCCAATGTTAGCCAACCAGCAGAAAGTTATATTCACCATCTCTATGGGGACACTGGAATCATCAAAAAGACTTGCCAAAAACTGTGACCAATAAGAACGGAACGCGAATAATATTGAAGGGAATCATTTTCATATCTCTCACAGGATCCAGGTATTTGTCTATCTTTTTGCTTTCTTTTATTTTCAATTTATCATCCGCTAGAATGGTAAAATCCATTAGATGACTACGTCTGGTCTTCTGGCCAGGATTGGGTGATCCGTTTGTATCTCGAAATTCCAGAGAATTTTGTGGGTCTCATTTTCTAGGACAGATTCCGGTTTGTGCAGTATACCACAATATGCCTGTATTTATTAATAATTGGTAAGAGCTTGTTTATTATTCCTCTATAGACGGCAAAACAGTCTGATATTGAGAGGACACTGAATGCCATGCGGAGGAGTTGCCCATGGTGATGACAGATAAGAACTGGTGTTGAGAAAAAGAAAGAGAGAGAGAGAGAGAGAGAGAGAGAGAGAGAGAGAGAGAGGCAGAGGAAGAGCCATAAGAATCCGTGATGTCAGCACGACTTGAGGATGATGATGATGATGATGATGATGGTATCAAGAATTCGACTCTAACCTCATTAGAAAAAAGATCAGTGACACAATTCCAAGTCATATTTTTTTAGCATTCGCCTTAACTCATATAGAAGAAATTATAGGTTTATTAATAGTATTACTTCGACTATTACTTAGTGGCTCTTTAGATAGTATCTATCTTCATCACCATAAAACCGATGGTAATAGTAGTATTGATAGACATTATCATCATGGCCGTTTGAAGACGATTTTTTTCTTCGACTTCGAGCAGTAGAAGCATTAGTTGTTAGAGCTTCGAAGAATGTAGCCCTGTTCGTAGCAACAGTATAAGTAACAGTACTATAACCAGCGATAGTCATAATAGTAGAATTTTTTGGTGTTGGCTTAAGACCTGCCACTGCAGTTCCTATTAACACAAAAATAGATAGAATACGTATTTATTGACATTCCATTTGTAATTGAAGTAATAAAATTACACACCTGCAATCACGCAGACAACCCCAAACACACACACACACACACACACACACACACACACACACACGCACATACGCACACGCACATGTGCATAGTTATTCAATAATCTGAGGTTATATAAGGCACAAGGTCATACATATGGAGCGTCGAGAATGTATGGAACTCAATACTATTGGATTGCTAGCGTCGCTGGCTAACCATTGTACCGCACGTGTTTAGGTTTGGCATAAGGTCGCAAGTATAGAGCACCTAGCGATGAGTAGTAAGACTAGCTTATTCACCATTATATTACAACTGTAACTTAGCTTAAGCGCAAGGCCACAATTAATGTCAGCCGATGAGAGTCGAATTTACTAATAATGGTCTGGAAGATCACTTTTCTAACCATAACTCCACAATTACACGCCCCCAAATAAGCTAGCACACATATACACACACACATACACGCACATGCACACACACATACACCCACACATATATCTCTCTCTATATATATATAGTTCAATTCCTGACGAAGCTGTTGGCATTTCACATAGCGCTAGTACCCTTGGGAAAGGTATGAATCCAATTCTCCCTCCAGCTATGGGTAAATAGCAGGGCAGACTGGACTTTAACCATGGCTAGGTAACCAGTCTAGGAAAACTCTGAATTCAAACCTGTTAAACTCTGCTTAAGAAATTCACCTTGTGTCGCATCCTGCTCGTGTAGGGAGTTGGTATATATATATATATATATATATATATATATATATATATGCACCCAACCCTTACACAAGGTCATTTTAAGTGGAGTACAGCTTGTTTGAATTCAAAGTTTTCCTTCTCCTAGACTGGTTACCTTACCAAGATTACATAACTCGGTCTGCGCTACTATTTTCCAGAGCTGGGGGTAGATCATCTGGATTCCAGTTTTTCTCGTAAGTATTTAGGGGCCGGGTTTGCTCAGTCGGTAGAGCGTTCGGCTAGAAACCACAAGGTTCCTAATTCGATACCGGTCCTCGCCAACTCAGCGTATGAGTAGCACAGGGATCTGTGCGGTAAAGTAAGGAGTTGATGGTAAGTGTGGCGCTCCACCTCTGACGTCAAAACAATCTCCTTGGTCTAGCGCTATTGAAAAGGGGATAGACTCCCTCGCTGACTGGCTGATACCGACATTAGGCCGCCCAACGACTTTACTTTTTATTAACACGAAGTGAAACTCAAACAGCAACATCTGGGATTTGAACTCAGAAGATACTTATGCTAATTATAGTTGGCAATAAAAATCCATAAGCTTAAAAAAATACATGAGACGAGTCGTCTCATCTATTAAACCGGCAAATTACAATTAATATAAATATCTCCTGAGTCCAGTATAATTTACTTTATCAATTCTAACACAACGGGTAAGTCATCTGTGTTTCTTAAATATTAGTCTATTCGGACATTTACATTCACCATTTGTGCTTAAAAAACAGTATTAAAAAAACATGACACAATATGCAAAGCATACGGAAACCCTTTTAACTAAATAGAAAAGTCTTTACATAAAAAACGTAAACTGGAAGTTTTTCAATTCGCGCTTAGGACATTCTCAATCATTTTCTTTATAGAATTCACTAACACTTAAGCCTTACGCAGTAGTCCAATAATTCGGTTGGTATATTAAATACTGCTGGGGGTACATTGGGTAGTAGTAATGATGTTAAGGCCCCGAAACTACGTTCAACCCCAACCTGATGATGGTTTTATTGGAATCTAATCTACATACACACATCTTATACCATACACTATTTATAATTGTTTAAAATGTTCAAGGTGAACATAATTGAAATGAGATACCCCCCAATCACTCCGTCACTTGTTTCACCCTAGAAAATCCTTTTTACACACAAGACCACTCAAGTAACATTATACGTACCCCCCTCAATACTCAACACACAAAAATACAAAAATTCAATTTACCTACACTCGCCACAATCTAAGAATTATCCTATTTCTTTTTAGTTAAAATATTACAAAACCACTTAATAATTTTCTAAATATATTTCAACATACAAACCATCTTCCAATAAAGATCCATTTTCAAAAAGAATTACATCATACAACTTCACTGTCAAACTACAATTAGTATAAATACGTCCTGAGTTCAGTATCATGGACATGTAGTAATTCTAACACAACGGGTAAGTCATCTGTATTTCTTAAATATTAGTCTATTTTAACACTTACATTCACCATTCATGCTTAAAAAACAGTATTGTTATTTTCTATCTTTTATAACTTATATATACTAGCAAATATATGCACCCTCCGGGTGCAAGTATTTAAGTTTTAATGTAATAAAATATTATATCAAATTAGAAAGACTAATGAAACTAAATAAGAATGCAGATACAAAGATTTGAAACATAGAACAACTGAAACTTACTCGTCCATCACTTCCGTCTTTCATTGCTATTTTTTCTAACTTAACTATTTAGTTAAAATAGAAAGTAAGGAATAAAATTACAGTTATTTCTTCTTGTTAATGGATTTCTTTTAAGATTTATTGAAGAGATTTTTGCTCATATTCATTAAGATAAAACCAAACAATTAGAAATCAATAATACCAAACACATATTTATTAAAATCAAATTTTAATATCAATATGCAAATTAGCCTTCCCGTTCACATTGTAAACCGCTATTTTGTTGTATATAAATACAATTGAATGTTATCATTATGTAGATATGGTCAACAGTATTAATAATGTAATTTTTTTTATTAATAAGTGAGGTTTAAGATAAAATGATAATCATGGAGAATGTAACGTAAATAACTAAGGTAATTGTCACTTGAGTAGTAATATAGTTTCGGTTACAGATAGAAAAACTCACAATCTCCATTATAATAAGATTTGATATATATTTATAATCGAAACATTTTAAACGTCGACAATAATTTTCAAACGTTAATAAATTATCTTCACAGTAATTTTATATTTCGCATTTATTTATTACTGTTACACACACACACACACACACACACACACACATATATATATATATATATATATATATATATATATATATGGAGAGAGAGAGAGAGAGAGAGAGAGAGAGAGAGATGGGAGTGAGATTAGTTCACATAGGTACATGAAGTCTGTAGCTGACTGATGAAAAAGCATTCATTCTATACACCAAATACTTTAAAATATTTTCCACCTTTTCAATGCAATTAATTCAATAATAAATATTAATCGCACAGATCAAACGTTATGCAGATTAGTTGAACACTTGAAAAATAAAAAAAAAACAATTCATATATGTGCATGTAAAGAATATAATACAAACTAAATGTTGGAAGGGGGCTTTTGATCTGCTTTTGATCTGCTGCGTATAGACCTCATCCTATTAGCAATTTCGATTTCCACAGATTCAGTTAACCCCGCCAGCATTGGAAATAAACAATTTATAAATTTTACTTAATAATGGTCCCAAAACGCGAGAATAGTGATGCTGGCAAAGTGTTTCTTTTAAGTGAAATCATGAAAGTTCTTGAGGTAATAAATAAAGAACAATCGCATTCTGTGGTGGCAAAGATCTACAGCTCTACCGCCTATGGGTCAGGAATAGAAGATATGGATTTTCATTGCTTTTCCAAGGCTATTAGTGCGAACTGAAACACAAATTTGGGTCGCTAATCCATACTCTGGTCAGATAAACGTTACGCCTCCACGGGGCCAGTGCAATGGTCTCGTGGACCCTTCCGAATCTATGATACTGGGGTCTCATACTACTAAATGTCAATTTTCGTAAATTAGCAAGTAGTAAAGTCTACGGTGTGATCTATTGTTTTTATTAGCCGGACAGCGAAGGAGTGTATCCCCTTTACGTTAGCGCTAGACAAGAGAGGTTATTTTTGCTGATTTGGAGTGCAAACCTACCGTCAGCTCCCATATGCTTTACTGCACTTATTAGAATACCCAAACAGTGCTACTCATGCTCCGAGATGGTGAGGACCGGCATTGAACCCGGAACCGTGCGATTCCTAGGCAGATGCTCCACCGACTGAGCTAAACAGGCTGCTCATAGAAAATGTATGTAACCATGCCTTCCGGGGCACCCAAAAATTCATATCGTATAAATTTTGTATATATATATATATATATATATATATTATAATGGAGATTGTGTGTTTTTCTGTCTGTAACCGAAACTATATTCCTACTCAAGTCACCATTTCTTAGTTATTGACATCACATTCTCCATGATTTTATTTTTATCTAAACCTCAATTATTAATAAAATTGTCTGACATTATTAATACTATTAACTATGTCTACATAGTGACAACATGCAATTATATTTATATATACAACAAAATAGCGGTTTACAGTGTGAACGAGAAGGCTAATTTGCATATTAATATTAAAAAATCGAATTTAATAAATATGTGCTTAGTATTATTGATTTCTAACTGTTTGGTTTTATTTTAATGAATATAAGCAAAATCTCTTCAATGAATCTTAAATGAAATCCATTAACAAGATAAAATAACTGTCATTTTATTCTTTACTTCCTCTTATAACTAAATACTTAAATTAGAAAAAATAACAATGAAAGACGAGAGTGATAGAGTTGTTCCATTTTTTATTATACTCCCTCTGCTTTTATTATACTCCTCTGTTTCAAATCTTTTATCTGTATTCTTATTTAGTTTCATTGGCCTTTCTAATTTAATACAATATTTTATTACATTAAAAGTTAAATACTTGCACCCGGAGGGTGCATATATTTGCTAGTATATATAATTATGATTCAAATTTATCGCTATTACCGTTTGAAATCAATGAAATGTAGTATATTATACACAATAATCTAGGGTTGTATCACGATATGTTCAACTATGAAATAAAATAAAACAGAGTAAAAACGACTGAATTTTATATAGCCGATCTTCAGTAGAGTTTTTATTGCAACATCTGAAGTCTGTTAAATATGACTGAATAAATACCTGTTCTCAAAGCCATATATATATATATATATATTATATATATATATATATATATATATATACTATTATGTATATTACCACATATAAATTTTATGAATCTCCTGGATTTTTGCAATCTATTGAATAAAAGATCGGAATTGTTAGGTAAATATAACCCTGGTGGTATATATTTACTTTATACTTTGGTCACAGATTGTATCCCATGACTTAGTAAGTTAGCCACTTAGAGTCTCTTGACTTAAATATTGCATCAAGAACAGATATTTATTTAGTCCAATTCAACGGACTTCAGACGTGTCGATACAAGCTCACATGAAAATCAGCCAGATGAAACACACAATCATAAGTTTAGCTCAGTCGGTAGGACATCTGCCAAGGAATCGGAAGGTTCCGGGTTCGATATTGTTAATATCGGTACTTTCAGTGTATGCGTAGCACTATTTACATACCTATTGATGTCTTTGAGAAAAGTATTTTTGTTGTCTGTTTATATTCGTATTATTTCTTAAATTTTTTAATCTCTATTTATTTGATGGTGTCTACTTCCAGTATTCCCATGTACTTGTAATTCTCTTTTTCTCTAAGAATTTAAATCCAGGGCGAGACCGTTTGCATTTCCCATAATGCTAATATCCTTGCAAAAGTTATGGATCCAATTATTCTCCCCCAGCTATGGGTAAATATTAAGGAAGGTAGGGGCCTCTAACCTTGGTATGAAAACTCTGAATTCAGACCTGTTAAAATCGGTTTAGGAAATATATATCCTAATGAGTCTATTTGAAAGGAGCGATGCTGTGTTAATAGTAATCGTAATACACTTATCTTCTTATTCTGTTTTACTTCTCGAGGCTGGTATCTGGGTGGTGGGCTAGATATTATTCTTGCTATTTTGAGTCTGGAACAACTTGAGATTTGCTTGAGGATATCTTGCATTGTGCCGTTCATAGTTTTTAAATCTCAACACAAGACAATCTTGTTTTCTTTTTTTTTTTTTTCATTTATCATATCCCCAAGTCAAAATCCCTTGGAAGAGAGACACACATTTTGCGTCTTTTCCTCGTTACAGTTCTAATTAATCTTTCATTTTCTCCTCTCACTACCTCTTCTCCACAATTCACCAGGTGACATCCATCGACTAATAAGAAATCGACAGCTGGCGTTTTGCTGACTCATTTAAAAAAAATATACTATTAGCTGCTCGTAACTTCTTGGATTTTTTTTCACCTTACTGCTTTACAAATATATCTTACGTCACATCTTGCTCGTGTGGAGGTGTTGGTAAATACGCAAAGAGTGGGCGAGAAACAAGAATTAACTTTCGTTGCACTAAGAGATGTCAGGAGTGAGAATTATTCGATATGACGCTAGAAAACTGTGGGACATATAAGGGTTCAGTGAACAGCTGCAGCAGATATTTGACAAGATCTTTAAGATAGGGAAGAAAGCGGAAAATAGTTTCACTGATTTTAAGATGCAAGTGAAATTCATTTCAAAAAATTATAACCAATAATTATGAGAAAAATCGGAGATAGTTTCATTTTGCTGACATCGAGGAGTTTGAATGATCTATATATTAATACTCTTATTCCTTAATCTTTCGACCGTCATCATCTTGCAACACCCTCTGTTAAAAAATGAGACTGTCCAAATCGTGCAAGATGAAATGCAAAAATATAAATCCTGATTATCTGGTGTTGCTTATCCTCTGAATTTTTATTTCTTATAAGTGTTGTCACTTCAGCTAAATAAGGGACCATTCCGTTTTTATTATAAAGTAAGAAAGGAAAGAAAAAGATCATCTTACATAGAAAAATATAATAAGAAAGAAGGAAAGAGATTAGGGGGAATATAATAGAGGGGGTTAACGCGTGGAAACGATAACGCTAATTTGTTTCAATCGAAAATAATTAAATGATGAAAAGAAGAAAAGAAAGAAAAAAAGAATGAGAGGGATTTAAATCAAGATTATTATACTTTTTACGTATTGAATTTTTAGTAATAGCTGTTAGGTAAACGTTGTAATAATTAAATTGCCATGCTGGGGTATATCCACAGGTCTTTCTAGTATAATTAAATATAATAAAAGTTATAAACTATGGTTTTGAGTCACTGCATTTAGGTGTGGGTAAAGTAAATAGTTTCGTCACCCAAAAGTCTGAATATGCGACATTTTGAGTTTGTCGATCGTCATTTATCCAAACAAGGACATGATCGGACACGAAGTCAATGTTTAACAGAACTATTCTGGGTTTAATTAAATTCGCGCTAATATCCCTAAGAAATACATGAATCTTTCATTTCTTAAAAACATTTAATGGTTTTCTTAATATATGGACAGACAGGGTGTCCCATCGTGTTGTAAAGGTTAACAAGCAAGTCTCGATCCTCGCTGGATGCTCCATACTTGTGACCTCATGTCATAGACTATCTGTGGCGAATTCATTTGGTAAATACATTGGGCTTTTTAGTAAGGTAGTCTCGCAGATCCATTACAATTGAATAGCGACTTGTATCCTTGTTGAATGCCCCGTACTTATGACATTGTGTTAGAACATACCCATGGCGAATGGGTTGGATAAATAGCAGGTACATGATAAGTTTTTTTTTAAGCTAAGGGAGAAAGTCGAAGACAATTTCACTGATTTTAAGATTCGAGTGAAATCCATTTAAATAAATTACAGCTGTGATAGAAGAAAAATGGGAGGTATGTTCATTCTGCTGATATTAACGATGGCACCGAAGAGTGTGAATGAAAATTAACGGTTTTGCACTTGACTGATTTCCGAGGGAATAAAATAGGACACTTCAAAATCATCTCTACTCGAAACTGATTGGAGAAGAACTGGACCTCCGAGATCAATATATTTTCATGAAATCCTTTTTACACAATGGAATAAAACATTAATTGAAAATAGATTTCAAGTTTATTTTTCAAAGGACAGAGAAGAAGGAACTAATATATATATATATATATATATACCAACCCCTCCGCACGAGCAGGATGCGACACATGGTCAATTTTTTTAAGCGGAGTTTAAACAGGTTTCGATTCAGAGTTTTCCATCTTCTAGACGGGTTACCTAGCAACGGTTAAAGAGCCAAGTCTGTCCTGCTATTTACCCATAGCTGGAGGGAGAATTGGATCCAAATCCTTCCCAAAGATATTAGTGCCATGTGAAATGCAAACAGCTTCATCAAAGAACTGAACTCGCATCGTCGAGTATATATATATATATATATATATATATATATAAGATGTACGGGATAAATTTGACATATTTATATTTGGTTATTTTTCTCCGTAGGTTGGAGGTATTGACGCACACTACGCATCATTTAAATATACATATATATATAAGGTAGGGTAGAGAAGACATAGTCAAGAAACTGACAGTTACCAAGCGTCAATTATTTCATGTTTTCGCTACTTTTAACGAAAGGCAGTTAGATAGAAAGATAGAAAGAGATAATTATAGAGGTAAATATATATAGATGTGAATAGACTTATGGTTTGTTTTTATGTTTAACGACTTTATTGGTTATTTAATGCCATTAAATCATACTTGTAGAAGAACAGTATTTATACTATTTAACGTATAGATGGAGGATGGGGTGGTTCGTAGCTTTCCAAAGTGTATTAGCGACTCTGGGGTTCGAACTCACTACGATATTGCTGTCCTGCCCGTTAGCCACACTGAACAGGTAGAAATAGGTAGATTGAAGTAGATATATAGATAAATATGACAGACGGATAGAAATACAGTCAGTTACTCAGATAGATAGATAGATAGATAGATAGATAGATAATGGCAGCAAACTCGTGTTCGAGTATTTGCTTTGCTTGATAAATAAGATAAAATAAAGTAAAAATTTTTCAATAATACAACGGTGAGCTTCAACAAGTTCAACAAGTTCAACGGTGAGCTGCGCGAATGTGGCTTTTTAGTCCAGCTAAAGTCTTGTACATTCACAAGTTATTCCTGGGAGGACAAGGTATTTCATTGGTCTATTTCGCCGATGCACAGTTTGGTGACTCATCAGGCCATTTCCGCCAGACACTGGCTTCCGCATAGTTCACATAGTAAAACGATTTGAAGCCCTTGGTCGTGTACTGCTATAACGTCCCCATTGTGATAGATAAATACATGCATACATACATACATACATACATACATACATACATACATAGATTGTCTTTATTTATCAATCCCTTTACACGAACAGGATGCATTACAAGTTCAATTTTTAAGCGGAGTTTAACAGGTTTGAATTCAGAGTTTGAATTCAAAGTGCCCAGTCTACTCTACTATTTACCAATGACTGGAGGGAGAATAGTTGGATGTATCCCTCTCCTATGGGCATTAGCGCTATTTGAAATGCAATCAGCCCCACCCAGGATTTGAACTTGTATCATCGTGTCCATTTCCTTAAACATGATGGGGGCGCCTTCATAGATAAATAGTAGCACCTTGTAGTCGATTAGTACTTAAGAAGTTATTCTAGCAGATTTAGTAGGGAGATTTTGTGCCAGACTAAGGTAAGCTTTGCATAATTACAGTGATGAACTTGACTTATTATGCTCTATTTATATCATCTACTGTGGCGTCACTAATTAAAACGATAGGATATTATTGACATAACAAGTACTAGTCTAAACTAATTAAGAAGACTTCCTAAATACTACTCGACTGCGAGTTGCTACAACCTATCGATGGAGACGCCTGCGTGTAATGGTTATCGTCGTAGTAAATCGACATGGTGAGACGTGTTCAATTCCTGGACGAGGCTGCTTGCATTTCACATGCGTTGGGAAAGGTATCTATCAACTATTGTCCCTCCATCTATGAGTAAATAGTAGGGCAGACTATGCTCTTTAACATTAATTTGGTAACCGGTCTAGAAAAAAGAAAACTCTGAATTCAAAGCTGTTAAACTCTCCTTAAAAATTGACCTTGGGTCACATCCTGATTGCACGGAGGGGTTGGGTAAATATATACTTTATAAACTGTACTTCTTTTCTTGTCACAGTGAAATTGGTCCAAATCTTTCGAACTCTTACTGCCTATACAGTTGTTGACGAAAGAGATTCGCTAGTTTTAAGATACACAATGTCTCAGGAATTCTTTTTCATCAACAAAAAAAATGGTGGATTTAAACGACAAAAAATATTACAAGGGATTCGAGAGTCATTTAATAAATAAGGAGAATTTTTGGAAAAAAGCAAAATACATTTTTTTTTCAGAATTTGTTTCCATAAATGTAAATTCTGCATTATTTGGAATAAGTTTGTCGCAAAAATGTTTTAAACTTGTAATGATAATCATTTTTATTAAACAGAGTGCTCTCGGCTTGAACAGAGATTTGTCGTCAAATCTTTGGTGGCTGAGAAATGCAAACTATGCGAAATTTACAGAATAATGTGTCATGAAAAAACATGTTTTAGTAAAACATGTTTATAAATAAGTTGAACAGGTTTGCTGACGGTCTTCAGTGACATGAAAGTACACATTACTATTTATTTTCTTGAAAAAAGGTGCAATTGTAAACAGTGTCTCCTATTGTCAATTCCTTTGGCAAAATTCACATTATTTTATTGAATGAACCTCGTATTAAAAAATTTGCGATAAAATCAATACGATTGGAGTTTATGTTTAAATTATTTATGAGTAATTTAAGTTTTTGTTTTTAGATAAAACTAATTCATTTTTTTCCTGTTTCAATGAACTAATACATTGTATATTCTATGTACAAAGGAGACTCAAAAATTATCCGCACTTTCACCATAACATATCTTTATTATTGTCACATTGCGTTTTGTGAATGTGTGCTTATAGATGGTACTGTTGTAGTCAGTGATTGAAGTTTAAGCCTGGTCGTGTCATTTTTTTGTTTTCTTTACAGTGAAAACATGGCCGCTCCACGAGCTGTAGGCATAGAGGAAATTCCGATTTCTCTGATTGGAGAGCGTCAGGGCTGAAATTCATCGGGGGCTTTCAGCAAAATACGCTGACAGTGCACTACCGCGTATACGTTTGAGTTGGTATACTAATTTAAAAGTGTGGACAAGTGTTACATAATTCATGGGTAGCCTATGGGTTGTGTAAGTAGTGTTGTTAGAAATTTTGAATTGAGTGTGTTGAAAATTCAAATTAGAGTGGTGAGTGAAAAATTACTATCAGCGTTATTAACAGGTAATAACCTTTACTTAACCCCTTCCGAAATCCACTATTGCGTGTGAACAGAAATTAGATTTAGCTAGCAGCTGCCGGCAGTCAGTCACCGAGAGAAGACGTGATTGTCTCTCTCAAGATACCGCTTCTCATCCGCGCGGTTTTGAGAACCCTTGGACTGTGGTTGTTTTTAATAAAAACTAATAAATAACAACAAGTCTTACGTATTAATTATCTCCCTCGTAAATGAGCAGGAACACCGTAACATTATTTTATTTGCTGTGAAAATCCGATTAATAGTTTTTTAATGATGATATGATTAGGATTTACTATATTCTGTCGTTGTAGCAGTTTGAAACATTCTACAGCAGCATTCAGTTAATCTTCATTTGAGGTGCTTTTTCTTTGCGAGGTCCTTAGCTGCTCAGCCGCTTGCCAGATTTTTGGGCTCCCAGTTCGGCATTTTGGAGGCCCATTAACATCTTACCGGGTAGGTTTGTGCAGTGGCTGCAACACAGTTCCCAGTAGTTGAATCTTAAATTTGGACAGTATAGTTTTCTTTATATGTAATTAATCACCAAATTAAGTGCATTCATAAAAATGAATAATATGGTTAAAACAAAGCTTTTTTATTAGGATGATAAAAATATTGATTATGTCATATCTGCTGTTGATAATTATTTTGATCTATGTGGTCCTGCATTATCGATCGTAGGAGTGAACTTCGTTGAAAAATAAACTCCTTTGGTCACAGTCCATGAGAATATATTCAGTCAGCCAATGTATTTTTCTTCCGAAGTCGTATATATATATATATATATATATATATATATATATATATATATATAATGTACGTATAATGTATGTATAATGACAAAATCATTCATACACCAATGAATATTGAATATTTTTACTCATTTAAAAAAATTTGATACCCGTATGATGCCAGAATTTTATGTTATTAAGTACAAAAATATATTACTAACTATGAGAAGGAAAATAACCAAAAGAGGAAAAGATAAAATTATTGGTACAGTATGAAAAATTGAAAACCATTGAACAATTTTCACAACATTAATAGTCAATAGCAAATCCCCTCATCATTATTATTTGCTGCGATAATTTCTGAAGTTTTTGATGAGATTTAAACAAATCTTTTCGGGGATTTTGTTCGAATCTTTAATAGTTACACGTTCTAATTCCTGAAGGTATTTGGCGACTGACGATTTATTTGAACTTATAATTTTTGTCATAGATTTACAATAGGATTCAATCCATGACTCACTGAAGGCCACGAAAGAACTGTGCACTTTTTTTTGGGGGGGGTAAGCTATGGAGACACTGATTCAATCATATGTCTGAGATCCTTACCTTGATGGAAAGAAAATCGGCGACCTAGATCAAGAATTTGTGCTGATACAAATAGATTTTGATCCAGAATTTTTATATAATCTTCAGATTTCATTATTGCTCTTATTGCAATTAATTGTCTCGTCTTCCCTGAGCTAAAATAACTCGAAAATATAATTGAGACATTTTTATGTTTTAATGATGGCTCTGTGTTTTTTTTGGTTTTTTTTAGTAAAGCCTCATCTTACTGGTGCCAACTTTTCTGTACATCATTACGTCAAAAAAGTTAATTTTTGTTTCATCACTTCATAGTACTTGCTCCCAAAAGCAATTTTCTTTGTCCATGAACGTTTTCGCAAAATTAAACCCAGCAACAATGTAACATGGGTGGGAAGAAGTGTTTGTCTCGTTCAGTTTCGATACAACCAATGTCTATTTAAACAACGCTGTATTGTGCGAGTACTTACGATGATACACATCGTATCCAAACTTTTGGCAATGTCTTTCAAAACAAATATTGGTTTTATATTAACCCTTGAAACAGTTATCGCGCAATTCTCAATGACAATTTGGGATTTCTTCCACGCCCAGGCAAATTCACTGTCGTTCCAAACTGGTCAAAAGTCTTTATAATGGACTGTACCGTAGACCTAGTGATAGCTAACTGGTTTGAAATAGTGCTGTAACTATTTCTCGACTTGTGAATGTTAATAATTCTATGTCTCAAGTCAACGCTAAGCTTCTTTGACTTCCCCATCGTATTTTTAACGTAATGAAACTCGGTACCACACGGGATGTTCTTTTCTGGAATTATTACAAATGTTCTACTGAATAAATAGTCTTCACCGATAAAATAATTATATTAATTACTTATATTTACACGAAAATTTACACGAATAATTTAAGACGATATTTTTTATTGTACGAATATTTTTTATTGTACGAATTTTTTGTTCGTTTCCTATTTTGCATAATTCACCTGTCATATGTGTTATATTTAATCTATTGTTCTGAAAATTGAGTTTTATATTTCTTTTTGTCTTGTGTGCATTAACATATAAAACATCTGGCATCATACAGGAATTAGATTCTGAGAAATCGACAAAAATATTCAAAAATAACGGGTGTACGTCGTTGATTGTAAATATATATATATATATATATATATATATATATATATATTATATACGACAGATAGAATCTTGGCAGCATAGTAGACTATGTTCGCCGCAATTATTTTCTCGTATATATATATATATATATATATATATATATATATATATATATATATATATATATTGATTTGCTTGAACATAATTTATTCATATTCTTACACCATATTTGGCCCGAATATCTTAAAATCTGTTTTCGCATTTCTATTTTGTTTGCACGTATTATTTGAGTAAAATTCTCGATAGCAAAAAAAAAAAAAAAAAAAAAAAACTAGCAAAATGTTTATTCCGAAGGAAAATATTATATAAACAACTGTTTAACAAAGGAAATTGGGCAGACAGTAACGATTGCTAATTCTTGATATCTAATAAAATGGGCGACTCATGGAATTCGGCGAAACTGCGTCGTATTTAGAGTTATTTAGATGCTTATTTCAACTGCATGCGAAATTACATGGTGTGTCCAAAAGTAGCTAGACTCCGTTCCCTTGGAAACAAGATAATGAATAACGGTGTGAGCCATAAGTCTCGCTAGATCTGTGCATGGAGCCTTGTTATATGAAATACTAGCGGTTACCGATGCATCAGATTTTCCCCTCTCTATATCATCGACGTTGTTTACAGAAGTGCAAGGGTCGATACAGCCTATAACCTCGAAAATGTATTTACCCCAACCCTCCGAACTAGCGGGATGCTGTTGTCTTCTATTCTTCTAATGTATTCTTCCGATTGGTCGTATCGGGTTCTCTTTTGGGTCGGACATCTTTTTTCTTCAAATCGGAGTGCTTCTATCTCTACGTCCCATCTTTGTTAATTCTTGTTATTAATTCAGGAACACGGAGACTTTATTTCGTGTACACATAATTTTATTCAATTTCCCGATACCATCTTAATCTACGCATCTGCCCAATAGGGCGCTCTGGTCGACTCTAATTCTAACCTTTCCAGGCCTCATCTGATCGCATGACTACCCAAGCCAATCAGTCCCGTTCTAGATGACCCTGGGTTCAAGTGAAGCCAATTTAAACTCTTGGTTATTTTCCATTAAGCATTAAATTTAAATCTAACTACAAATGATAGGCTTTTCTTGTTGATTATGTAACAATGTGACACAAGGTCAATTTCTTAGCGGAGTACAACTGGTTTGAATTTAAAATTTTCCTTTTCCTAGACTGGTTGACTTACCAATATTAAAGAAGCTAGTCTGTTCTACCATTTATCCATAGTTATGGGCAAAACAGGTGGATTGATGCTTTTGTCAAATGCATTAGCGCGAATTGAAACGTAATCAACCCCATCCAGAATTTGAACTCGATGGTCCATTCCATTTCCTACAATGATAACCATTACGCAAACCGCCCCAATAGCATAGTGGCATTAAGAGAGGCAATAACAACCCAAACCTTGCCTAATTATATTCATATATTTACCAATACCTCTGCGCGAGGCTAACAGCCTTGATTTCAGGTTTTCCCTTCTCCTGGACCGGTTGCCATAGCAAGGTTCAAACAACCCAGTCTGCCCTACTGTTTACCCATAACTGGAGTGAGAATAGCTGGATGCATACCTTTCCAAGTGTATTAGCGCTATGGGAAATGCAAACAGCCTCGTTCAGGATTTGAAATCGGTTATCGAGTTCATTTTCAACGACGATAAACATTACAAAACAACCACCTCTTAATTATATTCAGTCTAAATGCAATTGGCACTAAAATACAAACACATTTCATTTTCTCTCTGCCATTTCAATTTTTCTTTTATCAACAGAATTTGCTCTGTTGTATATAATAGCTGACTTACCTAAGTAGATCGGAAACAGCTGTTCATTGTTGTGGTGCCACATCACATATGTATTTAGGAGAATGCTGTTGCTAGTTAGATGTCTGTGATAGATACAGAAGAAGCCTGTAGACTGCTGCTGTCGAGAAGCCGGAACCTGATTAACCCTGACTATTTTACATTAGGGAGGATGTGGAATGGCAGTAGACCTGAAATCCCAGATGAACTTTAGTTTAACACATCAATGAGGACGCTACCCGTCGTATCCTTGAAATCTATCCATCGAACCCATATTACGAAGGGTTGTATCATAGAAGAAACACAGGCATATATTTGTTTATACTTTTATTTCCCCGGATTCAGATACATTCTTAGGAGAGAAGCAAAGATATCAGTCCAGAATAGCCACCTAGATTCAACTTCACTAATTCTAATTTTACTTTCCCAGAATAGTCTGTTACATGGCTCTCAATGAGAGACCCTCTCCAGATGACTCTGATTTCAAAACCTGTTAATTTAAATCCACTGTAATTTTCCAGTGTCACCGTTAATTTTAAAATCTAAACTTTCTTACAAAAATGCTAGGCTATGCCTATCCATTATGTAAAGAGAGAGAATGAGACAGATCCATCTAAAAACTAGAGTAAACCAGATTTACTATAATTTAAAATCTTTCCAAACATGGCTAACAGTTCTGGTTGAAATGGGGCTCAAAATGGCCGAACCTTAGTTGTATGTTGAACTATGATATTTATTGTTGGAAACAACAATTATTATTATGAAATAAGAAATAAGCGATAAACTAAAGAAATTGTACATGATGATGGTGAGAATGGGAAACCCTTGCTCTTTGACCGAGACAATTCGGAAAGAAACAGACGTGATTATCTCCCTTTGAAGCGACTAACCACATCTTTGCCCACTTTGTTCCCAGACCGCCCAAACCAAAGGAATATTAGTAAGTACGTTTCTACCTTTATATTGCAACACTTCTTGTGTTCTATGGAACGCCTTTATGTCCTTTTTGTTGGTTTGGGATTAGAACCATCTTATCCATGTATGTTGATTTTATCAAATGCTGTTATCCTGTACAAATTGACTTTGTCTTTTCCCTACCGCATATTCTGAGTTGCGTTATTCTTTTTGATAACCTAATGCATTATAGGAATGTGGGTGTTAGCTTCAAACTATTGCCCTGCTAATTCTTATAATGTCAAAATCAAAAGTGATATAGAAATAGCAAGTTCAGGTCAATTAATCACAAATGGTTTATGCACAAACTAAAAATGAGACACATAAATTTCTTTGGGACTTTGAGATACAAACTGATCACGCTATCCTGGCATAAAGACCAGACCTAGTGTTGATTAACAAGAAAAAATAACTTTTCATTTGGTGGATTTTGCTGTTTCAGCTGACCATAGAGTGAAAATAAAAAAAAGCGAAATGGTAGATCATGACAGAGACCTGAAGAATCTATTGAATATTAGGGTGATGGTGATATCAATTATAGTTGGAAGGGTCTCTCAGGGTTTGGAAAGAAAATGGGAGTAATTGGAAATCAGAGGAAGAATCAAGACCATCCAGACCAAAGCACTGTCAAAATCAGCTAGAATACTCAAAGGAGTTCTAGAGGCCCGAGGAGCTTGTTTTCACTCAGTGGAAAAATCACCATTTAAAATTGATTTTTAAAAATCGCAAGGAGTAAAGGAAAATGACAGGGAAGATGATACCAATTGTAGTTGGTGGTATGGAAAAGAGACTAGAGGAACTGGAAATCAGAGAAAAGTTCGACACCAACCAGACCACAGCATGTTTATGATCAGCTAGAATACTTTGAAGAGTCCTGAGGATGTCGCTATTACACAGACTTTAGTGGAAAACCGCCAGTTAAAACTGCTGGTAAAAACTCACGAGGAGTAAAATCCTACTACTACTACTACTACTACTACTACTACTAATAATAATAATAATATTAATAATTGAGAGAGAGAGAGAAAAGGAGAGAGAGTTTCTTATATTCTCGTAAGATTTGTCGCAGTGCTATAATGAGTTGGGCTTGTTTTGGAGACTATAACGATCTTGAGAATGACGTGCTGACCTCGAAATTAAAAAAGGCTATATATGGACTTGCTGGAGTCGAAAACATACTTGGAATCGATTTCTATAACATGGTACAGTAAATGTAATATGAATAAGTCTGATGTATGGTTTTATTCTTATTTTAAAGAAAGAAAAAAGAAACAGAAGTAATGAGAAAAAAAAACTGATATAAAAGTAAACAATAAATTAGTCACCTGGTCGAGGGATTTATACTAAGCCAGCTTCTTTCTCCAACCATTACTATTCATTCTTATCTGCATAGCCAGTTCGATTCTCGTTGGGTTTTGCAGACTTGAATCCCAGAATGAGATTAGTTTAGTAAATATTCATAAAAAATTATAATTTCTATTATTCGTATTTGCATTCAGTTTCAATCAATCATATTTTTTCAGTTTAGCCAATCTTATTAATACGGAGCCTGTTCTGTTTTTTTTAAAGAATTTCCCGTACTTCGAGTCGGATGCGATTGGGAAAAAGGGTATTATAGATCTTAGCAGGTATGATAGTCATAGTTATACCTCTGTAGTTTTTAGCGATACCGTGGTCGCCTTTTTTGAGAAATGGAAGGATGTAGCCTTTCATCCACTTCTCCATTATATAGTCTAAAAAGTATGTCGTCAAACTTTCTATTCTTCTATACTTCAGTGGTATTTCGTCAAGGCCTGTTGATTTTCTACTTTTTATTGTTACAACTTCGTCGAATTCGTTCATCGTGCATTATCCTACTGTGATGGATGTTGGGAAACCTTTTTGCTTGTGTTGGAAGCATAGAAAAGTATAAAATAAGGAGTAATAAACAATTCAAAGTGATGAATATTATGTTATTTTTTTATTCTATTTTTAATTCTGATATTTCAGAAAGAACCACTGAAAAAATCTTTTGACAAAAGGCAGATGTCCGTCCGAAATATCAGAATTAAAAATAATATTAAAAATAAGATGATATTACTCATTACTCAGACAGAGTCTCTCTGATGAATGCACCACTGCATGCAAAAACTTTTATTATGAATGCAATATATATATATATATATATATATATATATATATATATAGTATAATCAAATCAAACGGAATGAAATATCGATTGTCGGAGATAAGTATCATATATTGATCGTAAGAGACACCTAATTTTATTATCTCTTACATAAGAATTTAAAACAGCTAATCTCATCGTTGCCAATAGCATCCGTTCCCTCAAAAGTGGAAAAAAATTGTTAATAAATTCTCGTATACATTGGGAGATAGCGTCTCTAACGTAAAAATAATGAAAGAAATGTATTTTTATATTGGTCACATGACCACCACTCTCTACCAGTACTTTCTATAATGTAAAGTTCATAAATGTTATAGAAAGTATTCCTCATAAGTGTCTGAATAAACAAATCTGGGTTGACGGCCTAAGATTTCAGTGTAATTTATTATTAATATTTTAAATGCAAAAAAAAAGGAAAAAATATGAATGGCGTCAAAAATTACCCGCACTTATTCCATGTCATATCTTTATTATTGGCAAACTGCATTCTGCGCATCAGTGCTTATAGTTGGCACTGTTGTGGTCACGTGATCGAAGTTTGGGTCTGATCTCGACATTTTGCTTGCTGTCTTCACTGTGTAAACATGGTCGCACCGTTCCACTAACAGTGTACACCAGGGAAGTGACCCGATTTCTTTGGTCAGAAGAGTTTTAGGGACTGAACTTCATCGGAGGCCTTTAGCACAAAATGGTAGTGCCCTAACACATAGAAGTGTGTAAGACGATTGATAAGTTAGGTTTTTTTTTTCATTCAACAATTAATTTTATTTTTAAGAAAATTTCCAGAACTTTAGTATTCAGAATAAGAAAACATGATGAATTGCATTCCTCGTTCTTTTAATTGCAATGGAATTTTATTCTTCTTGCGTAATGTTCCTGTTTTTACCTTCCAAAACCAGACGACTGAAATGAGATTTGTTGGAATTATTTTCATATAAGATGTACTCTAATTCCCACCAAGATTTATAGACTGGTCAACGTTACATGATTTACTCCTGCAGCCAATCACTAACCATACTGCGTGGAAGACACACGATTTAAACCCCTCCCACTGGTCATAATTACAATTACGCACACTGAGGTCGGACATATGATTACCAGATCTTTACAAATACTCAGGAAGGACTTATATGATTACCAGAGTAACCAAAGGATTCATTATCGAAGGACTATTTACCAGGAACTGAGAACTCTTTACCAGAGGAACCAAAGAATTCATTATCGAGAGACTCTTTACCAGGGATCCAATTCCACTAGATAAGTGCTCCTGCTTTCTGGACAAAGGATGGCCCATAAAAACTTAACAAGATTGTCTCTTTGTTTTAATTCCTATCACAGGTATTTCATATAAAAATGTAATAATAAATCCGCACTGATTTCTATGTGGTAAATAAGTTTATATTTATGGGTATACTACCTTAATTGCTACCCGATAGGTTGGCTTTTAAGCTACTTAATAATTTTGTTGCCATAATAAGTGATGTTTTGCCATAGATAAAACGTCTAAGTTAGCCAAATTTTAATATAAAAGAAAGATATTTTTTGTTGATTTACGTTTGAATAACAGAAACAAACCGTGATTATAAATTCCAATACTAAAGGTATGGGCTTCCAAGAGTTTCACAATAGAGAGATAAAAACTTAAATTGAAATTTTCTGAATTTTTTAGAATAGGCATCACATTTCGTCCTTTACTTATAGTTTAATTTCATTCAAATCAAATGGAATCAAATTTCAGTACTGTGTATGTGACCCCGGAACCCCTTTTTATCAAAATGGAATATACTTATCCAAGTACCCTGGGTAATGCAGTTTCAGAATATATGTGGTTAGATAGTAGTCCATCTCCAACACCTTTGGTGGAGTTTGTGAACAAATAGACAGTAATTACAACTATATATATATACATACACACACACACACACACATATATATATATATATATATATATATATATATATATATATATATATAAGGCGTGTCAAAAACGTATCAAGATTTTTTGTTCTTTTTGACACACCTTCTTCATTTCTATCTTGGTAAATACAGCTTTAACGTGGTACTTTTTTGACAGACCTTGCATTCTAAAAGAAATCAATGAATCCAAATTGTGTCAAAAATACAAAACATCTCGATACTTTTTTGACACACCTTATATATATATATATATATATATATATATATATATATATATATATATATATATATGTATGTATATCTAGATGGTTGTATAAATGAGAGTCAAAAAAGTGAAAATAAATGAAGATACAGAGATAAATACATAATTGAGAACGGGGTCTACTGTGGTGAATAAGGTAGCTGTGTAAATACTACCAACATTAATATATCTTTGCCCCTCTTGGCATATATGCCCTTTCACTGGTCGTCGGATACGCTTCATATTGTGCGACGCTAGACTTACAGTCCGATCCTCTCTCTCTCTTCGTTCATGTTGTGTTCAAAGGTCCGAAAAGATAAGGCGGAACTTTGATGAAGTCATCTTTGGTCGGACAAACCGTCGAAAGACTGCTCAAAATAAGATTTTAACAGAAAGAAGAAACACTGGTAGAATGCAATATGTTCTTTAGTTTTATTGATTACATCGAATCTAACCTTTCTCAATGTGAGTGACACTGGAGTATGCTAATTAGCAATTCAGCAATGATCCAACAGTCTAATGTTCACGGACTGGTACAAGTGTTACAAAATTATTGGATCCCTATTACATTTTTAAGGTAGTGTAGAAATCATTATGGCGATTAATGCAGCTGATGGCCTTGAGAGTGAGTGACAGCGCTTGACCTCACACTGACCTTGCTTTCCGGGGATAAATCGTGAGAACCGGAAGCGATAGAAGACCCTCTTCCGGTTTAAGGATATAGTAAGTTAAGTCAGTTAGAAGTTAGAAGCCGAGCTAGCAACATGTAATTCTCACTGCGCAGAATGTCTGGTTGGGGATTTACAAATAAAGTAACATCAACGTAAATCGAAGTCTTGTGTTTATTACCTAAAAACTAACAATGACACAGGGCTTCTGATAAGGAGTGATCCCCAACGGAAACCAGACCCGGAATCCCCATACAAGACCAGACCTTAGAAGATTACCAGACCAAGATGTTAGAAGATAGAACCAAAGCCAGCCAGAAGAAAATACGACCAGAGTAAGAAGTAAAAAAGGTATGCAACGTTATATTGATTTGGGTTAGTGAAAACCCCAGTATGCAACACAAGGAGGTCGTCTCAGCGTGTCGTGGACTCCAGTGACTCCCGAGACCTTCTCCCTTATGAGACCTAACATCTCTGGTTTATTTGGAGTCTGACTCTCATAGCTGGATCGGCTGAGGGTGAGGTGAGTGATTATACCAAATTAGTCTTTTCTCAATTTGGGGCAATTATGCAATCCCTTTTCAAGTGGTCAGAGGGTTTGCTCCACCATCTAAATCCCAACTTACTGTAATTTGTGCCTTTTAAGGGACCGGGTTAGCCCATTCGGTTGAGCGTTCGGCTAGAAACCACATGGTTCCTAGTTCGATACCGGTCCTCGCTATCTCAGCGTATGAGTAGCACAGGAATCTGTGCGGTAAAGTAAGGAGCTGGTGGTAGGTGTGGCGCTCCACGTCAGACGCCAAAATAATCTCCTTGGACTAGCGCTATTGAAAAGGGATAGACTCCCTCGCTGACTGGCTGATACCGACTTTAGGCCGCCCCGACAACTTTTACTTACTTTTTACTGTTACCCCAACGTGGACAGAGTTATAAAAATTATCATTCCCCCTAATGTCTTATAACTTCCTCTCTGGTCCGATATCAACAATTAAGGGGCATCACTATTTAGTATTAATCATTGACCTTAACTCAAAACAAAATTCTCGCCGGTAGAATGCAATATGTTCTTTAGTTTTATTGATTACATCGAATCTAACCTTTCTCAATGTGAGTGACACTTGATATCACTCAGCAATGTCCAAAGCAATATATTAACACCTTTTTTTTTCACTTGTCGAGAGTGACCCTTTTGAACCTCGGTAAATATGGAAAATATTTCATTATGATTTTTCTTGTTTTTTTTATCTCATATAGTCGTAAGTACAATCTAACCACATTCCCAAAAAACACAATCGAATTAATTTCTTTAGATTAAATAATTTTCCGTTAATCAATGATTTATTGGACTCAGTTATTATCTATCATGTATCTATATCTATATCTATCAATCTCCCTCTCTCTCTCTCTCTCTCTCTCTCTCTCTCTCTATATATATATATAATATATATATATATATATATATATATATATATAAAATTATATAAAAGTACTTTTATATAAAAGTAATTGGTAATTTGCTTGAAGCATTGTTAAGTATGTTATAATATATTAATAATTTGAAGGCATTACAATGCGTATAAAAATAGAAACAAAAAGATGTTGTTTTTTGTCTTATCAATTTCAAAGAACACTTTATCTTCAGAGACGAAAATCAGAAATGGACGTGCTTAAGTTTTTTTTTGCGTGGTGATACTTTTTTTCCCTCTTCTTCTCCTTTCTCCTCCCTTCCCCCTTCTTTATGTTATGAATGAAATGGGCGAATACTGTAATTTCTTTCTTTTTAAAAAATATTTTTTTTAGAACGAATGCTTAAAATCCTACCTTGTTTATGTATCCAATATTGTATGTTTATCATCCGGTGAAATTGTGGCGAATATTGCGACAATGTAGCATATTGCGACAATTATATATATATATATATATATATATATATATATATATATATATATATATATATATATAAAGGGTGGTTGAATAATGATAGACTGATCAAGATTCTGTCATGGAATGTAACCAAATGAAGTTTATTTTTCAACATAGACCTCCTTGTACAATTCTTCCATCGGATGTTGAAGTGCTTGGATCCTATTGATAGAAAGAAGATGTTAAGAACTGGACAATATAAGAGAAATACAAGTTGTCCAGAAATATATCGGTAAATAAGAGTGATCATTTTTTACTCACTCTGATTGAGTACCATAGAAATGGGACTTTGGGGTTCTTTTTGGTAAACAAACTATCACTACTGGCTTTGGGACTGGGAACACGAACGTCTTCCGTTGATTCTTGATCTTCGGTATCCGAAGTTTGTATCAGTCGAAGAAGAAGAACCTTTGATCTGGATAAGATGCGAAAAGCGTAATTATCGATGCGCACAACGCAACGTGCAAATAATAGAATGCTAATGAGGAAAGAAAAACTTGCATCGATATGTATTAAACGGACTGAGACGGAGTGATAAATATCTTCAACTTCACTTTCTGAAAGACTGAATTTCTATCCTGAATATATACATTAAAAGACAGTTGCAGAATCCAGTCAATTATGACAAATTAACTGTATCAGTACTACACAAGGCAGAAAAGGAAATTATCATTAAACATCACAAAAACACATACACACACACACACACACATACGACCGCATATATATATATATATATATATATATATATATATATATATATATATATATATATATATATATATATATATAATACATATATATATATAATATATATAATTTCTATGTGTATAGAATCAGTCAAATGAAAAGTAATGCGTATGATATTTTGAAAAGACGAATTTCCATGGCCAATGAGCATGATAGAAACTCAAAGTACTCGCTCATAACTCCCATTTGAGCTAAAACTTCTATATCCTCTGTAAAATTCCAAATGAATTATATTGTAATTATATATGTATATAATGTCTTAAAATGTCTAAATAATTTATATTACAATATCCTATATAATGATTTATACTTTTATGGTATTTCTATGGGTTATTAATTAATTTCTAGAAATTACTAATCCATTTCTAAAAAATATTAATCCATTTGCTGATTTACCTTATTTGGTACAGCATTCGACTCGAAACCATAACATTCCGGGTTCGATACCGGCTCTAACCAATTCAGCGTATGCATACCACAGCTTGAATCTTCATGGTAAAGTTGGGAATTGGTGGTAGGTGTGGCTCTCCATCTCAGATGCAAAAACATCTCTCTGGTTAAGCGCTAGTGAAACGCTGTCAGCCTGATATTGGCAATAGTTTACTTATTCTTATATTCATTATTAAAACTAGCAAATATTATATATACTAGCAAATATATGCACCCTCCGGGTGCAAGTATTTAAGTTTTAATGTAATAAAATATTGTATTAAATTAGAAAGGCTAATGAAACTAAATAAGAATACAGATAAAAAGATTTGAAACAGAGGGAGTATAATAAAAGATTTGAAACAGAGGGAGTATAATAAAAAATTGAACAACTGAAACTTACTCTTCCATCACTCTCGTCTTTCATTGTTATTTTTTCTAATTTAAGTATTTAGTTATAAGAGGAAGTAAAGAATAAAATGAGTTATTTTATCTTGTTAATGGATTTCATTTAAGATTCATTGAAGAGACTTTTGCTTATATTCATTAAAATAAAACCAAGCAGTTAGAAATCAATAATACTAAGCACATATTTATTAAATTCGATTTTTTAATATTAATATGCAAATTAGCCTTCCCGTTCACACTGTAAACCGCTATTTTGTTGTATATATAAATATAATTGCATGTTATCAGTACGTAGACATAGTTAACAGTATTGATAATGTATGACAATTTTATTAATAATTGAGATTTAGATAAAAATAAATCATGGAGAATGTGATGTAAATAACTAAGGGAATTGTGACTTGAATAGGAATATTGTTTCGGTTACAGACAGAAAAACCCACAATCTCCATTATAATAAGATATAAATATCCTAATTTAAATACTTCGAGATTCACAGCTCGACAAATGTGTAAAAGTGCTCAATAAAAATAATTAAATATACGATTAAAACCAGGTTAGTCGAAGAACAGACCGACTCGAGTTTCATACAGATAACAAATCTTCACTAATAAATATAGCAAACTAATATATATATATATATATATATATATATATATATATATATGTGTGTGTGTGTGTGTGTGTGTGTGTGTGTGTGTGTGTTTGCTATATTAATTAGTAAAGAGTGATGAATATCATCGATAGAGCATGTATATATCCAAGTGTAGAGAAAGCATATATATATATATATATATATATATTAGATACCTCGCCAAATTATCATTCAAATTTGAAATGAAAATTGTTTATTCTTTAAGGATTTTAAAAATGTTGCTATAATAAAAAGTTTCTGTGTAATATGCTCTTTATATATATATATATATATATATATATATATGAAAAGTTTATTGGCAGTACTGAATTTAAAAAGGACGCGTAAAAGCATATGCATGTTGTAAAATAAATTTTCTTAAAAAGAAAAGTGAGGGTACATTTAAAATCTAAAATGAATTGATCTTTTTTTCGTTCAATGCTCATCAGAGAAAAAGTACATTGATAAATGGTGTTATTGTGGTTTTGTTTTGTTTTTTGTTTTTTTGTTGTTTTTTTTTTTTTTTTTTTTGTTGTAGACGATGGAATAGTCAGATAGAAAACGAGAAAAGGATTTTTTTTCTCAATAGGACAAAGAGTTCGTTTTACACACATACACTTTATATATATATATATATATATATATATATATATATATATATAGAGAGAGAGAGAGAGAGAGAGATAGATAGATAGATAGATAGATAGATAATGATTAACCAAAATAGTTAACGTACACGTCATTCGCAAGACATCATTTTAGGGAAATGTAAGTAATATGGTGGAAGTCATAATATACATAAGAATTTTATAGGTGAATGTATTCAAGCTTTTCCGTGATAAGATTCAACGGGATTGAGAACTCGAACGTACATATAAAGATTTTGCATATATCTTATTATAATGGAGATTGTGTGTTTTTCTGTCTGTAACCGAAACTATATTACTAATCGAGTCACAATTAGCATAGTTATTTACATCACATTCTCCATGATTTTATTTATATTTAAACCTCAATTATTAATAAAATTGATTCACCTTATTATTAGTGTTGTCCATATCTACATACAAATAACATGCAATTGTATTTATATATACAAAAAATAGCGGTTTGCAGTGTGAATGGGAAGGCTAATTTGCATATTGATATTAAAAATGTGATTTTATTAAATATGTGCTTAGTATTATTGATTTCTAATTGTTTGGTTTTATTTTAATGAATATAAGCAAAAATATCTTCAATGAATCTTAAATGAAATCCACTAACAAGAAAAAATAACTGTAATTTTATTCTTTATTCCCTAATTTAACTAAATAGTTAAATAAGAAAAATTCAGCAATGAAAGACGGGAGTGGTAGAAGAGTAAGTTTCATTTCTATTTTTCTATTATACCCCCACTCTGTTACATATCTTTTTGTCTGCCTCTAATTTAATACGATATTTCATTACATTAAAACTTAAATACTTGCACCCGGAGGGTGCATATATTTGCTAGTATATATATAAATATCAGTGTATGCGTATATTTTTTACATACGGGCTAATTATTCTAATTCTTTTCAAAAATATATATTTTTTACTCGAATCTTACCGAACTTATGCAATACCATGAATTTATATGGATAAAAAAATGTTGATTCAAAAACGCTGGGAACTTTCGCATCAATCTAATGAGAAAACTAAATAGATCGAAGAAGATCTATTAGATTCTTATTCTATTAGGTTGTCCAGAAATAAATATCATTATGGGACTGCAAGTAACGGAAAAGGATTTAATCAAATTGACTCGTCCAATTCACTTATCTTTCCAATTCTACAGAGATCGATGGCAATATTTGATTTGCTTTTCTGCAAGCTCAGCTAACTTTGGGTGAGGCTCATTTTTAAACAGTAATCCTTAATCCAAAGCTGACTTTCAGCCACTATATTACTTACATTCACTTTAAAGGAACTCTTTTAAATAACGTGTACATTCACTAGTTTGGTGAAGTATATATATATATATATATATATATATATATATATATATATATATATATATATATATCAGATCGAACTGACGATTATGTGGAAAGCAATATCTACTTTTTACTGGTTGGATTTACAACAATCTTTATATATATATATATATATATATATATATATATATATATATATATATATATATATAAAACTTTATATATATATATATACATATATATATATAAGTTTATATATATATATAAAATATATATATATATATATATATATATATATATATATATATTATATATATATATAAAGTTTGTTGTAGATCCAACAAGTAAAAAATATATAAATTATAATAAAAAAATCGCAAAGTGATTTAAATTTTTTAATACATATTCATCTCGGCGGGTGCGACACGTGTTTTGGATTGTTTAAAATCTACTTCAAGATAATACAAGTAGACCCCTGTATAAATATGCATATATGCACACAGTTACAGTCATGTACCAATACCGTAACGGTTATCGTCGAACGAAATCAACTTAGTAAGTCAAGTTTAAAACTACCTAGGTTTCACCTAACCGGCTCATCAGGATAATTCTGACTAAATGAGGTTGGTACAAGTGACTTTTATTATGGTTGTGGGTATCAGAGTGAGTATAAATTAGCATAAAATGTTAAAGATTAGTATAAAAAGATGTTGTGATAACTACGTTTATTGACTAAGGAGCCATGCCCTTTTGTGTTTTCATGCATTTAGCATTCTATGTATTGGACACTTTCTACATATATAACTTAGACCAGTTCGGTGGTTTTTTCTCTTCTTTCTGTTGGCCCCCTACATTACACTACCGATGATTATTTTAAGATAGTACGAGTTTTTTGGTCTTTTCTTTTTTAAAATATTTACCTAGATATCAGATTGTACATTTCTTTATTTGCAAACTGAATAATTATCTTTTTTTCCACCCCGTTAGAGTTATATAAATATATATATATATATATATATATATTATATATATATATATATATATAGGTATATGTAAAAACAAATTTTTTTTTGCGATGAAACAAAGAAAATACAGTGCTCAATCACAATTTGTAAGAGCTAATATTTATTTATTTTACAATGTTTTCACAGATCAATGTTCATTATTAACAGCGACCCAGGTTTCATGCTAAATAGCAATCATCAGGTTGTTGAGCAAGATCCTATGGTGTTTGTTGGAGTTCTTTACTCAATGTCACATTTTGGATTGTAAATAACGTCGGTTAGTTTCGCGGACGCTGTTATAGCCCGGAATTACTAAAAATAATTTTTTTCAAAATTTGCATTTTTTTGTAGTAATGCCAACGAAGTTGCCTCCCTTTATTCGTTAAAAATAGAACATTTGTTTTAACTTTGAAAAAAATGTTTTATTTTTTATTTTTTAAATATATTTTAAATATATATTATTAAATATATATATATTTTATTAAAATATATATATATATATATGAATGGAGAACGTTGAACACTCAGAAGAATTGGATGTATTTTTTTTTTCGCCACTCCAGGGATTAGCGATACATTTAATGTTTTTGAAGCATATAAGGGAAGTGACAATTATTATTTATTTATCATTTTTCATTTGTTTATTTATTAGTTGAATCACATCAATTCATATGCGATTATATACATTTAACTATGTGCAAATCTATGTTTACTGCTACTCACTTATCATTGCGTTATTCGGTAATATCACATTTCATAACATAAGTTTTAATACCTCGTATGGTTTTTAACAGACCTTGAAACAAACAACCGAGTTTTACCTTTTTATTGTATTGTATTTATTTATTCAACTAATTATATATATATATATATATATATATATATATATATATATATATATATATGTTGTATACCTCTTTCCTTTTATTTTCTTACTTCTATTCTTCTAGCGTCTCTTCTAGCGTCTGGACTTCGTCTTGGGGACTTCGTGTCTGGTCTTCCATTGGGGATTTCTCTTTATTAGAAGCCCTGTGTCATTGATAGTTTTTAGATAATAACACAAGACTTCGATTTAACTTAGATCATATTTTATTCGGAAATCCCCACCAGACTACCTGCGCAGATTGAGTCGGCACCGTGCATAACACGACTTACCACCGTCGTGGCTTTTGCCGATCTGACTAAACATTTCTTTCTCATCTAAACCGGAAGAGGGTCTTCTCCACCGATTTTCACGGTATCCACCGGAAGGAGGATTAGGATAAGGTCAAGCCTTGTCATTCAATCCTTCAAGGCCGCCGGCTGCACTTATAACAGCCATTTTGGTTTCTACACTAATGTACATAAATATTAGGAATCTAATAATTATGTAACATATATATATATATATATATATATATATATATAAATATATAACCCTTTCACCACCGGCAGAATGGGATATTAGGTCAATTTTTTAAGAGAGGTACAGTCGGTTTCCATTCAAAGATTTCCTTCGAGGTTAATTGCTGTGCCAAGGCTAAAGAACCCAGTGTGCCATAGTATTTACCCATAGCTTGCGGGGATCGAGTTGAATTCATGCCTTTCCCAAGCTCGAAGTAAAACGCAAACAGCCTCGTTCCTGGACTTAAACTTGACTTATTAAGTTGATTCCATTCGACGATAACCGTTACGCTATTGGTACATAACTGCAATTGTGTGCATATATGCATATTTATACATGGGTCTACTTTTTGCTTATTCAAGTATTTGCATATATGTGCGTCTATTCCTATGAATTTGCATGTGTGATTAAGTTATTGATAGTGAGTGAGTGAATAAGTTAGTGAGTGAGTGAGTGAGTGTGAGAATGGGGGACACTTTAGCGATTTGCACTGAGGAGTTGCGTATTAATCGGACAAAAAGATGACAGTAATTGCATTTCTTCTCGGTCAAGCATTGCGTCCCATGTAGGGCGGTGCGTATTTACTGAAGCGAATTTATCTCTGGGGTTAAAAGAATCGATTGGCCTTTCTTTGTTCACGCTGACAAGCCGCGGCAAAAATTCCCCGCCAAACGAATCCAAAATGGCTGACGAAATGCTTTCGAGTCACGGGTTATGGATACCCGTGTAGATACGCGTGATACTTTGGGAATGCTAATGCTCATTAGGGATTGGTCAACACACTCAGGTAAAGACGAATAATTGATAAATAATCTCCGAGAATATAAACTAAAGTAAAGAAAGAAGAAAGAGACTAAATATTACAAAGGAAAAATAATAAGTATTATTTGCGTTATTCGGACTATTGTCCCCATCTTCATTGTTATTTGTACAACGTTTCGGCCGATATACCCTCCGGTCTTCTTCAGGTATTTCTTGTCGGACTCGGGAACCTTCTCGGACTCGGGAACCTTCTCGGACTTGTACAAATAACAATGAAGATGGGGACAATAGTCCGAATAACGCAAATAATACTAATCTTCAAGCCTCATCTCAAACATTCAGAGAAATAGAAAAATAATAAGTCTAATTATTGTATGCATTGAACCAATTCCTCTGGGAGCCCTGTCGGTGGGGCTTAGAATACGCTGACTATATACTCTGCGGAGGGGTAACCCACCCTTTACAAAAGAGGTTGTGAGGTGTTCTAATTATCATTTCATAATTAACCCTGTTATATTTCAGCGAGACATCAACAGAATTATCATTCTTTTTTAAATTGTTCTGAAAATTGCTTTATTCTTCAAGAACATTTTCAGTGTATTATTCTAATAACCATCACGCTGTGATGTTCCGTTTTTGCTGAGTTACGTTTCCATACGTCCATGTCATATAAATAAATAAAGGGAATAGAAGAAGATAGATATATAAATAGATAGATAGATAGATAGAACAACAACAACAAAAATAACAACAACAACAACAGCAACAACACAAATTCTTTGATTGAAAGAGTTTAATCGTATGTCAACCCGTCTGGTTTTATTTTATGGCTAGATTAAAAATCACGTACATTGTGCATTTATATCAACATTTGTAATTGTTTCTTAGTTTTTGCTTTGTTATAACGATATGTCAAAATTCTCTGTTAGTTTTCTATGTCTTCATATTGATATTTTCAAATAGTTCCTTCATAATACCCGCGTCAAAAAACGAGGTTTGTAGTGACTTTTCTAGAATCCATGCCAGAAGATTCGATTTCTTCAAGATCCACGCATATAATCAGGCTGATTGGTTTTAACGTCATGTCAACCCGCATAGGGGTAGTTTATGCCTATAGGTTAGGGAATAATATTCATTGTACGTTTATATTTGTTTTCACTGCAATGTGAACATTATATTTGTATAATAAAAAGGTACCTGTCTACATTTTACAATAATATTATACAAATATAATGTTCACATTGCATCACTAACACACTACATAACACGGTCATTGCATGCACACATAATCATTATTAACAACATACTAAAAATACACTCTATTAATCGCACAAAACATACGTAACCAAGGATTCCAAACACAAATACGCATATTCATTCGCACTCACGCGCAAGGATACGATCATAACATCATAGTCAATACGCATTTTCATGCGCACGCGCATGACACCATACGCACATGTACAAATAAAAAGGCGCATCCGAAATCACGTAAACACGTAAACATGCAACACGAGAATACAGTTAAAAAACGCACACATTTAACCATTTGTGCCATTTCTTTCATTTTCAAAAACTATTTCGTTTTACCTGACGAATGCACTAGCAAGAAACCGCTCGGTCGTAAAGATTGTTCCTATGATAATAAATAAAAGCTAAACCTTTTATTTGTTCATATATATATATATATATATATATATATATATATATATATATATATATATATATATATATATATATATATATATTATATATATATATATATATATATATATATATATATATATATATATATATATATATGGGGTAAGTCTTCATGTTAATTAAATTTCTAATAGTTTTCGAAGGTCTATAATATATTGCCTTGGCCGACGGTGACCCCCTGTATGAAATTGACAGATCCATCCGGTCGTGGATAAAATCAACAAAGCGGCTACCGGAAGACAGGAAGTGCATTGGTGTACTCCATAACCAATAAAAACCAAGCTACGTTGGCGAAGAGGTGTATTCGCAAGAAAACTGCATGGGTGTTATGACTAAGGAGGTGTGCCCATTTGGGTTGCGCGGGAATTTTAAGTCATTCTTATTCTCATTTGTTAAATTCTAGACTTTATATAAGTCTAGCATTTTTGCTGAAGATGACTCGCCGTTCTTTGTAAATTCGAACTCTCTCCGACGACACTCCTGCTCCACGCAAACGTTACCAACGAAGAAAAAAAATTGTATTTTTATAAGAGTTATGTGTTCTTAGTTTGTCAAAGTGCAGTGGCAGTATACAACAGAAAAGTGACAGTTTTAATACCAACGTTTTTCAGATTATTCTCTCTCTGGTAGAATTATTTTGTAAAATTATATACATATATATATATGCTCCAACAAGATAGAGCTATGTAGAAGAGACATTAATTGAAATTTCTACGCTTGGCGTATACCTGAACCTCGACTTGTTTACTAAAGTCTAGAGGCCTCTGGTGTTAATAAAATTATTCCGCGTTGGAATATATTAATTGTTCACTTAAAATTGTTCACTTAAAATTGACAGTCTCTAATAGCAGCATGGGAAAGAGACTTGGCAGACGAAAACTCAGTCAGGTTTCGATCCCGGATAGAGGTAGCTGTTAAAGTATAGCCACATTGATGAGAAGTAAACTTCGAAACACGTGTATGTGGATAACTATATATATATATATATATATATATATATATATTCTAGATAAAACGTGACCCGTTGGGTCACTCATTCAGCTCTCCGTAGATTACAGGGATTAGGTAGGCATTGCCGAAGATGATGTCAAATCCGTATTTTACAAAAAATAATTACGCCATCCCCCCCCCCCCCAAACACACACGATTGAAAAAATACCAAAAGTCAGAGAATTATCTGAACTTAATGAAATTTTCAGTGTTGATTTATCAATGAATGAATTTTATAATGCATCATCTATTTTATTTCAAAATTTTTATTTTTTTCAACTCATTTAATTTTGACCCCTCCCTTTTTTTGGTCCGCAAAATATCAGTGGGATTATATAAAAGGGAAACTAATTACAGTATAAATAAAAAGACAAAAGACTGACGGTGTGAATAGAAGAAAACAACATTTTTTAGATGGTCTTATTTTTCTATGTGTTTAGACAAAATAGAAAAAGACATTTCATTTAAAAGTTATTAATTCTTCTGTAATGAGTGTATTTATTATTTTTTGTTATTGATTTCTAAAAATTATTTTTTATCAGCCTTAATATACCAAATAATGTTTTTTATTCCGTAAATACATAAAAAATGGGAAGGTTTGCAATATATTTGAGAAAATCTGACTGAAAATCATGATATATAATAGGCTCTGCCAATTGTTCACTCATTTTCATTTTAAAATCGAATTAACATTAATTAAATCGATTATTTGAGATCAAATTTTTCTTTAAGTCGAAAAATAGTAACATAATGAACATCAGTAAACAAAAGCAAAATAATATTACATACGTAATTTATTTTTAATACATTTTAAACTATTATTTTCGGTCAACTCTGCTCAAATATATCGTAAACACAGCCACTTTTTTATGTATATCCAGAGTAATAAAAAAACATGTAGGATTTTGAGGCTTATAACTGTTTCATCTTAGTAAGCAGTAACAGTTATGTGAAGATGCTGGATGCTCCGCAGAGGAGCTTCCAGGTGTAATGAATGATAGGAGGGTTGGCGAAGGATTGTCATGGATGCCCGTGCTGCGTGCGCGACATGATGATGATGATGATGATGAAGCAGTAACAAAAAACAACAAATACACTCAATTATAGAAGAATTGATAACTTTTTAATGAAATGATTTTTTTTTATCTAAACACGCAAAATATGACGATTTAAAAAAAATGTGTGAATCTGTTACGAAAAAGAAATGACTGAGATAAAGTATCACATAATTTTTGTAATTGTTGATATTTTTTTTTCAAAAATCTGGGGATTATTTGGCGAAGAGGTGTGTCCGCAAGAAAACTGCATGGGTGTTATGTTAAAATTAATTTAAAATTTACAACTCCCTATTTTAAGTTTCCATTTTCATATTTTTAGATTAAAAAATTTAATTCAATAACTACTTTAGTTTATTATTGCTATAGAAAACTATATTGAAAATTTAGCCCATCATTTTTTAACAGAACAAATGTCGATGTATATTTTTTTCTCTCACAAGATATTAACCAATTAAATAATTATCAAAAAGTGTAAAAAAAAAAGAAAGAAAGATCTCCAAAAAGTGTTTTCTTAGTTTTTATTTTACATTTAATTTTCTGATTTTCGGTACTTATATTCTACCAGGATAACTCCCATAATTCTTTCTTCTATTCACACCTTCGGCATTTTGTCTTTTTATTTATACTGTAAATAGTTTCGAAAGTATCATGTTGAATTAAAAACAAATTCTGATGCAGGGTCGTCCACAAAGCGTTTCTTCACTGACTGCCGTCTCGCGTAGGCCAACTACTCCGCCCAGCGCTCCACTCACTTCAATTATTTATGGGCACAGTCCCCCAACATCCGGGCACATCAGTCGAACCTCGCACCCGTGCAACGCACAATTCTCGTGCATTCGGATGGATGCGTATAGGACCCAACATCCGGGCACCTGAATTGCACCTCGCGTCCATCCAGCGCCTACATCGCATTTCTTTGCATTCTGGAAGGCGCGGGTTCGACCCCAGCAGGCAAGACAATGCCTTGCTCTTTTTCTAAATGAGTATGGTAGTACTCATTCTCTTCACAAGTATATAAGGGACTATTCTCAGAATTGCGTCTTTAAAAACGCTAGGTAGTGATAGCTGAAAAGCAACCCTACCTACGAATGAAGAAAAAGCAACCAGTGCTTATGGCATTTTTCCCGAACAGTTAATGCGATATTTTACCCTCTCCAGTCTTTTCTTCACAAGTAAATGTAAATACCCCCCCTCTTTAAAATATTTTAAGGGGTGGGACTAATTATTTACATTTACTTGTCGATGAACATATGGCTTACTTTTAATGCCATTAATCCACAAAAAAATTATAATTTGTCGATAAAATCGCTTACAATCCGCTGAAATTTTTTTTTCGGTATGCTCTTTTTTTCTACAATCAGTTACAAACAAAAAAGATAAAAACATTTTGTCGGTATCTTTTATTTTATTTTTGATATATTCATTTCCAACAATCAGTTACAAAAAATAAACATAAAATATTTAGATATATTTTTATTTTAACTAAAAACAAGACACCGTTATCTTGAAAAATAAGTAAAAAAAAAAAGTACAAAAGGGTCAGTTTCTTTATCGATATATTTTAGCAGAATTCTGTATTCATGGTTCTTTAACTAAAAAAAAAAATCCTGTATATAATCTTATAAAATTGAGTCTCTTATCTTTACTGAAAAAAAAAATTGAAAATGTTTTTTGTTGGTTCATTTTTTCATATTTCATAAAATAAAATAGTGAGTGTAGACCTTGTAAAATATTTCCCCTAATAAATTTTAAGAAAAACCTTTTTCGAAAATATTTTCATTATGTAATTATGGAAATTTTCGTGACAATCGGACAATTAATTGATTTTTCATAGAATTTTTTTTAAGAATCTTGTCATAGCTTGTATTGGTCTACATTAAAATTCAATTGATTTAACCGTGCCAAAATTTAGACATTGTTTTTCGTTCATAATTTTCTTTATTTTCGTACACTGGAGATTTTTTTTTAAATCATCAGGATTTTAAAAAAATGTTCCTTCTTTCGAATGGACAAAGAATTTTCGAGATAATATTAACTTTTATGCAAGTTTCATTGTTTCAGTTTTAATTTACATTGTACAATTGCGAATACCGTATTGCAGTCGCCACAAATGTGATGGTAGGGGCGATGATAAACAACCATACATTGTGAACAGTTTGCTTCTTATTTCCTTTTATGAAAAATTTAAAAATAAACCCACGAAAAATGACTTTTTTTCTATAAAGATAAGGGTCTGAATAATTATATCAGAAGATTATAAGTTTCTATACAGGAGTGGGTTTTTTTTAAGTTAAAGAACCATAAATACTGATTTCTGCTAAAAAACTATCAATAAAGGAACTGGCGCTGTTTTTAAAGAAAAAAACTGACTGTTTTTTCAAGATAACGGTGGGTAGTTTCTCCCCAATCGGATAATGTGATATTTGAATTAAAATTGTTAAAATCCATTATCGAAGGTCTGATTTTTGTTTTAGTCGAAAAGTAATAACATAATGGCATCAGTAAAAAAAAATAAAAAATAATGGCATCAGTAAAAAAAAATAAAAAATAAAAATTAAAAATCTATTTTTTTTTTAATAGACTTTTAAACAATTAAATTCGTCCCAAAAGGCGCTTTTACTGTTTAAGTTGATGACCCTAATCTATAGTACAATCCTTTTTAACAAATATCTGAAGCTGACAATATATTTTTTTAATTTGCTTCTAGTAATTTTATTGTCTGCTGTAAATAAATGAGAACAGCCGTTACTAAAAAAAAAAAATATGAAAATTCGGAAAACACGTCTGATATACCATGATTAAACTTTTTCTTTATTTCAATACATTAGAAGAATCTTAAAAAATATTTCATGTCGAGTAAAAAGGTAGTTAATGTATTTTCTAGATATTTAAAAGCTAGGGAATTTTCTTCAAGTGAGAAAACAATCTCCCCCCACCCCGCCATGTTTTAAGTGAAAAAGGTTTTCTTCCAAGCCCTAGTTGTATCATTGCTACTGCACCACTCGGAAGTAACATTTTTCTATGGAAACCATCACATAGGCACGCCAGTGTGTACTGGCGAGCAAAGACATACATTGACCAACTTGGATTCTCAGCAGGCACCGCATGGCATTTTTAGGGCAGGAGGCCAGGACGCATTTATGTGATATGCACCGACGAAAATAATCGATTTAATTAACTTTAATTACTTTTTCAAAAGGAAAAGGAGACAACATATTGGCAGTCCCGGGAATTAGGGGGGAAAGAGAGTTTTCAAAATAAATTAAATTAAAAATAGATAAGTAAAGACGTCGGGGGAGGCCTAGAGCCGGTATCGGTCATACAGTGAGAGAGTCTATCCTCTTTCCACTTACGCTATACCAAGGAACGCTATACCAAGGAACGCCACACCCATCATCTGCTCCTCACTTTACTACACAGATCCCCGTTCTACTCATACGCTGAGTTGGCGAGGGCCGGTTAAAAATACGACCAGAGAGTTAAAAAAACATTAAAATCATTTCGTAAGACTTAAAAAAAGGAAACGTTTGACTGAATTTAAATTGAAATAGATAATGTTTCACTCAATATCAGTAACAACTTACAAACTCTTTTACCGGAAAAAAACTGTTAGCCTGAACAAGACAGATTTCACAACACAATAGTACCTAGCTACAAACTGCTTCCCCCTACCCCGACGTCCAAGCAAAAAAAAACCCTCCTTTTTTATGCTGACTGGAGAGACGGGCTCTCGGAAGGACGGGTCAATTGTTGGCCCATGGTAGCTATTTCTTTACCAGTTCACCCCTATATTAAAATTAATTTTAACATAGTTAAATGTCTAACACAATAACTCTCCATCACTTACTCTCTCATTCTTACTCATACATAGAGAGGGTGAGAGTAATGCAGGACGACAGTGAGGGACGGGTCAGTTTTTGACTTAATTGCTAATTACCACTAATTAAAACCAATTAAGATTAAAAAAATTTCAAACATTAAGTAGTCCTAAAACCAAGGAATATCTGAGTATAAATATTGTGTCCTTAACATAAATAGAAAAACATCCTTTAGGAAATGAAAGTTGATAATCTCAGCTTTAGTGTATATATATATATATATATATATATATATATATATATATATATATATATATATATGAGGTAGGTAGAAGGATGTGGAACAAGAAATAAAAACTCAAAACAAAACTAAGAGTTGAAACGTTTCGTCCGAATTCATACGGACATCCTCTGTCAAATGATTTTTATTGAAAGCAAAATTTCGTGCGAGTACAAGTAAAATTGGTGAGGGGGGGGTGAGTTAGTAGCGGAAATGAGGGGAGGGGGTTTGGGGCAGACGTGAATGAAGTATATTCGCACGAAATTTTGCTTTCAATAAAAATCATTTGACTGAGGATATCCGTATGAATTCGGACAAAACGTTTCAACTCTTAGTTTTGTTTTGAGTTTTTATTTCTTGTTCACCATCCTTCTACCTACCTCATACTGTCGGATTCTACTACATCCATCCTATCTCCATATATATATATATATATATATATATATATATATATATATATATATATATATATAATCTCTTGGTATTCCTTCAGTTACTCTGATTTTCTCGTGTCATCATGGTCATCAGACGGAAAATGGAGTCTCCAGGATATTGCCTTCCTTATTTATTTTTTAAATTGTTACAAGTGTTACAAGTAATGTACATGTAACAAAAACAATTGTTTTCTTTCTTTTGGCCAAATGCATGATTTTTTTTTTTTTTTTAAATCTTGAAGCGGTTAATCTGCTTACATGTTTGCCTCAAACCTTAGCAAAGCAAACATTTATGATAAGACGGACATATAATACGAAGCAGCACCAATAAATAATGGTCACAATGCCAAATTGAATTCTGTTTACAACAATAGCAAAAACCAAAGGAAAAACGAACAAGAAATAGAAAAATAATCATCACAGCAAAAGCATTCAGACAAATATGGGAATATATTCTTTTTTTCAGTTAGCTGAAAAGCAATTTGATAAATGTGCAACTATTAATAAATTGTTTAACAAAAGCACAATTTTAAATTTGGCTACCGTTGCATGAATAATGTCCATAAATTAATTGACTAACATAATATGAAAATCTTGAAAGAACAAAATAACAACCAGAATACTGGATGCAACTGTTGAGATAGAGACAGCATAATGTATAAATCTAAATAGATAAAAACGAAACGAATTAAATAATTTATATTGAAGCCACTGGATTAAATTGGAAAATATGATTATATAACCATTTTGTAACTGCCCTGCATTTTGAGCTGTGTATGAAAAGTAAATGACGAAACAGCAAATCACCAAAAATCTAATAGGGAGTTGTAAAAAACACTCCCGTATATAGACATGATAAGAACAATTACAAACTGAGCCTGGCAGAAATATTATGCATATCGGAATATCCGGGATTCAGTAAATCTTTTGTAACGCTCATGTGTACATAATTGAAGAAGACAACTTCATAAAATAATACGTATTTCATCACAACCTAATTTAATACATTAAGAACAGAAAATAAGTTAAATGAAAATCTTGTTACTTATCTGTAAAAACAGTTTTGCCTAGAACAATAACGGAGTCGCCTTGAACACTAGAATGCACCGATCAAGCTATGCCTGAAGTCCTTTTCATCTAAGCTGCACGATACTTCCGTATAAACCAGATGTAGGTCGGTCCTTTTCGTTTGTTAGAAATCGGTGTTTAAACTCTAGTGTCTGTTACATAATTCATGGATGGTCAATGAATTATGTACGTACCTGTAGTAAGACATTTTTGAATCGAGCTGGTTAGATTAAAAGATAACGTGGATGCTGCGGAAAATTAACTCGAAAATTATTGGCAGTTAGTGACCCCGACTTCACCTTTCCGAAAAAAACACCATTACAGATGTGAGAAGTTTTAGGAAGATGTGACGAGGAATCCAGAGTGAGCGGATACATAGACACGTTCGGTCTGAGAGTCACTTCTCCACCGCGGTGGTTGAAGATGGGCTGGGTTATTTTAGATAAAAGACTTAAGAAAAACAACAAAGTCTTGCTTTGTTGATTGATTAATTAAAACAAGAGATTACCAGTCCAACAACAAGAAAGAAATAGAAACAACCCGAAGAGGAACCAGACCGAGAAATAATCCCCAGAGAAGATGACCGACGATGTAGAGGAATTAGCAGCAGACAGTAAGCGGCCGAGTTAACAAGTAAGAGCACTTCATCCCATCTCTATTCTGTCTGTCTGTCTCTCTCACCCCATTATATTACCTGATGTTTTATAAGGGGTATATAACTGTCAGCAGTGACATTATATTCATATATGAGAAAGTCATTGAATAAGAAAATATCATTGATGTCCACGAGCTGAAATTTAAATAAAGTCCTTTTATGCCATCAAATTTTTTCAAGTAAAAATAGTTTTCCATTTGGTTAAAGAAAAGAAACATTTTTGTCACGAATGCACTCTTTGTATAACACAATCAATCTTTTTTGGTAAATATAGAAGACAAGCCACATGAAACTCTATGTGATGTCTGAGGAATCGTAATGAAATGTGAAAATATCAGTAACGGAAGAAATAACAAGGGATTATTTTAAACTTTCGGATTTTAAAACAGATTTGTTCGAAAGTTATCGAGCACTTTTTAAAGTAACTTTTCTAAACATAATCTGTTAATATATAATATATATATATATATATATATATATATATAAGATTTTGGATGTTTGTTTTTTAGAAGCACTGTTGAATAAAGTATATATTATTATTTATATTTTTGCTTGAAGGCAATTACAATGCGTATATCGTATAAAATTCGATAATTATAGAAAATAATGATGACAAGCGAACTCGGCAAACAATGTGCGATGCGTAGAATATCGTACAGCCTGTTTCGACTTTATTAAGTCTCATCAGCGATGTATACTAAGGATTTCCCTCCGACAGAAATCGAAACCGGCAGCCCAGCAGGCAGAGTCAGAGACTATACCGCTCGGCTACCGATACGCAACACATAATCCATGCGAAATTAACCTGTCAATGATAATGATACATCTCTAAAATAATAATAATAATAATAATAATAATAATATATATATATATATATATATATATATATATATATATAAAGAGAGAGAGTGAGACCGACAGACAGACAGACAGAAAGAGATAGATATATGGATATGAGTAATGTAGTTTATTATATTTATAAATATCAATGAGAAAGCATATATATCTATTAAGATAGCATATACATGGAGTCGACTGCACTTATATATATATATATATATATATATATATATATATATATATATATATATATATATGTGTGGGGGTGGATGTGTGTGTGTTTGTGTTTGTGTATATATATATACATATATATATATATATATATATATATAATATATATATATATATATATAAAGGTGAGAAAAATTGAAATGAACATGAATATATATACATTCAACACGCAAAAGCTGGAATCATTGAAAATCGTAGAGAGATAAAGTAACCTATTCTAACCTTTAACTCTTTTCAAGCAGTAAATCTTTCAATTTCTAATGACTGATGATTTCTTTCATGTAGATTTTGCATTTCTGTAGTCACATTGGTAAGGCAACAGGTGTCGGCTATTTGGAATGGGCGAACAAAGACAATTCGTCGGTTTAACTCTGTGAACCTCGGACGACAAATCGAAATTATTCAAGGTAGTTGACTTTTGAAGTTAATTGACTGCAACTATAGAATATCAGCGGGAAAATTTAGATAAGAACATCGAGAATGAAAGTAAATTATATATAAAACACGAGAATGAAAAAAGAAGAAATGGTGGAAAATATAAAGTGAAGCAAAAGAAAAAGAAACATGAAGAAATAAAGAAATTAAAAAGCTAACCATAAAAAAAAGAAAAATAAAGAAAAAGAAAACTATAAGAGAGGAAAGAAAAAATGAAAAAAAAAAAAAGAAAACAAAAGAAAGTACGAAGAAGAAAGAAATAAGTTAGAAAATAGGGATAAAAGAATTAGAAAGAACAAGATTGGAAAATGCGAAAGGAAGAAAAATAACAGTACCTACGTGTGCTTTGTTTTATCGTTTGAATTAAAGTGTCACTTAGAATACTCATGATGTACATTAAACAAGCTTTTTCTTTCTTTTTTTCTTTTTCCAAATTATTACGTCTGTTGCATAAACATACAAACTTACTAATAATTTTTACAATTAAATACGAACAGCAGTCAATAACAAGACTATGCATTTAAAATGTTTTAAACTTGAATAATATTCACCAAACAAAATTCCGGGATACAATATTCACAAACAAGCTATATTTTATCTTATCATTAAAATGAAGAAATTTTTCGGTTTATGGTATTTCATTGATAATTAAAATTTGTCTATTCTTTTCCCCCTGAAAAACAACAAATCTTGAATTCCATTTAAGAGAAAAAAAAGGAAGCGATTTTTTATCGCTCACATTTATCAAAATCAGTACATATGATCTTCATTTTGTCCCTACAAGTGAGTATTTAAAAAAATTATAATCCTTATTTGTTTCTACTAGCAAATATATGCACCCTCCGGGTGCAAGTATTTAAGTTTTAATGTGATAAAATATGTTAAATCAGAAAGGCTAATGAAACTGAATAAGAATGCAAATAAAAAGATTAGTAACAGAGGGGGTATGATTGAAAAATAGAACAACTTTGAAACTAACTCTTCCATCATTTTCCATTACTCCCTTTTTTCATTGGTAAATTTTCCTAATTTAACTATTTAGTTAAAATAGGAAATAAAGAATAAAATTGTAGTTATTTCTTCTTAATGGATTTCTTTTAAGATTTATCCCCGAGATTTTTGCTCATATTCAATAAGATAAAACCAAACAATTAGAAATCAATAATACTAAGCATATATTTATCAAAATCACATTTTTAATATCAATATGCAAATTAGCTTTCCCATTCACACTGTAAACCGCTATTTTGTTGTATATATAAATACAATTGCATGTTGTTAGTATGTAGATATGGTCAACAGTCTTAATGATGAAAAACAATTTTATTAATAATTGAGATTTAAATAAAATAAAGTCATGGAGAATGTGATGTAAATAACAAAGGGAATTGTGACTTGTATAGTAATATAGTTTCGGTTACAGACAGAAAAACACACAATCTCCATTATAATAAGATTTGATCAAAGAAAATGGTCCAATTGAAAAAGAAAATTATCAAATGACATTTAAGCATTTTTCTTTTCCTAACGGTATAGAATCTTTTGACGGCGATAAATCTTTCACTTATCACCAAAATGACATTCCAAACTCTAATTTTCAAACGTTGAATTTTCCCCAAAAGACGGTAACGATTTGGGAAGATTATTCTGTGTCGTTATTTATCATGTCAAACTCAACTATCTCTATCATGGTTCCAAAATCAAATTGACGTTGTAGACAAAAACAAAAATTAAACGTTTCCGTACGACGAATATCACGAACCCAGCAGAATAATGCACCCTCCACAGATATTACATTAATGCTATGTCCAGGCACAGGTTTGTCTTGTGTGAAACTGGTAATGAGAGTTTGGCCGCAAAATCATGCAAGACATCAGTCACCATCTGAAGAAGGATTTGTTTACGGCAAATATGATTTTTGGCTGCATGTATAGTTATTTACTTTTATTTTCACAGGGCCAGAAATGTGGGCGCCAAATGAGAATCAAACTCACAAACAATGATCTGCGAATCTATCTTGCTAACCCTTACACCACATGAGGTTTCCCACATATATATATATATATATATATATATATATATATATATATATATATATATATAAAAGTAATTGGTAATTTGCTTGAAGCATTGTTAAGTATGTTATGATATATTAATGATTTGAAGGCAATTATAATGCGTATAAAAAATGAACAAAAAGATGTTATTTTTGTCTTATCGATTTCAAAGTAGAAACTTCATCTTCAGAGGTGAATATCTGATATTCACCTCTGAAGATGAAGTTTCTACTTTGAAATCGATAAGACAAAAATAACGTCTTTTTGTTTTTATTTTTTATACGCATTGTAATTGCTTTCACATGATTAATATATTATATCGGGTTAGCTCAGTCGGTAGAGCGTTCGGCTAGAAACCACAAGGTTCCTAGTTCGATACCGGTCCCCGCCAACTCAGCGTATGAGTAGCACAGGAATCTTTGCGGTAAAGTAAGGAGCTGGTGGTAGGTGTGGCGCTCCACCTCAGATGCTAAAAAACAATCTCCTTGGTCTAGCGCTATTGAAAAGGAGATAGACTCCCTCGCTGACTGGCTGATACCGACTTTAGGCCGCCCCGTCGACTTTACTTTATATATAATATATATATATATATATATATATATATATATATATATCAAAACTAAAGGCAAACAGCCAAAAAGAAAGACTCCAAAAATGGAAAGACCACTTCCAGAAACTTCTGGGGAACACACCTAAAATCATGGTAAATAACACTCAAAAGATCATAGATAGACAACTAGACATAAAACTGGGGGATTTTACAACAGAAGAACTCCACGTAGTCTTAAATAAACTAAAAAGTAGAAGGGCGGCGGGTCTTGACGAAATACCCCCGGAGGTATGGAAAATGGACAAGTTCAGCGACATACTGCTTAGGCTATGCAATGCAGTATATAGACAAAATAGAATAGATACATGGACAAAAGGATGCATCCTCCCGTTCCCAAAAAAGGGAGACCTAGGAATAGCTAAAAACTACAGAGGCATAACTCTTACGGCTATCGCAGCCAAGATCTATAATGCCCTTCTTCTTAATCGCATCCGACCCGAAATAGAGAAAATTCTTAGGAAAAACCAAAACGGATTCCGTAGAAACCGTTCCACAACCTCTCAGATCCTGACTATACGACGAATCATAGAAGGGATTCGAGCAAAGAATCTAGAGGCAACGCTACTATTCGTAGATTTTTCCAAGGCATTTGATTCCATACACAGAGGAAAAATGGAACAAATACTACTAGCATACGGGCTACCAGAAGAAACTGTTGCTGCCATAATGATGCTCTACAAAGATACACAAGCAATGGTACGCTCACCCGATGGCGACACAGATTTCTTCGACATCGGAACTGGAGTCCTACAAGGAGATACACTAGCACCATATATATTTATCATATGCTTAGACTATGTACTCCGAACATCATTAGATACCATAAAAGAAGAAGGCTTCACACTAAAAAAGGCAAGAAGCAGGCGATATCCCGCACAGAAAATCACAGATGCGGACTACGCTGATGACCTTGCACTCCTTGCAGATACACCACCACAGGCCGAGTCACTACTGCATAGCCTAGAGAAGGCTGCAAATAATATTGGCCTTCATGTAAACTCCGATAAAACAGAGTACATATGTTTCAAAAGGAAAGGAGACATAACCACACTCAACGGTAAGCCCTTAAGCCAGTAGAACAATTCACATACCTAGGTGGTAATATCCTATCCACAGAAAGCGATGTAAATACACGAATAGGAAAAGCGTGGTCGGCCACAAACAAATTATCAGTAATATGGAAATCCGATCTCACTGACAAGCTAAAGCGACAATTCTTCCAGGCGGTGGTTGTATCAGTGTTGCTGTACGGATGCACCACATGGACCCTAACGAGGCGCCTTGAGAATAAGCTGGATGGGAGCTGCACAAGAATGCTGCGTGCAGTCCTGAACAAATCGTGGAAGCAGCACCCCACGACGAAACAGCTATATGGCCACTTGCCCCCCATCTCACAAACCATTAGAGTGAGACGGACAAGACATGCCGGGCACTGCTGGAGAAGCAAGGATGAGCTCATAAGTGACGTTCTCCTGTGGAAGCCAACACACGGACATGCTAGTGTGGGCCGCCCAGCAAGGACCTACATTGACCAACTAAGCAAAGACGCAGGTTGCTGCACAGAGGACCTCCTGGGAAAATGAATGATAGGAAAGGTTGGCGAGAGATTGTCATGGATATCCGTGCTAATAGCGCGACATGATGATGATGATGATGATATATATATATATATATATATATATATATATATATATATATATATTAAAAAAGAGAAAGAATGAGTTAAAAATCAGTCTGTGTTTTAAAAATCATTTGAATTTCTAAAATTCCGAGTATAGATGTTAGCCAAAGTATTTCGAACGATGACTTTATTATTTCCAAATATGCTGCCCGTCTGAAGTATTATTTAAAACTTTTATTTCCTCGTTATATAATGGTTACCATCATTGGAAGTAGACTCGGCTAACCGATTTCAAATCCTGTGCGATGTTGTTTGCATTTAACGTGGTGAATTTCCAACAACGATAACCATTAAACCTCTATGCATAAAATAACTCTTGACGAGTTGACATACCGTTAAAATCAATTGATCTATCAGATACCTTAACAATAAGTGAACCTAATTTCTACCTTTCTTTCTCTTTTAAAGATGAACTCTCATCTTACTTATGAAAAACAACACATTAGAATTCAAAATCCACCACAAACCCACAGCATGACATCCATTCCAAAAAAGGCATTATAGTAGGTTTTTACCTCAGAGCTCTCCGCATCTGCAAACCCAAACACTTGAACGATGAATTAAACTCACATAGAGAACACTTTCCCAAACCTCCAATGTCCCATATCCTTTATACAACACGCTAAGGCCAAAGCCCTCAAAATCCATATCGCAAACCAACCCCAAACCCACACCCACACCAGCCCCCACAAATCCGACTCCCCACACAGATACATAATTCTACCCAACAACCAAACCAACAGCTGAATTAGCAAAAACTGAAACAACCTAGGTATCAAAACCGTCACGTTAGCATCCAAAACTATTCACAACATACTAAACAAAAACTCGTGACAACAAGTAAAATAAGAAGCAGGCGTATACATGACTCCATGTACTGACTGCCATAAAAATACATAGGGGAAACCTCCAGAAACCTTAAAAAAACGCATTTACGAACATAAACGAAACATGAGATTAGGAAATAACAACAACTGTTTATTCCAACACATATCTAAAACACAACACAGCTTCAACTTCAACAATGTCTTCATGCTCGCTTACATCCACAACAGAGTAAGACAAATTTTCGAGGCTAGCGCCATAAGTAACACACCATGTTTACTATAGATCCGGGTTCTTTAACATTTCCTCACACCTAGCCAAATTTGTCATCAACAGCTACAGGGCTAAAAAAAATCAAGACACTTTGTAAAAACAACAAAATAAAAAATAGATAGATAATAAACACACATATAATCCACTTCACCATTCCGGACTCTTATACGACCCACACCCCTATCTCAATCTAACCTAACGTCCTGGATACATAAATAACCACTTTCCACCACAATCACCCCAATTCCACTACATGACCCCTCAAACTCCACCAATACCTCAATAAATTCCTACTACTACATCAAATATTTAAAGTAGACATCATCAGCTTACCACCTCCCTCCCCATCATGACATCAAGACTCTCGTCAGTACAAGAACTAAGCCCTTTTCCTTATGAAGGTGTGATAAACTCTCACCCCTACCCCCTCCAAACCTAGCGTCTAGTATACAAAGACGACCACTTTCCACCACAAATCACTCCAATTCCACTCCATGACCCCACAAATGCTACCATCACCTCACAAAAAGAAAAATATTCTACAACTACACTCAACATTTAGCAGCCATCAGCAGTTGAACATCTCCCCCATCAAAGCACGACCGCAAACTCTAGTCAGTATGAGAAAAACATCCTTCAATACAAGAACTCATCTGGTGTCCCGAAGATGGTCTGATAGACCAAAACGTTATAATGTCAACATGACTACCTACAATAAACATCCATCCAGTACAACATCCCGTGTTTGTCTACCTTTCTCCATATATTGTCGGATTAATTTCCCCTTATTACTTCCATATATATATATATATATATATATATATATATATATATATGACTAAAATTATATATATATATATATATATATATATATATATATATATATATATATTACTAAAATCATCATTATATATATATATATTTCATTTCTCTGAATTTTTTTAGATGAGGCTTGATTATTAGTATTATCTGCATTATTCGGACTATTGTCATCATCTTCATGGTTATCTGTACAACATTTCGGCCGATGTGCCCCCGGCCTTCTTCAGGTATTTCTTGTCGGACTCGGGAACCATCTTGGACTCGGGAACCTTCTTTTCGAACACGGGAACCTTCTTGCCGTAATCGGGAATCTTCTTGTCATAATCACGGAAAATCAGTCCACGGGGGTATCCTGTTCTCATTCCGCTAACTATAGCTGGGGTAGAGACGTAAGCTGTGTTAATTATTATTCTATGTTACTGCTGACCCTGGCCATGATTGAACCTGCAGATCAGAGATAACTGTCACTTAGACAATTGGACATATGGCTCATTGGATAAAAGAGTCATGTTAAGACAGTTCTAAGTGACACATATGTATATATATCAAAATAATTTATAATAAATTATTTCCATTTTTTAATGCATTTCATTTTTTCTATTAACTGTAACTTTTAACTTAACTAATGAAATCATTTTAGAATTTAATAGACGTAGCCAGCTCATTCAACAGTGGCATATGGAAATCTAATAAATTACCATGGAGTTATCAGAATAATAATTAATTAGAATAAATTTATTTATTTTATTATTGTCTAAAAGAACTAAAATGGTTAGATTTCATTATTGTCTAAAAAAACTATAATGGTTAGATTTTATTATTGTCTAAAAGAACTAAAATGGTTAGATTTTATTATTGTCTAAAAGAACTAAAATGGTTAGATTTTATTATTGTCTAAAAGAACTAAAATGGTTATTATTGTCTAAAAGAACTATAATGGTTTTTGTTATTGTCTAAAAGAACTATAATGGTTAGATTTTGTTATTGTCTAAAAGAACTAAAATTAGATTTTATTATTGTCTAAAAGAACTAAAATTGTTAGATTGTATTATTGTCTAAAAGAACTATAATGGTTAGATTTTGTTATTGTCTAAAAGAACTATAATGGTTAGATTTTATTATTGTCTAAAAGAACTATTATTGTCTAAAAAAAATGGTTAGATTTTATTATTGTCTAAAAGAACTAAAATGGTTAGATTGTATTATTGTCTAAAAAAAACTATAATGGTTAGATTTTATTATTGTCTAAAAGAACTAAAATGGTTAGATTTTATTATTGTCTAAAAGAACTAAAATGGTTAGATTTTATTATTGTCTAAAAGAACTAAAATGGTTAGATTGTATTATTGTCTAAAAGAACTATAATGGTTAGATTTGTTATTGTCTAAAAGAACTATAATGGTTAGATTTTGTTATTGTCTAAAAGAACTAAAATGGTTAGATTGTATTATTGTCTAAAGGTTAGATTTTATTATTGTCTAAAAGAACTATAATGGTTAGATTTTATTATTGTCTAAAGAACTAAAATGGTTAGATTATTGTCTAAAAAACTATAATGGTTAGATTTTTATTGTCTAAAAGAACTAAAATGGTTAGATTTTATTATTGTCTAAAAGAACTAAAATGGTTAGATTTTATTATTGTCTAAAAGAACTAAAATGGTTAGATTCTATTATTGTCTAAAAGAATTAAATGGTTAGATTTTATTATTGTCTAAAAGAACTATAATGGTTAGATTTTATTATTGTCTAAAAGAACTAAAATGGTTAGATTTTGTTATTGTCTAAAATAACTATAATGGTTAGATTACAAAAGTACTAATAGTACCATGTTACTCGTTTGGTTACCTTATTTTAGGAATGAGTCACCTTTAGAGGTACCAGGCACTTTTTACAATTTTTTTCTTAAGGCCCTCTTTTTCGGAATACATGCCCGGCGCCTAAATTTTGACACCCTTTGTCTGAGTCCTATTACAAAGCCCCAACTAGGTTAAATGGTACGAGCACTAACTTGTGGCCCGAATGGAGAAAGCTACTCTGATTGAACAGCTATTTTGGGTTCTGGGATGCACTCAATGTCAATGTTATTGTGCTCACTGCCTTCTCCTAGTGACTGTTTTTTTTTTTTTTTGGGGGGGGGGGTTGTGGATGTCAAATCTAATAAATTCCATGTCGCAATGGCAATTTCATCGGGAGATAGCGTTGCCTGATTATTGTTGACAGAGTTTCTTCGTTGAAGAAGGGCTGACATTGCAGAAGGTAACGTTTTTGTGCGGTTTTCGGATCGCAAACCCTGACGACGTCAGTTACCCAATTCTGTTGGTACTTATAGACAGGGACTCGTGAAGATGTCATCTTTCTTCTCGTGTCGTCTATCTATGTATTAATACTCGTATTCCTGAATTGTACGACAGTTATCATCTTGCAACACCCTAATGTTGAAAAGGAAACTATCCAAATCATCCAAGATGAAATGCAAACATGTAAATCCCGATAATCTGGTGTTGCTTATCCACTGAATTCTAATTTCTTATGAGTGTCGTCACCTCAGCTAATTAAAGGACCTTTCCTTTTTTTATCATAAAGAAAGAAATGGAAGAAAAGGGACATGCTACACAGAAAAATATAATAAGAAAGAATGAAAGAAAAAATAGAGTAAGGGAAAGGCAAAGAGGAAAGATGAGCGCGCAGAAGCGATAGCGCAAACATGTTTCGATCGAGCATAATAATAAAAGGAGGAAAGAAAGAAAAAAGAGTCGGAGAGTCAATTTCTTTAGCGTAGTTTAAAAGGTTTGAATTCAGAGGTTTCCTTATCCTAGAGTGCTTGTCTGACCAACGTTAAAGAATACAGGCGGTCCTATTATTTACCTATAACTAGAGAGAGAATTGTTGGATTCGTACCTTTCCTAAGATTATTATGTAAAATGCAAACAGCCTCGTCCAGGATTTGAAATCGTCTCGTCGTGTCTATTTCATACGACAATAACCATTACATAATTCTTACAAATTCTTAATATAGCAGAGATACCCATGAAATGCTTCGCTCCTTCTTAAATAGATGCATCAATAGCATCATGAACTACAGTGAACGCAATATGTTCTCAGGTCGTCTAGTTACGTTGTTAGCAATTGGCCCCCTGACACTTAACACAAGAAATGCATAATTGATAACTAAGACTCAAACATTAGATAACCGATAGAAGTAATTGGTGGACAGAAATCGAAGATAAATTACTACGATATTTAAGGCTGTTAATTTGAGCTGCGTCTTAATATCCGTTTTCATTAGAGAGGCAGCCATCAATTTTCTTTAATGTTCAGCAAGGAATGAAGCCAAAAGATTACTTGAACCGGATATGTTTTTTAAAAAAAGAAATCAATATTTCGATTGAGCAATAAGATCTTTCCAGTCCATTTTTATTCAGTGCTGAAATTCTTAATCGCTGCTGATACCAAAGAAGGGATTAAATTATCAGATGCGGGGGTCAAATAATAGACATATCTCTTCTTCTTCTTCTTCTTTTTGGGATCATTCATTGAAAACAAAATGCATTAAAAGAACTTCACCCCTCGCTCTATCTCTCTCTCCCTCTCCTTCTCCCCTCTCTCTATCTCCCTCTCTCTCTCTCTCTCTCTCTCTCTCTCTCTCTCTATATATATATATATATATATATATATATGTATATACATATAAGCATTTTAGAAATATATGTATATTTTTAGAATACACACACACACAAACACACACGCATATATATATATATATATATGTGTGTGTGTGTGTGTGTGTGTGTGTGTGTATATACATACATATATATATATATATATATATATATATATATATTAGAAAAGTGTTAAAAAGTCGTCAAAGTTTTTTTATGGTAATAATAACGACATGAATTCTCATATATAAATATATATATATATATATGTGTGTGTGTGTGTGTGTGTGTGTGTGTGTGTCTGTCTGTCTGTCTGTCTGTCTCTTTATCTGTCTGTCTGTGACTGTGTCCATGTGGTGCAGGTACACATGCTTGCTTGTATGCGAAAAAGGAAATTATGTACGTTTATGTATGTATGTATATATCTGTATATGTGAGGACACACTTTTCTTTTTTAAATGTGGAGGTTAAAATCAGCTACACATTTTTAATAGACTGATAACAGAAAATTTGTCACGGATTCTCCCAAACAACACTGTCTAGGTTTTGAATTCACAGTCTTTTCCTAGAGCGTCTGTCTTTCCAAAGTGAAAGAGACTGGTCTCCCCTACACCCACACACACGCACTCATACGTATGATGGCTTCCAACTCTGATTTTAGTATGGTCATCACAAGATATAATTTTGTAAAAGAATAATTAACCACGCCAGGAAATGATATGGCTTCTTAAGCCAGCAAGAAACATTAAGTCCTTGGCATGAATTTGGCACACAAGAGATTTAGTCTCATGACAAAATGTTGTCATACAATTTCTGTGCATTTCTAATTTGTATTTTAAGCCCTCCCTTCAAATGAAATGTAGCGGGGGGGGGGGGAAATGACGTATCTCAGAGCTCAAAGCGGGTGCGAACGTGTCTTGCGTGCAAAATGAGTGAAAGGCTCGAAAGGAAATAAAATATGGCTGCCATAACGCCTTAATTCAAGAAAATGTGATCTCAGAGACAGGAGAATTGGCGAGAATGGTTAGCACGTACGCAATTTTTTTCTAAATCGAGCGGTGTATAAAATACGTGGTGCGACAGGGGGAAATGACAGGACTTATTGGAACGTGGTTTTGAGTATACCTTAAAGATTGTCGCGTTATTCTTGAAAGCGATTACTCGAATCAGTTTCCATTCATCAGCAAGACAACTCGCTTATAACGTCACGTGTACATAATCTATTAATAATGGAGATTCGGTCTCTGTTTATCTGTAACCAAAACTACATCACTGCTTACGTCTCAGACCAAAAATCGTCAATACATAGAATAAAGAACAATTAATATTAATAGAATAGATAAAAGATGTTCCTTAATTCAATATTTGAATCCTTTTCATTGTAAGTAAGCAAAGTCGTCCAGGTGGCCTTGGGTCGGTATCAACGAATCAGCGAGGGAGTCTATCCCCTTTTCACTAGTATAAATAATAGAATAACAACTTAATTATATCATATGCACAAAACGAAAATAGATACATTAAGGAAACAGAAATAAAGATAAATGAAAGATTTATATATATATATATATATATATATGTGTGTGTGTGTGTGTGTGTGTGTGTGTAATCGGTAATACACACGCTTCTAAGAAAAACACGGAGTCGATTGAAACACACAGTGTGCACCGAGCTAATCTATGATTGTGCTGATCCAAGTAACTCGCTCCCTCTATTTATATCAAATGGACGTCGGCCATTTTCATTATCTGGCGATCAGTGTTTCAAGTCGAGCGTCGGCGGTGACACTTTATTCATATATTACAACCTCCATGCCTATTAGCTGCTAATTGAAAGGTCGTTTCCCTGAGTTATGTAACGTATAAAAGCTTTGTTCTTACTTGTACTTACTGTAAATGGTCAGAAAGACCCGCTTCGATCAATCGGAGGGTTACGCCAAGGCTTTACCCTTATATGATTGTCCCGACCATATTGCTCTTACGGGAAAACCCCAACCCTTTTTATCATATATGTACTGGAAGGATGTTGTTGAGGATCCTGCGTATGACGTTAAACAGCATCTAGTGGTGAGTTTCCAATTCTGGAGCTTTGGAGGTGTATGGAATATCTCTTCATTGCCATTACTCCCTGATCCACTTTAACCCGGAGGGTTAGTACCTGTTAGGGTCTCATCCTTGGCTTAAATAGATTAAAAAATGAGTTTTAAAAAGTGTTAAAGAATGAATTCCAAAAAATCAGTATACCCAAAAAAGAATGAATAAAACAAAAATACGTCTTCGGCATAAATTAACCCAACAAGGGTTCAGATGCCTTAAAATCCAGCTACCCAACCAACATTCTGTACTGACGTCATAATCCGTAGAACAAATATGGTTGCAACTCGCCTCCTCTCCAAATCTTTTGTAAGAAATGGCTTTACATGACCCCACGGAAATGGCCATCATCAACGTCTCTGATATCAACCTTCAGTTCTTTTTCTCCAGACTTCACACCATAACTGTTTTAGAATTTATGATGTTGGAAATTTTCGTTTGACTCTTATCGTTTTAAACTGATGTTCGTACTTCCCTGAAGCAGCAGCTGCAATCGAAGACACTGGCTTGGTTTATTGTATTATGTCCATATTCTCTGGGCATTTCAAAGGTTTCAAAACCAGATTTGCCCAGTATTCGTCGATATTCAATGCCGGTGCATTGTTCAATATTTTCTGCCTTGAGAAAATTTGAGGATAAAATAAAAATTGAATAGATTAATGTACATAGCTGAGAAACTTAAAATTAGCACTGTAGAGGAATATGTGTTTAGTGACTAAGAATGTTTTTAATAACCGCCCACCCACAGACAAACACACACACACATACACACCAACAGACAAGCACACACACACACACACACATAGACACACACACACACACACATATATATATGTATATATATATATATATATATATATATACATTATATATATATATATATATATATATATATATATATAGTGAGATATAGATTGATATATAGTGAGATATATATATAGAGAGAGATAGAGAGATCTAATTTATAATAGCGTAGAGATAGTAAACGTTACATGGTGATTATCAGTTTCTAACCTATGCAATCATCAGAGCAGATACCATATAGTCATCATCATCGTATATATATATATATATATATATATATATATATATATATATATGATAAAGATAATCTAATGAGTCAGACGAACCTACTATTCAGGGCTAAAATCTGACTTTGACTCTGAGACATATTTTAGCCCTGAAGAGCTTTATGCGAAACTAATAGTAGGTTCGTCTGACTCATTAGATTATCTTTATTATTTGGCTCTACTTAGGTATCGAGCACTTTTTACATATTAGCTTTCTCCTAGCGGTTATATGAATATATATATATCTTATATACATATATATACATATAAATTGTTTTTTCTTTTGGCCAAATACTGTACCAATAGATTATTTTTTGTTGGTACGAATATCTTGGTCCTTTCTTTTTTTCAAAAATTTTTTTCTTCCTGGTTGATGTTTGGTAGTATATTTTTACAATCAAACTTTCTGCTGGGTTTTTTTCTCTCCGCTAGGATCTACCAACACGCTTGGTATATTAAATTATATATATATATATATATATATATATATATATATATATATATATATATATATATATATATATAAAGCTGAGAAATTTAGAATTAGCGATATAAAAGAATGGGTATTGTTAGGAGGAGGCCTAACGAAAATAGACTTGCTCCCCTTGATCAGTAGGAGACTCATGGGAACATGGAAGTGGGGTTTCTGCCATGTCACTTTTAGATTGGGGTTCGCACTGAGTGGATGCTGCTTACAACACGTGTGAGCTAGTTAGGTCACTTTTAGGGTAGAAGCATTCTCTACCCCGTGTTAAATAAAACCCTGTTATTTTTCCAACAAACTAGTCTTGCATTATCATTTAGTCTTCCGTATTTTAACTGTATGTAAAAACATACCAGGCATTTTTAGTAACTACACACACACACAAACATATGTATATATATATATATATATATATATATATATATATATATATATATATATATACACACACTCACACACGCATTAATATATATATATATGTATATATATATATATATATAAGGTCGAAATCATATATATATATATAGGTCAGAATTATACTAAGGATCCATCTTGGTGAAACCTGTGTAGTTAACTTATGTCGCTAGTTCGGTACTCTAAACAGGCTCTACAAATACGTATTAAAGATGATCCACTATTCATCCCCAAGCATCCGACTTTTTCTTCCGACACTCAAAATATATATATAAATTTATATTTATATAAATATATTAAAAATATTATTATGTTTATATTTCATATATATATATATATATATATATATATATATATATATATATGTGTGTGTGTGTGTGTGTGTGTGTGTGCACATTAGAGCAAATCGTATAGTGTTTAGATGTCTTCCCTGCTGTCTTAACTTTGTCTAGACGAATCAATATCAATTTTCGATAGCTTTTGATTAACATTTTTTTTACAAAATAGACGATGGTCAAAGTCCAATTCTATCCATAGTCATCAGGCCTTGCTCTGTGTGATTCTATTGTTTCGTATATTAAAAATTAATCTTGGCGTGTGTTGATGTCTAGACGAATCAGTAATAATTTGAAAGAAAAGTATATATATATATATATAGTGTTCGGGGTAAATTTGACAGTTTCATAAGGAAAAAGAAAAAGAATATATATATATAATATTATAATATATATATATATATATATATAGTGTTTGGGGTAAATTTGACAGTTTCATAAGGAAAAGAAAAAGGGGTTGGTAACTACAAAATTTAATGGATTGTAAAGAAATTCAACAAGCACGGATATTACACCACTGTCAACAAGTTTCACTCAAAATAAGCACCATTAGCATCGATCACAGCCTCAATCCTGCTCTGGAACCTGGAGCAAGCTGATGTTACAGTTTCACTGGGAAGGGTCTCAAAAACTACCTTAATTCTGTCTATTAACTGGGCTTTTGTAGTACTTGCACGGCGATTGGTGTCTTTTCCAACAGCGCCACATATATAATAATCCATGGGGTTAAGATCTGGGGAGTTCGAAGATCAAACATTGGGATTGGTGCAATCGTAAAAATTGGCCCGCAACCATTTTTGACTTTTCTCAGAGGTGTGGCAGGGGCCGAATCTTGCTGCCAAACATATGGTCTACCATTGGCTACTCTTGTTATCCAGGGCTTGACTACAGCTCGAAATCCAATGCCAGGGTCCCCCAACACTTTTTTCTGCAGATTTTCTAGGAATTCTGTTGTACGAACGCAATCAGATCGTCTGTTATATTGCTTTCTTCTATCCACAGCCTCTTAGTTTCCATTGCAATTCTCCAGTTCATGCCTGATTGTTTTTATAGTGTTCAGGGAGCATTGGGCAGTAACTATAATCTCTTTATTTTGATGGCCGGCGCAGATCATCATGATACAAGTTATTCTCTTCCATGATTCCGGTGGGTTCCCGTCATCCATTCTATCTGTCATCACATATATGAATGAAGAAGGGTCCAAGCTTTTAAATGATGCGTAGTATGCGTCAATACCTCCAACCTACGGAGAGAAATAACCAAATATAAATATGTCAAATTTATCCCGAACACCCTGTATATATCTGAAGGCAATTTCTGAGTCTGAAGCAGTTATGAATTGAATTTGTATGTTAATTTTTTAACTGTAGAATGTTCGATTTCATTTATAAAAAAACAACATAGTATTAAGTCGATTGGCTAACTTATCTAGATTCAAACAGTGACTTCCAAAGTTAGTATTATGTAAATCTACACGTATGTAATTCTTTCAATCTGTTTATATCTATTATCATTTTCTCAGTATCTATCTATCTATCTATCTGAATTTATTCATATCCATCAATCAATCAATCAATCAACCAATCTATCTATCTGAGTCTATTCATATCTATCTATCTATCTATCTATCTATCTGGGTCTATTCATATCGATCTATCTATGTATATCTATCTATTTTCTGAGTCTATTTCTATCTATCTATATATCTATCTATCTGAGTCTATTCATATCTATCTATCTATCTATCTATCTACCTGACTATTCATATCTATCAATCGAGCCGAGTCTATTTCTATCTATCTATCTATCTATCTATCTATCTATATATATATATATATATATATATATATATATATATATATATAGGTTAAATTATTATTATTGTTGGAGAATTGATTATAGAGGGCTCAATTACTTATGTAAGAGCTTAATTTATTTTTTATTTATGATTATAAAGTCGGTCCTACCATTGGTTTCTGAATAACACTTTTTCGGTGTTATTCGTTTTTTTTTGTTTTTTTTTTCAAAAGTCAAACGCCTCTGAAGACGAATAACACCGAAAAAGTGTTATTCAGAAACCAATGGTAGAACCGACTTTATAATTATAAATAAATAAATACATATATATATATATATATATATATATATATATATATATATATATATATATATATATATATTAGTTTATTCCTATCTATTTATTTGAGTCTATTCATATTTATCTCTGTCTATTCATATCTATCTATGTCTCTATTCATCTACTGAGTCTATTCATATCTTTCTATCGATCGATCGATCTATCTGTCTACCTATCTACCTATCTATCAATCAAGCCAAGTCTAATTATATCTTTTTATATTTATCTATCTATCCATCTCTCTATCTATTTATCTATCTGAGTATATTCATATTTATCTATCTGTCTATTTATATCTATCTATCCATCTGAGTATATTCATATCTATCTATATATCAATCTATCTGAGTCTATCCATATCTATATATGTAGAGAAAAGTAGACAAACACGGGATGTTATGGAAACTGGATGTTTATTGTCGACGACGCAACGTTTCGGTCTATTAGACCATCTTTAGGACTTGGATATAGTACTTGTATTTTGAGAATGTCCATCATTGAAGCAAGTACTATATCCAAGTCCTGAAGATGGTCTAATAGACCGGAACGTTGCATCGTTGACAATAAACATCCAGTTTCCATAACATCCCGTGTTTGTCTACCTTTCTCCACATACTGTCGGATTAACCTCCTCATATTTCTTACATATCTATATATCTAATTCAATCTGTTTATTATCCCTCTTATCAAGTGTGTATCTCTTTGCCTACTTATTTTTTTTTTCAGTTCGTGAGTCTCTATTGATTTAATTCTATTTGTGACTTTGCATCAAGCTAGAAACTAACTTAATGGGTTCAATTGTACAAAATTTGCCTTCGGCATCGGCCTTCGTTTTCCAGTCTTGTTAACATAACAATTTTGAAACTTGAACTATGAGACGGTCAATCATTGCAGAGGTATTTGTCTTTATCTCCCTTTCGTAATCAGTGAAGACAATGATCATCACACACACACACACACACACACACACACACACATATATATATATATATATATATATATATATATATATAAATAGATGTTTGGTACATGCAAATTTGTAAACTACTAAAAGTAGAGGGATCATATGTAAAATGGGGAGGTAATATTTTATTATGAATTAAAATAATAAAATAAAAGGGGATACGAAGGCCTTTTCGATCGGTACTTTTTCAGGTATTTACACCGGTTGACAATTAAAAGTCAGAAATGTAAAGAATTTGTTAAGAACGAATGGGGTAAACCAGAGAGTAGGGGGGGGACAAAAAAAAATTGGGGAAAGAAGGGTATGTATATGTGCCCTAGGTTAAACCAGGGTTATGTTATGTTATGCCTCCCAACAGATAAATGGAGTGTCTCGGTGTTTGTCTGCACAGAGTAGGTCTAAGAAAAGAAATACTAACAGCCATATATATATATATATATATATATATGATCATTGTCTTCACTGATTAAGATTTACTCTGATGAAGGTCGAATTTTCTTTGTGTACGGAACATTTCTACATTTTTTCTATTATTATTATTTCATTTCATTTGCTTATTTAAAAATAATAATATTTTGAATAATGTACACATGGATAAACTCCTGACCGAAACACGTGTAAATAATATTGATTAAAATATCCTAAATAATCCATTTTATACTTTCTTTCCTTTATTCATTTTTTCATCATATATATATATATATATATATATATATATATATATATATATATAATGTACCAAACTTGTTGGTAAATCCTCGCGGTGAGAAAAAAACCAGCAAATAGTTTGATTGTAAAAATATACTACCAAACATTACCCGGGGAGAAAAAAATTTTGTGAAAAAAAAGACCAAGATAACCGTACCAACCAAAAATAATCTATTGGAACAATATTTGTCCAAAAGAAAAAACAATGTATATATATATTTATATATATAAGATATATATATTCATACAAAACCGCCAGGAAACTAAAGCTAATAAGTAAAAAGTGCTCAATACCTAAGCAGAGCAAATAATAAAGATAAACCTAATGAGTCAGATAAACCTATTAAAAGTTTCGCTTAGTGCTCTGCAGGGCTAAAATCCGAGTCGGATTTTAGCCCTGAAGAGCACTAAGTGAAATTTTAGTAGGTTTATCTGACTCATTAGGTTTATCTTTATATATATATATATATATATATATATATATATATATATATATATATAAATCTCACCACTTAGTTTTCCATCAGTCTACTTTGACAATGTTTTCCTTCTCGTAGACTTGTTTCAATACTAAGTCTAAAGAACCCATTATGCTCTAAAATTTAACCCGGAAATGGAGGAAGAACATTTGAATTCATAACTTTCCCTGGGGTATTAGAGCTATGTGAAATTCAGCCAGCCTCGATAGTATACAGAGTAGAGCAGATTTAAAAATTTCTCGGTACTATTAAAGGTATTTACCCAACTCGTTCACCACAAGTAGGATGTGACACACACACACACACACATACACACTCACACACAGCTAAACAAATGACGACTTAGAGTTCACTGCATACTATATACTTCGGGCCTAGAGCTAAGCTAAACAAATGACACGTTGGAGTTCATGGAGAACTTATCTAAAGCTCCAATATATATATATATATATATATATATATATATATATATATATATATATATTGAAGCTTTTGGAAATTTCTACATGAACTCTAAGCTTAGCTCTTTGCCAGAAGTATGGAGTACGCAGTGAGAATCGAATTCACTAACAAGGGACAGAATGCTTGACTCGTTAACTTTTGCACCATATTAAAATGTGATAAGCTTTCGAAATAAAATTATGATATAACTTATGCAAAGATATTTCACCGTAGGGAACGAGTCAGACACATGACATTAGGTAAAAGAATGGGGGGGGGAGAGAGGAAAGGGACATCAATAATAAGTAAAAAAGTAAAGTCGTCGGGGCGGCCTAAAGTCGGTATCAGACGGGCAGCCTATCCCCTTTTCACTAGCGCTAGACCAAAGAAGTTTTTTTTTTGCATCTGATGTGGAGCGCCACACCTACCATCCGCTCCTAACTTAACCGCACAGATCCCTGTGCTACTCATACGCTGAATTGGCAATGACCGGTATCGAACCAGGATCGTTGTGGTTCCTAGTCGGACACTCAACCGACTGAGCTATGAGATGAATATTGTATTTAATTTGTTTTTTGGCGATCTCCTGCAGGCATACTGGTTGAGATTTATTGTTAATATTCTGACTCTGATACTTTTCTTTAAAGGGGGTGCGTGACTTCACACTTATCAACATAGAAAATTGACTCGACGAATCGAATTCAAATTCAGGACAAGGCTATTTGAAATTCTCCTTGTTCAAATGCGCTTGGGAAATGCATGATATCCATATCTTATTCCCTCCCCCGACCTATGTGTAAATAGTTGGGCGGGCTAAGATTTTTAGCCTTCGAAAGGCAACAGGTCTAGGAAAGGAAAACTCTGAATTCAAACCAGCTGTAGTCCGCTGAAAAACTGCCCTTTTGTCGCATCCTGCTCGTAGCGGAGGACTTGGGTTAATAAATGCTTTTGCTTAAATACTAATCGTAAACTGACGCTTAGATATTAGTGCTAACGAGCTATCGATAGGGAGCTCAATTATCAGCGCGTGTTACAAGAATTTAGTTTTGTACAGATGTTGGCTAAGTCTAAGAAAGATCTTCTTCAATGCGAACACAAGTTCTTTCTGAATACTTTTTATTTATTTATTTTGTAATACCAGAAGTGTTATGTTCTAAAATTATCATTTTTATATTTATTAATGTTTATTTGCGTCAAATTATGAGAAAAACGTTGCGAGTTTCTAATTTTGTATAAAAATTTGTTAAAATCTTTAGACACGTGTAGATCTCTTGGGTAAAGTTGGAACAAGAGAGAGAGGGGGAGGAATAATAGAGAGAAAGTAGAGGAGAGTAAACAAGAAGAGAGAGAAAAGAAAATTAATAGAATGAATCAGAATTTGATAAAGAAGAAGAAAATGAATGAGATCCGTGAGGGGGAGAGGGGACAGACAGACAGACAGACAGACAGAGATGAGGTTGACGTAAAAAGAAATGCGGGGGCGCTGACTATTCAATGAAGGTAATCTTGCATTAAAGTTGGTTTAATCAAGCAAATATAATTTCCTAGATTGTGGTAGTTGTACAGATTTAACTGGTGCCAGAGGGCGGAGTTCGAATCTAGTTAAAAGTTAGGATTTCGAAAGCTGATTTTTAAGGCAACAGGGCTTTTTATTTAGAAGATTTGCATATTGCAATCTTTATACCGGTAATTTCTCCCATTGTCATATTTCATCTCACTTTAATAGGATAATATTTTTTCGAAGCATGTTAACAGACGAACCAATTAAAAATATTATTGATATAAATTAAAATAATAAATTCAAAATGATTTTGACGTCATTCGAACAAAAATAACAAAAATGTATATTCCACGAAACATAGACGGGTGAATATATAAGCAATTTGTTATGTAAAGGTTAACAACCGAAGAATAAAAACGAGTGGGGTATAAATGTGAAGAAGGCGAGATTGTTCGAAGCACCTTCGCTTCCCCTGCCGACGATCAAGTCTCTTAAGATTTAACCAAAACTGAATACAAAGATATAACAAAGCAACAGCATACCTCCATTTAGCAATCTGTAAACACTACAGCATCAAAGTTGAAGAACAATATTAACAAATTGGTTCCGATTGCTAATGCAGTATTTATTTCTGTCCTGAGCCATATGACTCATATGACTTCAGTACTAAGTTAACAATATTAACAAATTGGTTCCGATTGCTAATGCAGTACTTATTTCTGTCCTGAGCCATATGACTCATATGACTTCAGTACTAAGTTAACAATATTAACAAATTGTTCGATTGCTAATGCAATACTTATTTCTGTCCTGAGCCATATGACTCATATGACTTCAGTACTAAGTTAACAATATTAACAAATTGGTTCCGATTGCTAATGCAGTACTTATTTCTGTGAGCCATATGATGACTTCAGAGAAGTTAAGGATATTAACAAATTGGTTCCGATTGCTAATGCAGTACTTATTTCTGTCCTGAGCCATATGACTCATATGACTTCAGTACTAAGTTAACAATATTAACAAATTGGTTCCGATTGCTAATGCAGTACTTATTTCTGTCCTGAGCCATATGACTCATATGACTTCAGTACTAAGTTAACAATATTAACAAATTGGTTCCGATTGCTAATGCAGTACTTATTTCTGTCCTGAGCCATATGACTCATATGACTTCAGTACTAAGTTAACAATATTAACAAATTGGTTGCGATTGCTAATGCAATACTTATTTCTGTCCTGAGCCATGTTCCAATTCATATGACTTCAGAACTAAGCCAAGAAAACTAGGTTTTATAGGGCCGGATTAGCTCAGTCGGTAGAGCGTTCGGCTAGAAATTACAAGGTTCATAGTTCGATACCGGCCCTCGCCAACTCAGCGTATGAGTAGCACAGGGATCTGTGCGGTAAAGTAAGGAGCTGATGTTGGGTGTGGCGCTCCACCCCAGACGCTAACAAAAACAATCTCCTTGGTCTAGTGCTATTGAAAAGTGGATAGACTCCCTCGCTGATAGGCTGATACCGACTAAGCCACCCCGAGGACTTTACTTACTTTACTAAGCCAGATATCGCACTGAAAGTTTGTGTCTACCAAGTATCTAACTAAGATTTATTAAAAAGCGAGGATGTAATTTAAAAAAAATATATTTTGTTATTTGCAGTTACAAATAAAGATTTTCTGTTATATCGTTGTTTACTTTGAACACTCCTTAACAGTATTAATGTGTTATTTTTTAAAATCTGATAATTAAAACTGATTTATGGCCATTTTAAGAATATATATACTTTCATAGGTAAGCACCATATATGGCGCACATCGCGGTTTTGGACAGGTCTTTGTGTGCCATATGTGGCGCGTGGTCTAATGGTTAGAGTCGTAGGAAATGGACCCGAATTCAAATCCTGGACAATGCTGTTAGCACTTCACATGGCGCTAATATCCTTGGGAAAGGTATGAATCCAACTACTCTTCCTCTAGCTATGGGTAAACAGCAGGGCAGACTGAGCTATTTAACCATGGCTAGGTAACCAGTCTAGGAGAAGGAAAACTCTGAATTCAAACCTGTTAAACTCCGCTTAAGAAATTGACCTTGTGCCGCATCCTTCTCATGCGGAGGGGTTGAAAATATATATGTGGCGCACATCGCAGCCAACTTGTTAAAACATGAACCATCAACTGTAACAGAAAAGGATGAAGCTACGATACTCTGGGACATATCAATCCAAACTGTTAAAGAAACTAGGAAAATAAAAACACCCTCCGGTCGATGTAAAAATAGATTTTTGAAACATATTGACTGAGTGGTGGGAGTTAAAAATTCAATGTCAGCGAGTTTGTACCCTAAGTAATTAATATCATCAAATTCATTAAAGGATTAAAAAAAATAAAACAATTTGAAATGTAAACTTTAAATATGTATTAAAATAAAACAAACTATATATAATACCAGTCATGTATTTATTAAAACTTGTTTTAAAAAACAATGAGGACTGTCTAATGTTGCATGTTCAAATTTTGAGTGTATTTATTCTATGTTATGACCATTTTGGATAATGTGACGTAAGCAGTGACGTAATTTTTGTTACAGACAAAAACCGGAAGCGAATCTCCATTATTAATAGATATAGGCCAACAGATATGAGATTGTATTGAAGGACAAAGAAGGAGATAACATATATGTCCCTATCGAAAAGAAAACTCACCTTTCTGAAAAAAAAAAAAAAAAAAAATTCTCCAAATATAAAGATCTAGAAATAGAAATTTTAACCATAGCCTTCTTTGTTGGAACGAGAACTTTTCAGAACTCCTTCATAATTACTAAGGGTGATTGAGCATCATATTGTAGTTTAATGGTGATCAAACTAGTCGCGCTGATCCATTATTACTAAATAGTTAGTTCGATCCTCACCGAATGCCTCATAATTGCGATTTTGTATCACACCCTACCCGTGGCGAATGGGCTGAGTAAATACGTACAATAGCTGTAAACTTGACTGATTTTCCCCATCCTATGCACTAAATAATACCATTACTGTTCTTCTACAAGAATGGCTTTGGCACTAACCCACGAATGTTGATATGATATTAAACAAAGAAACCAAACTAAACCTAGGTGTGATCAAAACGTATGGAGACTGTGCCTTTCATTTTCTTTCTTCCTTCTAAAATTTAAACTTTAGATGAAAACTTGTGCATAGCTTAGCAATGTAATGAAGGTTTTCATGTCCTAAATTAATTTTTGAAGGTGCTCGTTGTGTAATGGTTATCGTCGAAGAAAGTTGACATGGCGAATTGAGTTCAAATTCTGGACGAGGCTGTTTTATATATGTAAATATTTTTATGTGGTTCGTCTGTTAACATACATCAAAAATATTAACTCATTAATGTGAGATAAAGGAAGAAAATGAGAGAAATGCTGGTTGGTTGGTTGGTTGGCTGCTTGGTTAGTTAGTTGGATTTTACTGCATTTAAACCCTTGTTGTGTTATTTTATGACGAATACATTTTTGTATTCATTCTTGATGGCTATTTAAATGTTTTGTTTTTTTTTTCAAACTTAATTATTTTTACACATTTTTAAACTCATTTTTCCTTAACAGCTACTACCACTCCAGGTCAGGGTGGAACTGGGAGTAATGGCAATGAAAGGTTACTCCACAAAGTTCCGAATTGGAACATCGCTATTAGATGAAGTTTAAGAAATTACTGGCATAAAGATTGTAATATGCCAATGCTCTAAATAAAAAGCCCACCTGCCTTTAAAAAAAATCAGCTTTCGAAATCCTGTCTTGTAAATAGATTTGAACTTTCAAAAAGGGCAAAGAAATTTGAAAAAAAATGTGCTCAGTATATTGAAATGGAGAATGAATATGTATCAGGGAATATACGTTTCATGACTCCGTGTAATTCTTTTCTTGGTCATGCCAAGAACTGTACTGACAAGCTTTTAACGGATTGAAATGATCCAAAGTGAAGAAATGATAAGTATTGTTGCTGTTAGGCTTTCATCGAGCAATGATGAAACCTTGAAAACTAATATCGAATTTTCCCCTTCGAATAAATATTGCGTGGAAATATCCAATCAGTTACCCAATAAATATTTCTACCAATGTTTCATTTGTGATGAAGGCTTATACCTGCACGAAAGCTAGGCTGTCAAAGCACATATGAAATTAAACTAGTCGGAATACCAAATTAATAATTTTCTTTATATATATATATATATATATATATATATATATAATATATATATATATAATGGTTAGATTCAACGCCAAATGCATCTTCAAACCGCAAGATCTAGTGCTCAATACACAAAAAAGCACAATACATTATAAACGCATAGCTATATCCCAATATATTAACAATTATAAAAATGTATGGTAGAGTAGACTCGATAGTCAGGTGAGCGTGTGAAACACACACACACACAGACACATACACGCACATTTGCGCATTATATATATATATATATATATATGAGGTAAGGTAAATGGAAAAGAGGACAAAAAATAATGACTCAAACAAGTAGAAGAAAAATATTTCGTTCCGCTTTACGCGAGGAACTTCATCAGTCTATTTATTCAAAACAAGGTACGTACATTTGTATTTATAGAAGAGAAAGTGAGTTGATGATGAAATTCATGAAGTTTCTCGCGTAAAGCGGAACGTAATATTTCTCTCCTGCTTCTACTTGTTTGAGCCATTATTTTGTGTCCACTTTTCCTTTTACCATATCTCATACTGTCGCATTTTACTACAACCCTCCTATCTTCATATATATATATATATATAAATTTTCGCTGGCCGACGATTGCACCGCTTAATCAATTAAACTTGCATAGCAAGAAACCAATGGTAGCAGACTTGTTCCCATGCAAATAAATATATACTAAAAGATATATTCATTTATATATATATATGAAATAGGACTTGAAGTTAGTGTTAAAATTGTGTATTTCATGTGCAACGCTTTAAACTTCATCATACGAGCATTTTCAAACACAACTGGAAAATTTTTAAAATGCTCTAAAAGATAACTGATACTGATGTTCTATTTCTCACTTATTAGAAGAACCACCCGGCGTTGCCTGGGCTTTAAGAAATTAAAGATAAATCTCTTATCTATACTTATTATATAAATTAATAAAGATTATTTTTCTAGATATTTGTTTTATTACCTTTTATTCTTTTATTATTTATATATTTTTGTTTCAAGTTGTTCAGTATTAGTAAAATGCTAGTTGGTGGTTTTCCTCTTCATAGTAAATTTGTCTTGGTTTCAAAATGTTATTTACATGTTAGACTACATGTCTATTTTATGCTAATCCAAAAGCCGAAAAACTAGTTGTCTCAAACTCTAGCTGCGCTCAGATTCAACGAAAATTGTTGAATCTGATCCCAGCTAAAGTCTGATTCAAATGCATATCCCAGGATCATTCATTATCAACTACTCTTTTTGCTAATATGCCGTGCATAGTGCGTTGAAGTCCTTCTCTGTCATTATTCTGGTGGTGATAAAACGAAGTAGTAACGTGATAGATCCTTAGTTTTTCCGACGTTTCTTTCGTGATACGATTTATGTTTTCAGCGCCCAAACATCATTACACATGTTAGTACGGAAGATTATCGTGTGAATGTATTATTATAAGTATGAATAGGTCACGAATGTGTCTAGATAAGATACTTCATTATTCATAAATGTTTCTCTCGTGACTACTCAACAAGGTAAATCGAGCTAGATACATAAACTCTAGTGTATATTATACTTATGTCAATGAATTGGGTCTGCGAGGGTGTCATTCATCTGGCATAAATGCACATGCATTTTGGGCTAAATAATAGTCACCAGAAACCTGGAGTCGTGAATGGCCAATTTTCTTTATATATATACATACATTATATATATATATATATATATAAATATATATAATATATATTATATATCTGTGTGTGTGTGTGTGTGTGTGTGTGTGTGTGTGTGTGTGTGTGTTGGGCAGCATTTTTCATTTATACATGTGGAATTAAACAAAATATATGTGTGTGTGCATTTGGGCAGCATTTTTTTATTTATACATGTGGAATTAAACAATATATGTATATTCAAGCTTTCTGGCCAATTTTTTATATTTGGATGGAATTCTTAGATTAGTCCATCAAAATATCCTAACGGAAAATACAAACATTCTGCACAAAGAAAAAAATAAACAAAAACTCCAAATACTAGAAAATGGTTGAATCTGATCACAGCTAAAGTCTGATTCAAATGCATATCCCAGGATCATTCATTATCAACTACTCTTTTTGCTAATATGCCGTGCATAGTGCGTTGAAGTCCTTCTCTGTCATTATTCTGGTGGTGATAAAACGAAGTAGTAACGTGAACGATCCTTAGTTTTTCCGGCGTTTCTTTCGTGATACGTTATGTTTTCAGCGCCCAAACATCATTACACATGTTAGTACGGAAGATTATCGTGTGAATGTATTATCATAAGTATGAATAGGTCACGAATGTGTCTAGATAAGATACTTCATTATTCATAAATGTTTCTCTCATGACTACTCAACAAGGTAAATCGAGCTAGATACTTAAACTCTAGTGTATGTTATACTTACTAGCAAATATATGCACCCTCCGGGTGCAAGTATTTAAGTTTTAATGTAATGAAATATCGTATTAAATTAGAGACAGACAAAAAGATATGTAACAGAGTGAGGGTATAATAGAAAAATAGAAATGAAACTTACTCTTCCATCACTCCCGTCTTTCATTGCTGAATTTTACTTATTTAACTATTTAGTTAAATTAGGGAATAAAGAATAAAATTTTATTTTTTCTTGTTAATGGATTTCATTTAAGATTCATTGAAGAGATTTTTGCTTATATTCATTAAAATAAAACCAAACAGTTAGAAATCAATAATACTAAGCACATATTTAATATAATCACATTTTTAATATCAATATGCAAATTAGCCTTCCCATTCACACTGCAAACTGCTATTTTTTGTATATATAAATACAATTGCATGTTATTTGTATGTAGATATGGACAACACTAATAATAAGGAGTAGCAATTTTATTAATAATTGAGGTTTAAATATAAATAAAATCATGGAGAATGTGATGTAAATAACTATGCTAATTGTGACTCGATTAGTAATATAGTTTCGGTTACAGACAGAAAAACACACAATCTCCATTATAATAAGAGATGTCAATGAATTGGGTCTGCGAGTGTGTCATTCATCTGGCATAAATGCACATGCATTTGGGCTAAATAATAGTTCACCAGAAACCTGGAGTCGTGAATGGCCAATTTTCTTTATATATATATATATATATATATGTGTGTGTGTGTTTTGGCAGCATTTTTCATTTATATATGTGGAATTAAACTAAATATATGTGTGTGTGTGTGTATTTGGGCAGCATTTTTTTTTTATTCATACATGTGGAATTAAATGTGTGTGTGTGTGTGTGTGTGTGTGTGTGTGTGTGTGTGTGGAATTAAACAAAAGGCAGGTCTCCGGTTTAACGATTTTATTGGTGATCTTTTCAAACTTTCTGGCCAATTTTTTTATATTTGCATGGAATTCTTGGATTAGTCCATCAAAATATCCTAACGGAAAATACGCACATTCTGCACAAAGAAAAAAATAAACAAAAACTCCAAATACTAGAAGCTTTATACATCAAACAATACAAACCATCCTTAAATAAAATTAATTTTCAATGCAGTACTCACATTTTAAAATGCCTATAACACTTTTCCCATCAATTCTCCCCCTTCCAGCCTCCACAGCTATTAATATACTTTGAAAAAAAAAACTGGAACACATCACTCCTGATGATGGCTCTTCGAAGTGCCGAAAGTACTCGGGATATGAATGTTATATATGTACGCTTGACTTATCAACTTTGGTTGAATCCTATTACAAAAAGCTTAATATTATTCAACAATATAAAATCTAAGAGGTCCGTTTAGTGTAGAGGTTATGGGATCGGCCTGTCAGCTTGGCAGTCCGGTTTCAAATCACGCACAGGGCGGTCTTCCGATCTATAGCTCTGCTGATGAGGCCTAATAGGCCGAAATGTACATACAGAGATTGATTTTTCTCGATTTGTTTAGCCATACATTTAATAGGTATTCCCGCCTAATTCATTATTAATTAATTAATTTTCTAAATTAGGTCCGACTCCTATTAAGCACTTATTCTCCCAAAAATTATCGGCAAAAAGCCATTCTAAACAAACCTTGTTTACATATATATATATATATATATATATATATATATATATAATCAAAATAGCTAATTTACATAT
>CM042147.1:88310566-88340566 GCA_023376005.1 Doryteuthis pealeii
CAAAAAGAAGAGAGATGAGAATGTCGACGAAATGATCAAGTTATTTGTGTTGACGACACCTAGGGAGGGTCACTTTCTTGAATGGTGTCGATATTTAGCTAACCTTGTTTCACACCCTGTTAATATGATGAGAATGGGTAAATCTCATCTATCTATCTACATATCTAACCAATCTACCAACCTATATATATATATATATATATATATTATATATATATATATATATATATATATAACACTTTCTAAGTCCCTATACACTAAACCTACTGAAAACCACACTTTCCTTGACTTCCACAGCAACCACCCTCTCAACCTCAAAAAATCTATAATTTATAGCTCATCCATACGAATAAAACGCATATGCTCAGACCCCCTAGATTACGGCAGACCACACTAACAAAATAGCACAACAATTCCTAAAATGTCACTACCCCATTAAAACAGTCATAAAAAAGCATCATCCTTAAACAGACAAAATCTCCTCGAATATAAACACAAAACTCCTAATGACCGCATCCCAATGATCTTTTACCATGGACAACATATACATAAACTCACCCGCAACCTAATAAAAGAATTCCAAAACCTACAATTGGACCCTAATATCCAATCCACATTCCACAAAACACCCATCAATGTTAAGCGACACCTACCTAATTTACACACTATCCTCACCTCTTCCAAGAAACACAACACAAGGGAAACTATAAATGCAACAAACTAAGGTGCTTAGTATGTAAGCATATAATAACAGACTGCCACTTTACAATACCTCATACAGACATCGAAATGCAAATCCCCAACCTCACCTGTGACAGCTCCAACATCATATATTTGATTTTCTGCAACAGATGCAACAACAGTAAATACATAGGAGAAACCCAAACGTTTCAGGTTCAGATTTAATAACCACAAACTATTCGAAAAAAACAGCTTACTCACCTATAGCAAAACATTTTAACCAACCAGAACACACACTTGATAATATGAAATGTATTTTAATGGACAGTAACTTTGCGACAACACAAATACGCAAACAAAAAGAAATTAAATGGATAATCAAACTCAATACACTTAAAAATGGTTTGAATACTGACCTCGGCATTTTAAACACATAAAAATACTTTCACACATGCCAAACCTAATATCCCACAACAATATAAAATTTAAAAAAAAAGCAGAAATTCCATGAAAACGCGTATTTCGGCCTAAAACACGGCGAGGGGCCGAAGATTAATGCTGTGACGTAATATCAATTTTTATTTTTTTATTTATTTATTTATTTATTATTATTTTTTTATTCTTTAATTTTCTTTATGTTGCGCATGACTTTCACGATCAAAGTCATGCAACATTTCGAAAGATTACTATGATCGTATTTCGATGAGTTACGTTACACATTTTCGAAAGAAAATTAACGGCTAAAAGCGCCAAATCCGTTCACTTCATTTAATTACTTTTTTGCCCTCATATACAACATTTCATCTTTTTTTTTCTCCAGACCGTCTTGTTATTACCTTGAAAAAGGGTGAAGGTTCACCCAAAATATCGGAATAGAGCAACGGTTGAATATATACAAATTTTGATTTTTGTTCTGTTTTTCTTGTCTTTGTTCTTTATTCCAATGCTTCAAAAGACCAAACAAACAAAGTTCACAAGAATATAACACATAATATTATATATATATATATATATATATATATATATATATATATTATATTGATATTGATATTGATATTGATATATTCATAAGTAAATAGTACTCAATATCATTGATACAGCATGCACATTTAAATTAGGGTAGCGTGGACATAAAGTCAACGGCGCTTGGTTACTGGCATTTTCTTGCCTGTGCGATTCTCAAAACCAACAACTTGATTTGAAATTGCATATGCGAGAAACTGATAGTAACCAAGTACCTTTGGCCTCATGCTACCCAACATATATATATATATATATATATATATATATATATATATATGTGTGTGTGTGTGTGTGTGTGTGTGTGTCTGTGTGTGTTGTGTTTATGTGTGTGTGTGCGCGCGTGTGTGTCTTTTGATATAGAGGCTAAAATGTGTGTAGTTTTGTGTGTTAGTGTATACGTTTTATATTGTGTGTACGTATGTAGGCTTATACCTGTATGTTTACGTTTCTATACAATTGTGTTTGTGTGTTGAGTGCATATCTAATTCCACCACAGCAGTTAAATGTAATCTCCTGATTCAGCAATTTGACCAATTTTCTTTCATAAATCGATTTCAATCGAAGATTCCGATCAATCAGTCTAAAAGCATGCATCAAATGCCGATCCTTTCTGTTCTTATTAGCGTTCTCTTTTTGGCCGGTTCCCCCAGTTTTGATCATCTAAGTTATTCAAAGACAACGAAGTCACCTTGAATGCTCAGTGGAACATTGGACATTTTAGCAGATGCGACAGAATATTAATTGTTCTGAATGACGTTAGTTTATGGACAGATCTATTGTCAATTTTATAGACTATTGACTCAACAGAAATTCCTATAAACAAAGTATTGCATTTCCATGGGTTATTAATTCACTTCTAGAAATTATTAATCCATTTTTTGAGTATTTTTTTCTATTAATTATTTATTTAATTCTATTAATTATTAATCCTCAATAATGTCACATTATTTTTTCTATGAATTATTAATCCTTTCCTAAAAATTATTAATCCATTTTTTGAGTATTTTCTATTAATTATTAATCCAATTCTATTAATTATCAATCCTCAACAACATCGCACTGATTTTTCTATTGATTATTAATCACTTTCTTAAAATTATTAATCAATTTTTGTGTAATTTTTTCTATTAATTATTAATCTAATTCTATTAATTATTAATCCTCAATAATATCACATTATTTTTTCTATGAATTATTAATCCTTTCTTAAAAATCATTAATCCCCTTTAAAAATTATTAATCCATTTTTTGAGTATTTTTTTCTATTAATCTAATTCTATTAATTTTCAATTTTTAACAACGTCGCAATAATTTTTCTACTGATTATTAATCACTTTCTTAAAGTTATTAATCCATTTCTATTAATTATTCATCCTAAAATTTCGCAAAAGAATTTATTGAAGAGAATCAATATTTTAGCCAATACCTTTCAGCTTATTCTAATGTGTTCAACTCTATAGAGTTTTGTTTTGAGAAGTGAAAAAAGTTTTTAAGTAATGCACTAACAAATTCGAATGAAATCAACTTAATCAGAACGACTCTTGGTGTGTGTATAGGTCGGTGAATACGAGTGACTTACAAGGATATTATATCTTATTATAATGGAGATTATGTGTTTTTCTGTCTGTAACCGAAACTATATTACTACTCAAGTCACAATTCCCTTAGTTATTTACGTCACATTCTCCATGATTCTATTTCTATTTAAATCTCAATTAATAATAAAACTGTTTGACTTTATTAATACTGTTGGCCTTACCTAAATACTAATAACATGCAATTGTATTTATATATACAACAAAATACCAGTTTTCAGTGTAAACGTAAAGCTAATTTGCATATTGATATTAAAAAACTGATTTTAATAAAAATGTGCTTGGTATTATTGATTTCTAATTGTTTGGTTTTATCTTAATGAATATGAGTAAAAATCTCTTCAATAAATCCTAAAAGAAATTCATTAACAAGAAGAAATAACTGTAATTTTATTCTTTACTTCCTATTTCAACTAAATAGTTAAATTAGCAAAATTTAGCATTGAAAAACGGAAGTGATGGAAGAGTAAGTTTCGGTTGTTCTATTTTCCGATTATACCCCCTCCGTTTCAAATCTTTTTATTTGAATTCTTAATTAGTTTCATTGGCCTTTCTGATTTAATCTAATATTTTATTACATTTAAACTTAAATACTTGCACCCGGAGGGTGCATATATTTGCTAGTAAATATAAAGAAAGATGGTTCGCTTGTTTAACGCGCCGTGATTTTACAATCCTTGTCGTCAATTAAAAATTTACACCGAACGGTTGCAAACGGTAAATTGTTGGTACAAGAAATAACTTCACAAAAACAGATTTGCCAATTATATTTTAAATAATATTTTAGAAAGTTAGTCTGGCTCCGGTAAAATATTCTACGGATTTTTTTCCCAAAATATTTTTCTATATCGGACTATGTTCCACGTCGCATACGTTATTCGCCGGGTTTGCTTGTCAAGATTATTTTCAATAATTATCGAATTTTATACGATATATACGCATTGTAATTGCCTTCAAAAATATAATTGATAATATACTTTACATAACAATGCTTCAAAAGCAAATTATCAAATTCCATATATATATATATATATATATATATATATATATATATATATATAATGGAATTTGATATATATATATATATAATGGAATTTGGTATATATATTATATATATATATATATATATATATATATATATATATATATATATATATTCCACTGGTTGAGGATTGTACAATACACATGAAACTTAAGTAACGGTAATATACTCCCATAATCTTGTATTATAGTTTTTTAAAACTTGTCTACTAATTTAGCATTGAGCATTATCTATGAAAACACTTTTCTTATTTGCTATCCTTCATCACACACACACACACACACACACATATATATATATATATATATATATATATATATATATATATATATATATATATATATATAAGTGTGTGTGTGTGTGTGCGTGTATGTGTATTGAGGAGATAAATAAATTGAATAAACATTTATATTCATGCCTTTGTAAGCGCTGACTGTGACTAGTATTGTCTCACCCTCAAGGATGGAGGGGGGTCGCAGTCGGAGCAAACAAATAAGGACTGTTTTCGAAAAAAAATCTACACAAGTGTCTGACGATCGATAAGATATTCGTGAAACTGCCAGTACGCTAGAAGGTTCTGTTAACGAACCGGTTTTAGACATTTTCTTTTAGAAACGATTGAAAAAAAAAAAAAGATTTCAGTCACGATCTGGATATGCCATTATTCCCCCCTCTCTCTCTCTCTCTCTCTGTATCTCTCTCTCTCTCTCTCTCTCTCTCTCTATATATATATATATATATATATATATATATATATATATTATCAGCGATAAATAAATATTTATATATGCCTATACATATACATACATTTTATTATTTCTACCGGGTATTATGAAGCATTATTTATTACCAAACTGAACAACTTAACCAAAAATATGAATATGTAATAGTACAAAAGTAAGTAATCCTCTTATGATTTTGTAGATTCATTAATAAAGAGTACGAAATATCGGTGATAGAGCAATGTATGTCTAATTTTTATCGCGTAGACACAGAGTCAGCGGCACTTACTGGTTGTCAGTTTCTCATGTATGCAATCATCAGATTGCGCCTACGCTATCACAATAATATATATATATATATATATATATATATATATATATATATATATATATATATAATTGTTCGTAATACTCCAACTATTAAATAAGTAACCAATGTGTAGGTAAATCCGTGGTGTTCATGGATAAATATCTTCAGAGGAGTAAACATCCATATGTATATTTATAGACAAGTAAATGAAATAAAATGGAAATTAATCCGACAGTGTGAAATTGATATGTTGAAAAAACAATTTTGATATTTTAATATACACTTTTTATATAATTATACACTTTTTAAATAATTTTACATTAGACTCTTTTGAGTCTTATTATAAACTATAATGCTTCTGATTTTTTTTTTTTTAATTAAAAAAAATTCTTTTTATTTTTGATACTGACAGCGCATTTATATATATATATATATATATATATATATATATATATATATATATATATATATTCCCCTATCCCACCAGTCTTTTTGCAAGTCCACTACTATACATGTTCTGTAAGATTTATGGAGTGATGCGCCTTGCCTTACCCAACTTATGACGCCGTTAGTAGGAGTTTTAATTTCATTTTTCCTTCTTCGAAGCCGATTTCCCTGTTAAATCTTGCGAACTCTTGTACCCACAATTTATCCATTGCTTTAGGAAGTAGCGATAGATTCATACCTTACTCCACACCAAAATTCACGCCCAACACCGACAATCACTTTCAAACACACCGTTTCTCGTATTTGTCCAACTCTCTACATGGAGTGTGGAAAACCCTCCTGTTCAAAACTTCCCCCAGTATGTTATTATGGCAAGCTGCGACCAATTGTCCAATCAATACATGTGACTTCCTTTAAAAATGAAAGTGGGATTATCTTTGTTTTCTTTGACAACAAAAATGACACTGATGAATGTGTGTTTTCAGGTAAAAAAAGACCCTATTATTTTCATTTATATTTTATAACAGATACAATCGTTCTAACTTGCTTACTCAAAATGGGCAAATCTTTACTACAGTAATATAATCATTTGTTTGGATTAAGCATCAGGAAATAAACAATCTATTGAAATGTTATTGTGATTGATCTTGATAATGAGTAATGCTACTCGAAAGTACTTGATTAAAAATAATAAAAGAAACAAACCTTGAACAGTTTCTTTATATCTATGACTCGATCAATACAACTACTTATTCGCAAACAAGAAAAATACAAAAAAATTATACCGATAGAATTTATTGTTCTTAATGAAGTTTGCCTGAATGAGAATTTACTACAACAAAATTTGATTAGAATGTTTTATTCTCATTAACTTTATTTGTTTATCTATACATAGTACCAGAAACACAGTAAAGCCAAGCAGTCCAACATTAATATGATTTGCTGCGATGTCGGAGCGGGCATTTTGAAAAACCGGTAACAAAGTAACGATGTTTTTGTTTGGACTGAGCATCCAGACAATAAGTAATCTGTTGAAATATTATTACCATTCATCTTGATAATAAGTATTATTACTCGAAAATATTTGATTAAAATAATAAAAGAATCGAACTTTGAGCAGTTTCCTTCATATCGATAACTCATCGTTTCGCAAACAAGAAAAATACACATAAAAACGTTAGACCAACTAAATTTGGTAATTTTCACCTTTAGTTGGCTAAATTCCTAGCAAAAATTGTGTGCGCGCATTATTTGAAATGAACTTAATTGTTATTAAGAACACATTTATGATATTTTTGTGTTTAAAGCATGCAGTTGTATTGTTTTCGAAAAGTTTCTAAGATTTGTTTATTTCGCACGGAGACTTTCAAAATAGCTACCGGCTTGTTTCAAAGTGAAAGCCAAGGGAGGTTACTCTAATTGCCTTATTTACTAGGAATTTAGCCAACTAAAGGTGAAAATTACCCAGAATTTGTTGTTATTTATAATAGTCTGACCGAATAAACATTTCGCCAAGAACAAATTCCGAACAAGGCAAATTTGGTACCGTTGCAAAGCTTAATCTATGTAAATTAACATATACGAATCCGCCCTTCTTATTTGGAAAAAAAATACTGCTGATAAAATATTTGAAACTTTTTCAATACAATTTAAGTTAATTTAATGGTATATACATTCATAAGATTTTCTGATCGAGAGATATGCTTTACATAAGCCCAATTAGGTAATAAAAATAATACTGTCTGTAGTGTCTGAAAGCAGTAGAAGGTAAATAAGAACTTTAGACGACCTTTAGCTTTTTTATTGTCTACTATCTTACAAGCCATGTCGAAACTAAGCAGCGATATACTCTGTTCTCGTGTGACAAATGTTGCACTCAGTCAAAAATGTCAAGGATATTTCTTGAAAAGTCATTCTCAAAGTTATCCAGTTTATGTCTTTTTTGTCTACCGTAGGCACATTGCTACAGTGCTCTCCTTGACAGCCACTGCAAGCAGCCATGTAGCTGAGACCGTTCTTGCAGCAGAAACATGACGACGAATCACATGGGTCTTTCGATGACACCTTGCACTTGCATTGCACATACTTCAGTAGCCATGCACGACCAGGCTCCAGATTTGTAACTTCGCATGCAAAAGCACACCATTCTGCACCTTCTAACCCCATTCGTGTGGAGGTTGTATGCCCAAGTATAGGCATTTCCACTGGCTGACTTGAAAATGAACGCGGAGAGAGTGGAAATGTGTTGCACGAGCCGTCAAAGGTAACCGTTCAGTTTGTAGTGCAGTGCCAGTCGTCACCATCTCCAGATACTTCCTGTAACGCAACCTTTCCAAGCTGTCTGTAGATTATCCACCATAACTAAAAAAAGAAGCATTCTTAGTTACTTCAACAAGAAATATACACTAGTCATTAATAACCCCCAAGGCCCTTTTCATTGGAGAAGTTTAATGAGACCACGGGGGCCTTTACTTACCAGAGATAAAACCATGCCAACGAATGTCCTGACTCTGTATACAGAGAATCATCGCATATGCCAGATGATGATGCCCTATATCTTTAAAACCCTTGATAGATTATCATCAAATGAACAAACGAAAATTGTAAGAGTACTACAGGATTAGTATTCATTTTTATTAGTATTTATTTCTCTTTATTTTTTGATGAAATGCTCAAGAGTTTTTTATTACTCTTATTACGAATCAATTCAAGATATGAATTATGAAGGAAAAAAAACAAAAAACAAAAACAAAACAAAACAAAAAAAACATAGCGATTAGCAGAGCGTAGTTTCGATTACGGACCTCTGGGTTATGGGCCCAGCACGCTTCCACTGTGTCACTGATCGATATATGATGATATTAACTAAAATCTCCTGATAATGTTCTGGAATTTGTCCGACTCACCGTCCGTTACTCAATTAAAAAAGCAAGTAAAAGTTTGACAAAGAATAATATTAAGGATTAGCTGCAACGGGAATTGATATGATAAGAGAACAACACTTTACATGGATGTCAGATTGTGGTATATTGGTTAATAAGAAACGGAAGCACCGTTTCGGCCATCTTTCATTTGTTATAATAAAAAGGCGGAAGTAGTTACTCCACCAGATTACGTACAACTGGATTACTTGTTGTGTTCTTCCTTCGATAAGCAAGCTGCGACAGAGATCTAGAATGAAAAGAGACGATTACAGTACCCAGCCTCACCTTGTAACGACTAGTTGGAAATCAGCTGAAATCGCATCTGACGATGAATCGAGTTGACCGAATAAAAAATAAGCATTTCTCTGCACTTCATGTGATTCCAGTAGTTGTAGAATTTTTGATTTACCAAAGACAACAAAAATTGTGTGAAGTAACAGAAGTAAAGAAAAGGATTATTCAAATATCACCCTTGTTATTTTCTTGAGTCCAGGGGGTCAACATTTTTAGTTCTCACTTTTATCACCTTCTCGTTAAGGCATTCCTTTTAATTTTTCAAGGCTTATTACAGGAAATGTTCATCAAGCCTTTTGGGTGTCCTGATACGCAACTTCGGACTGATCAGGATTGCTTTTTGAATACATGGCAGAAATTCTACCATTTTTAACCTGAGTCATCATTCAATTAGGCTTTTTTTTACTCTGTTGTTTACGATTAAATTGCTAATTGCTTAATACTAATAAATTCAGATCCTATTGCTTTAGGCCTTTCTAAGCTGTTGGCAAAGATATGACAATAACTTTGGGTAAGTGGATTTGGGCGTTCAGTATGTCTAAATACCACCCTGTCGGCTGGGGCGTTAGAATGCACCGACTGAACCTCTGCAGAGGGGTAAGACTCACCCAAATGGGTGGCGAACCGTGATGCTAAAGGATAGAACCCAGGTGGCTGAGCAGTCCATGACTTGCAATATTCCACTTTAGGCTTTTCTTGGGCTTGACGGGCGGTCGGAGAGGCCCCCTCCGATCAATCGGCTGTCCACGTCAAGCCCTAGCACCTATATGATTGCCCCAACCCTATTGCCCTTATAGCAAACCCCAACCCTTTTTATCATATGGGTGCTAGAAGACGGTGGCTGAAGGTCTGCATGTCCTGGGAATGACGTTGAACTCTATCTGATGGTGAGGTTCCAGTTCTGGAGGTTTGGGGAATGTGGATCACCCCTTCATCACCATTGCTCCCTGGTCCACTCTGACCTGGAGTGGTAGTACCTGTTAGGGCCCCATCTATGGGTTAAATAGAAAAACATGAGTTTATAAACAAAATTTTATTATGCATTAAGAATGAATTTATTTCACAACTTTGTCGGCATTAAATGACCCACCGAGGTTGATATGCCGTAAAACAAAACAAACCAAACCAATGTCTAAATAGTGAAGTGAAAGAAAACAGCATATAGAAATAAAGCGTGAAATATACCATTGTCATAATGGGTCTGCGAGACTAGTTTGCTAACCCTTATACCACAATGGGTCACCCAAGTGTTCCGAGTCATGGATAGGATGTGACATAAGGGCATCTAGCAGGAATCGAACTCGCTAATCACTAGTTCATTAATACCCAACCCGTTCGCTACGGGTAGGATGTGACACAAGATCGCAAGTATGGGTCAGCGAGGATCAAACTCACTATTCAGTACTAATGGATCTGCAAGACTAGCTTGCTAACTATTACTCAATGCTCGGACGCTCCTTTTAGCATGTTAAGTATGTTCTTCATATTCTATGAAGGCAAATTAGAAAATCGTAGAATAAAACTTTCAAGTATTATCAATTGTTTTTCTCTGAGCCTCATTATACATTACTTTTTACCCAAAATATTTTAGACTTTGTTGATGAATATCTTTATAAAAGTCAAAATCATTTTCTTATTAGCTTATACATGTATATCTTCTCTGGTTTCTGGTCAATAAGAAATTATAGATCCCTCGGAAGTTGTAAGACTGTTAATTTGTTAATTATTAGATACAAAATATAAGTTTCTTGCTAATATCTTTCAAAATGAATTTAGGTTAGTATTAATTTAGCTTATCAAAAGCCTTCCACCGACTAAACACTCTATGTATATGGCTGTCATACCTTTACTTGGTATAGGCTTGACTGAAATTAATTAATAGAAAGACAGACAGGTAAAACAGACTAAGATAACTATTTTGTTTTATGTTTCTATTGACTATTATTTTATTTTGAATATTATCAATATTTTATAAAAGTTCATTGATTGATTTTAATGGCATGTTAACACGTCTAGGATTATTTTATGCACAGAGGTTAGGTAAGTGGGTTCATTGGACGTTCATATTTACATTTTTTGTGCAGTTGTTTTGTAAGACATTATTTTTGCACACGGTTCTATCGAATACGAATATTTTTAAAATAGATTCGTTTAGGACCAGAACAGGTACTATCATTTCGGGTCCAAGTGAATCTAGGAGCAATAGCAATAAAGGGGTACTCCACACTTCCCAGATCTCCAGAACTGGAATCTCATCATTTTTAAGAGGTTCTTTTTTAAAAAACGGCCCTGTCGAATACGGACATTTTTAGAATAGATCTAGTTCGGATCAAAACAGGTACTACGACTTCGGGTCCAAGTGAATCTCGGAGCAATGGCAATAAAGGGGGTACTCCACACTTCCCAGATCTCCAGAATTGGGTCTCACTATCAGATACAGTTTAGTATCATACACAGGACACTCCTGTTTACATTTTAGCGGGAGGTCTCATGTCTCTGTAGGGAATACTATCAGCGAATTGTAAACCCCATCGATTGAGCCTTGAAACTCGGCATTCCAAATTTCAATTTTGTGTCTTTTCTTTAAAGTTCTAATACGAAACTCTGACCGCGGCGGGAAATAAACAAACATTCTCTCATCCATGAGGCGGGATATTTTGAGTTAACCTTTGAAGATGCAAATCCGTAAAGTGATTCGATAAGAAGATGTTTAGGTCGTGCGATCTTTTTTGATTCCAGCGGATCGATAACCGGGCGATATTTCTTCGCTGTCGATTTTGCGTAAAAGAATGAAGAACGCGCTGTTTGTGTGCAAATTCCGGTAGCGAAATTATTCCTTTCAAATACAAAACGAGAAATAAGAGAAAAATCCAAATGACGTAAACGACACCCCCACCCCACCCAAGGTGCCACTAAGAATATTTTCAGAATTTCAGAATCTATCTATGTCATGTAACTTTTTTTGCTAAGCCCTACTATCTATATACTATCTATATACTCGTGTTCCTTAAAAGTACGACCGTTATCACCTTGCAACACCCTCTGCTTAAAAATGAGACCGCCCAAATAGTCCATGAAATGCAAAAATGTAAATCCTTATTTTCTGGCTTGCTTATCCGCCGAATTCTTATTTCTTATGAGTGTCGTCACCTGCTAAATAATGGACAATTCAGTTTTTATCATAAAGAAAAAAAAGAAAAGAAAAGGATATGATACACAGAAAATATAATAAGAAAGAAAGAGAGTAGGAGAAAGATAGAGAAATGGAGCGAGTGGAAGCGATAACGCTAATTTGTTTCAATCGGACATAATGAAAAAAGGAAAAGAGAGAGAGAAGAGAGAGAGAGAGAGAGAGAGAGAGAGAGAGAGAGAGAGAGAGAGAGAGAGTTAAATCAAGATTATGACACTTTTTACATATTGAACTATTTGGCAATAGCTCTTAAGTAAACATATCAAACGTTGTAATAATTAGATTATCATACTGTGGTATATCGTCAGGTCCTGCTACTCAGATATATTACGGAAGATCAATGACTACTATTTCAAATTGCATAATAGATGCGTAATATTGTTGGTTTCTGCGCGGCGATTATCAATATCTTTGTATAACTTAAAATTGAGGTGTTTATTGTCTAATGGTAATCGTTGTAGGAAATGGACACGGCACAACCGAGTTCAAGATTTAATTACTAATTTGATAAATTCAGCTCATTCCTTTTGAGTGTTAATTAAGTATGATTAAAATTAGTAATTAAATCTTGAACTCGGTTGTGCCGTGTCCATTTCCTACAACGATTACCATTAGACAATAAACACCTCAATTTTAAGTTATACAAAGATATTGATAATCGCCGCGCAGAAACCAACAATATTACGCATCTATTATGCAATTTGAAATAGTAGTCATTGATCTTTCCGTAATATATTTGAGTAGCAGGACCTGACGATATACCACAGTATGATAATCTAATTATTACAACGTTTGATATGTTTACTTAAGAGCTATTGCCAAATAGTTCAATATGTAAAAAGTGTCATAATCTTGATTTAACTCTCTCTCTCTCTCTCTCTCTCTCTCTCTCTCTCTCTCTCTCTCTCTCTCTCTCTCCTCTTTTCCTTTTTTCATTATGTCCGATTGAAACAAATTAGCGTTATCGCTTCCACTCGCTCCATTTCTCTATCTTTCTCCTACTCTCTTTCTTTCTTTATTATATTTTTCTGTGTATCATATCCTTTTTCTTTCCTTTTTTCTTTATGATAAAAACTGAATTGTCCATTATTTAGCAGGTGACGACACTCATAAGAAATAAGAATTCGGCGGATAAGCAAAGCCAGAAAATAAGGATTTACATTTTTGCATTTCATGGACTATTTGGGCGGTCTCATTTTTAAGCAGAGGGTGTTGCAAGGTGATAACGGTCGTACTTTTAAGGAACACGAGTATATAGATAGTATATAGATAGTAGGGCTTAGCAAAAAAAGTTACATGACATAGATAGATTCTGAAATTCTGAAAATATTCTTAGTGGCACCTTGGGTGGGTGGGGGTGTCGTTTACGTCATTTGGATTTTTCTCTTATTTCTCGTTTTGTATTTGAAAGGAATAATTTCGCTACCGGAATTTGCACACAAACAGCGCGTTCTTCATTCTTTTACGCAAAATCGACAGCGAAGAAATATCGCCCGGTTATCGATCCGCTGGAATCAAAAAAGATCGCACGACCTAAACATCTTCTTATCGAATCACTTTACGGATTTGCATCTTCAAAGGTTAACTCAAAATACCCCGCCTCATGGATGAGAGAATGTTTGTTTATTTCCCGCCGCGGTCAGAGTTTCGTATTAGAACTTTAAAGAAAAGACACAAAATTGAAATTTGGAATGCCGAGTTTCAAGGCTCAATCGATGGGGTTTACAATTCGCTGATAGTATTCCCTACAGAGACCTCCCGCTAAAATGTAAACAGGAGTGTCCTGTGTATGATATTAAACTGTATCTGATAGTGAGACCCAATTCTGGAGATCTGGGAAGTGTGGAGTACCCCCTTTATTGCCATTGCTCCGAGATTCACTTGGACCCGAAGTCGTAGTACCTGTTCTGATCCTAACTAGATCTATTCTAAAAATGTCCGTATTCGACAGGGCCGTTTTTTAAAAAAGAACCTCTTAAAAATGATGAGATTCCAGTTCTGGAGATCTGGGAAGTGTGGAGTACCCCTTTATTGCTATTGCTCCTAGATTCACTTGGACCCGAAGTGATAGTACCTGTTCTGGTCCTAAGCGAATCTATTTTAAAAATATTCGTATTCGATAGAACCGTGTGCAAAAATAATGTCTTACGAAACAACTGCACAAAAAATGTAAATATGAACGTCCAATGAACCCACTTACCTAACCTCTGTGCATAAAATAATCCTAGACGTGTTAACATGCCATTAAAATCAATCAATTAACTTTTATAAAATATTGATAATATTCAAAATAAAATAATAGTCAATAGAAACATAAAACAAAATATTTATCTTAGTCTGTGTTTACTTTCTATTAATTAATTTCTGTCAAGCCTATACCAAGTAAAGGTATGACAGCCATATACATAGAGTGTTTAGTCGGTGGAAGGCTTTTGATAAGCTAAATTAATACTAACCTAAATTCATTTTGAAAGATATTAGCAAGAAACTTATATTTTGTATCTAATAATTAACAAATTAACAGCCTTACAACTTCCGAGGGGTCTATTATTTCTTATTGACCAGAAACCAGAGAAAATATACATGTATAAGCTAATAAGAAAATGATTTTAACTTTTATAAAGATATTCATCAACAAAGTCTAAAATATTTTGGGTAAAAAGTAATGTATAATGAGGCTCAGAGAAAAACAATTGATAATACTTGAAAGTTTTATTCTACGATTTTCTAATTTGCCTTCATAGAATATGAAGAACATACTTAACATGCTAAAAGGAGCGTCCGAGCATTGAGTAATAGTTAGCAAGCTAGTCTTGCAGATCCATTAGTACTGAATAGTGAGTTTGATCCTCGCTGACCCATACTTGCGATCTTGTGTCACATCCTACCCGTAGCGAACGGGTTGGGTATTAATGGACTAGTGATTAGCGAGTTCGATTCCTGCTAGATGCCCTTATGTCACATCCTATCCATGACTCGGAACACTTGGGTGACCCATTGTGGTATAAGGGTTAGCAAACTAGTCTCGCAGACCCATTATGACAATGGTATATTTCACGCTTTATTTCTATATGCTGTTTTCTTTCACTTCACTATTTAGACATTGGTTTGGTTTGTTTTGTTTTACGGCATATCAACCTCGGTGGTCATTTAATGCCGACAAAGTTGTGAAATAAATTCATTCTTAATGCATAATAAAATTTTTTTATAAACTCATGTTTTTCTATTTAACCCATAGATGGGCCCTAACAGGTACTACCACTCCAGGTCAGAGTGGACCAGGGAGCAATGGTGATGAAGGGGTGATCCACATTCCCCAAACCTCCAGAACTGGAACCTCACCATCAGATAGAGTTCAACGTCATTCCCAGGACATGCAGACCTTCAGCCACCGTCTTCTAGCACCCATATGATAAGAAGGGTTGGGGTTTGCTATAAGGGCAATAGGGTTGGGAAAATATAGGTGCTAGGGCTTGACGTGGACAGCCGATTGATCGGAGGGGCCTCTCCGACCGCCCGTCAAGCCCAAGAAAAGCCTAAAGTGGAATATTGCAAGTCATGGACTGCTCAGCCACCTGGGTTCTATCCTTTAGCATCACGGTTCGCCACCCATTTGGGTGAGTCTTACCCCTCTGCAGAGGTTCAGTCGGTGCATTCTAACGCCCCAGCCGACAGGGTGGTATTTAGACATACTGAACGCCCAAATCCACTTACCCAAAGTTATTGTCATATCTTTGCCAACAGCTTAGAAAGGCCTAAAGCAATAGGATCTGAATTTATTAGTATTAAGCAATTAGCAATTTAATCGTAAACAACAGAGTAAAAAAAAGCCTAATTGAATGATGACTCAGGTTAAAATGGTAGAATTTCTGCCATGTATTCAAAAAGCAATCCTGATCAGTCCGAAGTTGCGTATCAGGACACCCAAAGGCTTGATGAACATTTCCTGTAATAAGCCTTGAAAAATTAAAAGGAATGCCTTAACGAGAAGGTGATAAAAGTGAGAACTAAAAATGTTGGACTCAAGAAAATAACAAGGGTGATATTTGAATAATCCTTTTCTTTATTTCTGTTACTTCACACAATTTTTGTTGTCTTTGGTAAATCAAAAATTCTACAACTACTGGAATCACATGAAGTGCAGAGAAATGCTTATTTTTTATTCGGTCAACTCGATTCATCGTCAGATGCGATTTCAGAAGCTGGTTTCCAACTAGTCGTTACAAGGTGAGGCTGAGGATTGTAGTCGTCTCTTTTCATTCTAGATCTGTGTCGCAGCTTGCTTATCGAATAAAGAACACAACAAGTAATCCAGTTGTACGTTATCTGGTGGAGTAACTACTTCCGCCTTTTTATTATAACAAATGAAAGATGGCCGAAACGGTGCTTCCGTTTCTTATTAACCAATATACCACAATCTGACATCCATGTAAAGTGTTGTTCTCTTATCATATCAATTCCCGTTGCAGCTAATACTTAATATTATTCTTTGTCAAACTTTTACTTGTTTTTTTAATTGAGTAACGGACGGTGAGTCGGACAAATTCCAGAACATTATTAGGAGATTTTAGTTAATATCATCATGTATCGATCAGTGACACAGTGGAAGCGTGCTGAGCCCATAACCCAGAAGTCCGTAAATCGAAACTACGCTCTGCTAATCGCTATGTTTGTTTTTTGTTTTGTTTTGTTTTTGTTTTTTGTTTTTTTTCCTTCATAATTCAAATCTTGAATTGATTCGTAATAAGAGTAATAAAAAACTCTTGAGCATTTCATCAAAAAATAAAGAGAAATAAATACTAATAAAAATGAATACTAATCCTGTAGTACTCTTACAATGTTCATTTGATCTTTGATGATAATCTATCAAGGGTTTAAATATATAGGGCATCATCATCTGGCATATGCGATGATTCTCTGTATACAGAGTCAGGACATTCGTTGGCATGGTTTTATCTCTGGTAAGTAAAGGCCCCCGTGGTCTCATTAAACTTCTCCAATGAAAAGGGCCTTGGGGTTATTAATGACTAGTGTATATTTCTTGTTGAAGTAACTAAGAATGCTTCTTTTTTTAGTTATGGTGGATAATCTACAGACAGCTTGGAAAGGTTGCGTTACAGGAAGTATCTGGAGATGGTGACGACTGGCACTGCACTACAAACTGAACGGTTACCTTTGACGGCTCGTGCAACACATTTCCACTCTCTCCGCGTTCAAGTCAGCCAGTGGAAATGCCTATACTTGGGCATACAACCTCCACACGAATGGGGTTAGAAGGTGCAGAATGGTGTGCTTTTGCATGCGAAGTTACAAATCTGGAGCCTGGTCGTGCATGGCTACTGAAGTATGTGCAATGCAAGTGCAAGGTGTCATCGAAAGACCCATGTGATTCGTCGTCATGTTTCTGCTGCAAGAACGGTCTCAGCTACATGGCTGCTTGCAGTGGCTGTCAAGGAGAGCACTGTAGCAATGTGCCTACGGTAGACAAAAAAGACATAAACTGGATAACTTTGAGAATGACTTTTCAAGAAATATCCTTGACATTTTTGACTGAGTGCAACATTTGTCACACAAGAATAGAGTATATCGCTGCTTAGTTTCGACATGGCTTGTAAGATAGTAGACAATAAAAAAGCTAAAGGTCGTCTAAAGTTCTTATTTACCTTCTACTGCTTTCAGACATTACAGACAGTATCATTTTTATTACCTAATTGGGCTTATGTAAAGCATATCTCTCGATCAGAAAATCTTATGAATGTATATACCATTAAATTAACTTAAATTGTATTGAAAAAGTTTCAAATATTTTATCAGCAGTATTTTTTTCCAAATAAGAAGGGGGGATTCGTATATGTTAATTTACATAGATTAAGCTTTGCAACGGTACCAAATTTGCCTTTTTCGGAATTTGTTCTTGGCGAAATGTTTATTCGGTCAGACTATTATAAATAACAACAAATTCTGGGTAATTTTCACCTTTAGTTGGCTAAATTCCTAGTAAATAAGGCAATTAGAGTAACCTCCCTTGGCTTTCACTTTGAAACAAGCCGGTAGCTATTTTGAAAGTCTCCGTGCGAAATAAACAAATCTTAGAAACTTTTTCGAAAACAATACAACTGCATGCTTTAACACAAAAATATCATAAAATGTGTTCTTAATAACAATTAAGTTCATTTCAAATAATGCGCGCACACAATTTTTGCTAGGAATGTAGCCAACTAAAGGTGAAAATTACCAAATTTAGTTGGTCTAACGTTTTTATGTGTATTTTTCTTGTTTGCGAAACGATGAGTTATCGATATGAAGGAAACTGCTCAAAGTTCGATTCTTTTATTATTTTAATCAAATATTTTCGAGTAATAATACTTATTATCAAGATGAATGGTAATAATATTTCAACAGATTACTTATTGTCTGGTTGCTCAATCCAAACAAAAACATCGTTGCTTTGTTACCGGTTTTTCAAAATGTCCGCTCCGACATCGCAGCAAATCATATTAATGTTGGACTGCTTGGCTTTACTGTGTTTCTGGTACTATGTATAGATAAACAAATAAAGTTAATGAGAATAAAACATTCTAATCAAATTTGTTGTAGTAAATTCTCATTCAGGCAAACTTCATTAAGAACAATAAATTCTATCGGTATAATTTTTTGTATTTTTCTTGTTTGCGAATAAGTAGTTGTATTGATCGAGTCATAGATATAAAAACTGTTCAAGGTTTGTTTCTTTTATTATTTTTAATCAAGTACTTTCGAGTAGCATTACTCATTATCAAGATCAATCACAATAACATTTCAATAGATTGTTTATTTCCTGATGCTTAATCCAAACAAATGATTATATTACTGTAGTAAAGATTTGCCCATTTTGAGTAAGCAAGTTAGAACGATTGCATCTGTTATAAAATATAAATGAAAATAATAGGGTCTTTTTTTACCTGAAAACACACATGCATCAGTGTCATTTTTGTTGTCAAAGAAAACAAAGATAATCCCACTTTCATTTTTAAAGGAAGTCACATGTATTGATTGGACAATTGGTCGCAGCTTGCCATAATAAAATACTGGGGGAAGTTTTGAATAGGAGGGTTTTCCACACTCCATGTAGAGAGTTGACAAATACGAGAAACGGTGTGTTTGAAAGTGATTGTCGGTGTTGGGCGTGAATTTTGGTGTGGAGTAAGGTATGAATCTATCGCTACTTCCTAAAGCAATGGATAAATTGTGGGTACAAGAGTTCGCAAGATTTAACAGGGAAATCGGCTTCGAAGAAGGAAAAATGAAATTAAAACTCCTACTAACGGCGTCATAAGTTGGGTAAGGCAAGGCGCATCACTCCATAAATCTTACAGAACATGTATAGTAGTGGACTTGCAAAAAGACTGGTGGGATAGGGGAATATATATATATATATATATATATATATAATATATATATATATATATATATAAATGCGCTGTCAGTATCAAAAATAAAAGAATTTTTTAATAAAAAAAAAAAAATCAGAAGCATTATAGTTTATAATAAGACTCAAAAGAGTCTAATGTAAAAATTATTTAAAAAGTGTATAATTATATAAAAAGTGTATATTAAAATATCAAAATTGTTTTTTCAACATATCAATTTCACACTGTCGGATTAATTTCCATTTTATTTCATTTACTTGTCTATAAATATACATATGGATGTTTACTCCTCTGAAGATATTTATCCATGAACACCACGGATTTACCTACACATTGGTTACCTATTTAATAGTTGGAGTATTACGAACAATTTATATATATATAATATATATATATATATATATATATATATATATATATATTATTGTGATAGCGTAGGCGCAATCTGATGATTGCATATATGAGAAACTGACAACCAGTAAGTGCCGCTGACTCTGTGTCTACGCGATATAAAAATTAGACATACATTGCTCTATCACCGATATTTCGTACTCTTTATTAATGAATCTACAAAATCATAAGAGGATTACTTACTTTTGTACTATTACATATTCATATTTTTGGTTAAGTTGTTCAGTTTGGTAATAAATAATGCTTCATAATACCCGGTAGAAATAATAAAATGTATGTATATGTATAGGCATATATAAATATTTATTTATCGCTGATAATATATATATATATATATATATATATATATATAGAGAGAGAGAGAGAGAGAGAGAGAGAGAGATACAGAGAGAGAGAGAGAGAGGGGGGAATAATGGCATATCCAGATCGTGACTGAAATCTCTTTTTTTTTTTCAATCGTTTCTAAAAGAAAATGTCTAAAACCGGTTCGTTAACAGAACCTTCTAGCGTACTGGCAGTTTCACGAATATCTTATCGATCGTCAGACACTTGTGTAGATTTTTTTTCGAAAACAGTCCTTATTTGTTTGCTCCGACTGCGACCCCCCTCCATCCTTGAGGGTGAGACAATACTAGTCACAGTCAGCGCTTACAAAGGCATGAATATAAATGTTTATTCAATTTATTTATCTCCTCAATACACATACACGCACACACACACACACACATATATATATAATAATATATATATAATATATATATATATATATATATATATTATATGTGTGTGTGTGTGTGTGTGTGTGATGAAGGATAGCAAATAAGAAAAGTGTTTTCATAGATAATGCTCAATGCTAAATTAGTAGACAAGTTTTAAAAAACTATAATACAAGATTATGGGAGTATATTACCGTTACTTAAGTTTCATGTGTATTGTACAATCCTCAACCAGTGGAATATATATATATATATATATATATATATATATATATATATATATATATATATATACCAAATTCCATTATATATATATATATCAAATTCCATATATAATATATATATATATATATATATATATATATATATATATATAATGGAATTTGATAATTTGCTTTTGAAGCATTGTTATGTAAAGTATATTATCAATTATATTTTTTGAAGGCAATTACAATGCGTATATATCGTATAAAATTCGATAATTATTGAAAATAATCTTGACAAGCAAACCCGGCGAATAACGTATGCGACGTGGAACATAGTCCGATATAGAAAAATATTTTGGGAAAAAAATCCGTAGAATATTTTACCGGAGCCAGACTAACTTTCTAAAATATTATTTAAAATATAATTGGCAAATCTGTTTTTGTGAAGTTATTTCTTGTACCAACAATTTACCGTTTGCAACCGTTCGGTGTAAATTTTTAATTGACGACAAGGATTGTAAAATCACGGCGCGTTAAACAAGCGAACCATCTTTCTTTATATTTACTAGCAAATATATGCACCCTCCGGTGCAAGTATTTAAGTTTAAATGTAATAAAATATTAGATTAAATCAGAAAGGCCAATGAAACTAATTAAGAATTCAAATAAAAAGATTTGAAACGGAGGGGGTATAATCGGAAAATAGAACAACCGAAACTTACTCTTCCATCACTTCCGTTTTTCAATGCTAAATTTTGCTAATTTAACTATTTAGTTAAAATAGGAAGTAAAGAATAAAATTACAGTTATTTCTTCTTGTTAATGAATTTCTTTTAGGATTTATTGAAGAGATTTTTACTCATATTCATTAAGATAAAACCAAACAATTAGAAATCAATAATACCAAGCACATTTTTATTAAAATCAGTTTTTTTTAATATCAATATGCAAATTAGCTTTACGTTTACACTGAAAACTGGTATTTTGTTGTATATATAAATACAATTGCATGTTATTAGTATTTAGGTAAGGCCAACAGTATTAATAAAGTCAAACAGTTTTATTATTAATTGAGATTTAAATAGAAATAGAATCATGGAGAATGTGACGTAAATAACTAAGGGAATTGTGACTTGAGTAGTAATATAGTTTCGGTTACAGACAGAAAAACACATAATCTCCATTATAATAAGATATAATATCCTTGTAAGTCACTCGTATTCACCGACCTATACACACACCAAGAGTCGTTCTGATTAAGTTGATTTCATTCGAATTTGTTAGTGCATTACTTAAAAACTTTTTTCACTTCTCAAAACAAAACTCTATAGAGTTGAACACATTAGAATAAGCTGAAAGGTATTGGCTAAAATATTGATTCTCTTCAATAAATTCTTTTTGCGAAATTTTAGGATGAATAATTAATAGAAATGGATTAATAATTTAAGAAAGTGATTAATAATCAGTAGAAAAATTATTTGTTGTTAAAAATTGAAAATTAATTAGATTAATAGAAAAAAATACTCAAAAAATGGATTAATAATTTTTAAAGGGGATTAATGATTTTTAAGAAAGGATTAATAATTCATAGAAAAAATAATGTGATATTATTGAGGATTAATAATTAATAGAATTAGATTAATAATTAATAGAAAAAATTACACAAAAATTGATTAATAATTTTAAGAAAGTGATTAATAATCAATAGAAAAATCAGTGCGATGTTGTTGAGGATTGATAATTAATAGAATTGGATTAATAATTAATAGAAAATACTCAAAAAAATGGATTAATAATTTTTAGGAAAGGATTAATAATTCATAGAAAAAATAATGTGACATTATTGAGGATTAATAATTAATAGAATTAAATAAATAATTAATAGAAAAAAATACTCAAAAAATGGATTAATAATTTCTAGAAGTGAATTAATAACCCATGGAAATGCAATACTTTGTTTATAGGAATTTCTGTTGAGTCAATAGTCTATAAAATTGACAATAGATCTGTCCATAAACTAACGTCATTCAGAACAATTAATATTCTGTCGCATCTGCTAAAATGTCCAATGTTCCACTGAGCATTCAAGGTGACTTCGTTGTCTTTGAATAACTTAGATGATCAAAACTGGGGGAACCGGCCAAAAAGAGAACGCTAATAAGAACAGAAAGGATCGGCATTTGATGCATGCTTTTAGACTGATTGATCGGAATCTTCGATTGAAATCGATTTATGAAAGAAAATTGGTCAAATTGCTGAATCAGGAGATTACATTTAACTGCTGTGGTGGAATTAGATATGCACTCAACACACAAACACAATTGTATAGAAACGTAAACATACAGGTATAAGCCTACATACGTACACACAATATAAAACGTATACACTAACACACAAAACTACACACATTTTAGCCTCTATATCAAAAGACACACACGCGCGCACACACACACATAAACACACACACACAGACACACACACACACACACACACACACACATATATATATATATATATATATATATATATGTTGGGGTAGCATGAGGCCAAAGGTACTTGGTTACTATCAGTTTCTCGCATATGCAATTTCAAATCAAGTTGTTGGTTTTGAGAATCGCACAGGCAAGAAAATGCCAGTAACCAAGCGCCGTTGACTTTATGTCCACGCTACCCTAATTTAAATGTGCATGCTGTATCAATGATATTGAGTACTATTTACTTATGAATATATCAATATCAATATCAATATCAATATATATATATATATATATATATATATATATATATATATATATATATATATGTGTTATATTCTTGTGAACTTGTTTGTTTGGTCTTTTGAAGCATTGGAATAAAGAAAAAAAAACAAGAAAAACAGAACAAAAATCAAAATTTGTATATATTCAACCGTTGCTCTATTCCGATATTTTGGGTGAACCTTCACCCTTTTTCAAGGTAATAACAAGACGGTCTGGAGAAAAAAAAAGATGAAATGTTGTATATGAGGGCAAAAAAGTAATTAAATGAAGTGAACGGATTTGGCGCTTTTTAGCCGTTAATTTTCTTTCGAAAATGTGTAACGTAACTCATCGAAATACGATCATAGTAATCTTTCGAAATGTGCATGACTTTGATCGTGAAAGTCATGCGCAACATAAAGAAAATTAAAGAATAAAAAAATAATAATAAATAAATAAATAAATAAATAAATAAAAAAATAAAAATTGATATTACGTCACAGCATTAATCTTCGGCCCCTCGCCGTGTTTTAGGCCGAAATACGCGTTTTCATGGAATTTCTGCTTTTTTTTTAAATTTTATATTGTTGTGGGATATTAGGTTTGGCATGTGTGAAAGTATTTTTATGTGTTTAAAATGCCGAGGTCAGTATTCAAACCATTTTTAAGTGTATTGAGTTTGATTATCCATTTAATTTCTTTTTGTTTGCGTATTTGTGTTGTCGCAAAGTTACTGTCCATTAAAATACATTTCATATTATCAAGTGTGTGTTCTGGTTGGTTAAAATGTTTTGCTATAGGTGAGTAAGCTGTTTTTTGTCGAATAGTTTGTGGTTATTAAATCTGAACCTGAAAAGCGTTTGGGTTTCTCCTATGTATTTACTGTTGTTGCATCTGTTGCAGAAAATCAAATATATGATGTTGGAGCTGTCACAGGTGAGGTTGGGGATTTGCATTTCGATGTCTGTATGAGGTATTGTAAAGTGGCAGTCTGTTATTATATGCTTACATACTAAGCACCTTAGTTTGTTGCATTTATAGTTTCCCTTGTGTTGTGTTTCTTGGAAGAGGTGAGGATAGTGTGTAAATTAGGTAGGTGTCGCTTAACATTGATGGGTGTTTTGTGGAATGTGGATTGGATATTAGGGTCCAATTGTAGGTTTTGGAATTCTTTTATTAGGTTGCGGGTGAGTTTATGTATATGTTGTCCATGGTAAAAGATCATTGGGATGCGGTCATTAGGAGTTTTGTGTTTATATTCGAGGAGATTTTGTCTGTTTAAGGATGATGCTTTTTTATGACTGTTTTAATGGGGTAGTGACATTTTAGGAATTGTTGTGCTATTTTGTTAGTGTGGTCTGCGTAATCTAGGGGGTCTGAGCATATGCGTTTTATTCGTATGGATGAGCTATAAATTATAGATTTTTTGAGGTTGAGAGGGTGGTTGCTGTGGAAGTCAAGGAAAGTGTGGTTTTCAGTAGGTTTAGTGTATAGGGACTTAGAAAGTGTTATATATATATATATATATATATATATATATATATATATATATATATATATATAGGTTGGTAGATTGGTAGATATGTAGATAGATAGATGAGATTTACCCATTCTCATCATATTAACAGGGTGTTAAACAAGGTTAGCTAAATATAGACACCATTCAAGAAAGTGACCCTCCCTGGTGGTCAACGACAAAAACTGATAATTTTCGTCGACATTCTCCCGCTAGAGAGCTCCTCGGGTATCAGTCGCTCTTTTAGCAAGGCTTAGAATACACTGTGCCCGATACAAAGGGTAAGACCCCCACATACACAAAATAGAGCGTGAACCTGGGTAGGATTCTAAACCACTTCCGATGGTGAGGACATGGAGAGTCTGGAGTACCCCTTAAATACCATTACACTCTGGTCCACTTTGACTCAGGGTGCTAGTACTTGTAAGAGTATAAGGGTACCAAATACATGTTTAACAATTGTTTGTATTCGATATGACCGTGTACAAGAAGAAAACTGTTAAAGATCAACTACACGAAATCTGTAAATATGAATGTACAATACAGACAATTCCTAAACATTTTGGCATAGAATAACCATAGACGGGTTGACATGCCTTTAAAATCAGTCAAACAAAACTCCTATAGAAAAAGCTAGATAGCAAACGGCAATTTGCACCCTATCTCTCAAACCATCCAAGAAAGATGAACAAGCATGCTGTTGATGTAAAGGCGAATTCATAAGCGATTTTCTCCTATGGACTCGACCTCATGGACACACCAGTGTTTGCCGACCAGCAAAAAATCACGTTCGTCGGCTCTGTGCAAACAGTGAATACTATTTAGAGGACTTGCAAAGTTTGATGGCTGATAAGGACGGATAGCAAGAGAGAGTGAAAAGAATCCGTGCTGTCGGCATTCCTTAATGATGATGGATTATGAAGATATAAAGTAAAGTAAGTAAAGTCCCCAGGGTGGCCTAAAGTCGGTATCAGCCAGACAGCGAGGGAGTCTATCCTCTTTTCACTAGCACTAAACCAAGTAGATTGTTCTGGCGTCTGTGATGGAGCGTCACACCTACCATCAGCCCCTTACTTTACCGCACAGATCCCTGTGATACTCATACTCTGAGTTAGCGACACCGGTATCGAACCAGGAACCTTGTGGTTCCTAGGCGGACGCTCTATTACCAAATATAGATAAATGGGATTTATCCAGCCGTCTCCGAATGTTACACAAATTTGGTTTAAAAGGGGTGCCCCACAAGAAACAAACTTCACGTGGGATGATTTTGAAAATTGCTTAGATTCCGTCAGTACTACCCTTCAGGTGTGCTTCAGACACCAGGCAATAGACCCATGTATTACCACCCTGGAACTAAGCTGTTAGTTATTCTGTCTCACGAACCAAAAGGCCGAGAAGTTATAATTCATAGACAGATAGTCAGACAGACAGACAGACAGACGGACAGAGACTAAGCTGGGACAAAATGTCCATATATATATATATATATATATATATATATATATATATAACATTGCTAATTTCTAGGCACTCTGAAGAGACGTGATACGTCGAAACACTTTCAAACACACCATTTCTCGTATTCGTGGATGACCATATATATATATATGTGTGTGTGTGTGTGTGTGTGTGTGAGAGAGAGAGAGAGAGAGAGAGAGAGAGAGAGAGAGAGAGAGAGAGAGAGAGAGAGAGAGAGAGAGAGAGAGTTAGGACAGCGTGAAAAGGACGTCAACGGTGCTTGGTTACCGGCAGTTTTTCGCCCATGCGATTTTCAAACCAAGTGGCTGTTTAGTTTTTTATTCTCCTTTATATATATTAGCGCTTTGTAGGGAAGGCAATTTCGTTTTTTGGTTTTATAGAGGGATGAGTGTCGTTTTATGGTTCTGAGGAGGGAGGAGTGCTGTTTGTAAATTTTATTGGGGGCCTCTCTGTTGGTTACTCTTTACCTGTTATTTTTAATTGTTTTTTTTAATTATATCTTTGATGGATCTTGTGATTGGTTGATTACTATTTACGTTGATGTTCTTTATTTATTTCGTTACGTTTATTTGTTTTTTTTTTAATCTTTTATATTGTTATTTTATCTTTTTAATGTTAGGTATTATTACTGTATTTGTTTTATTGTTGTTTTATGCCTAGTGGTTAAATAAGTAAACACGTAGAAAATAACAATAATAAAACAAAAATAAACTTTTAAGAATATTATGGTTATTTATCACGCACTTATGAACTCTTCCAACTATAAATAGCAGTAGGTTCTGCTCTTAAGCGAGAGTCAATATTTCAGCGGACAGTTGATAAGACCGCTCGAGAGTAACCTAATTTGTATATGTTTGTACTACTGATCTTTGTTAACATATTTGTTTAATTCATTTTCTCTCTTGTATCTTTATTCTGGCCCCTAACCAGGCCACAACATAAAAAGAACAATAAAAACAAATACAACAATGATAACCAACAATACTATATCTAATATACCTAATACTATATACTATATCTAAGTCAGAGATGTGAAGACCTAAAGTCAACGGCACTCGGTAACTGTCACTTTCTCGTCTATGCGATTTTCAAACCATATATATATTTGCATCCATAAAGTTCATCACACATACACACATACATGCACCTACAGACAATGTTTTATATATATATATTCTTTCACCCTCTTAATGTGGTCGAAGGTTCTGTCTTTCCCTATGCACGTATATATGGTGGTTTAAGTTGTAATTGAACTGTTTAATTTATTTTTAACCTCGAAAACAGTAGTTGTAGATAACCCAATCTGCAAAGATAGCTTTCTATGAGATTTTCTAGGTAAGAGAGTTAAGCAGTCGGGAGTATAATCGATAACTCCAGCAATTATCAAGCATAGCCGGACTGAGTTCTTTCGATTTATACACTCCCAGTCTCACGAAATTTCCCAACCACACACTAAATTGTCAATTAGTTAGAAAGTGCATACTAAGGAAAATTATTTCTTTAACATGTTTGTAGGATGTATTGGCTAAATATGTTCATCCATTGAAAATAACCAATGACAAACGAATAAGGCTCAAATAAGGCTAGCGCATGGGACAATTATTTAAACTGTTAAATACTATTTCTCTGGGTACAATGAGGCCACGTGACTAATATTTTAGCATAAAATGGGGTGCGCAAATTCTACTCTTTTAATCCTTATAGATAAATCTTTGTTTATGAAAATAATCGCCCTCTCTCTCTCTCTCTCTCTCTCTCTCTCTCTCTCTCTCTCTCTCTCTCTCTCTCTCTCTCTGAGGAGGAGGAGGAGACTTGCTGTCACTCAGCTTCCAGTGAACTATTAGCTTAGGCGGGTGTGAAAAACCTTAATAATAATAATAATAATAATAATAATAATAATAATAATACTTGGACCTTGCAAGAGAACTGAAAAAGCTATGGAATATGAAAGTCAAAGTGATACCAATTGTAGTTGGTGCACGTGGAACGGTCCCAAAAAGCTTGGAAAAAAGACTGGAAAATCTGGAAATCAGAGGAAGAATTGAGACCATTGCTGCATTCTGCCAGAATACTCAGAAGAGTCCTGAAGATCTGAGGAGACTTGTTGTCACTCAGACTCCAGAGAAATACCATTAGCTAACGTTGGTGTGAAAAACTACTACTACTACTACTACTACTACTACTACTACTAATAATAATAATAATAATAATAATAATAATAATAATAAAAGGAGTAAAATAATAATGAGAATAATAATAATGATAATTGGTGCTGCCTCGTTCAATCTAAAAGATTTATACAACAGAAGACGTGGATTGCTTCCTCAGCGGACAGCAACAAAATAAAATCACCTCGATAGACACGCTTTAATATTCTTTTTATTCATTTTCTGTAGAAGTTTCTTTTTTTAAAATTTATTTGTTAACAGCAAATGTAAATGGAGGGTTTCTAAAGTGATTTTCGCATTAAGTTTTGTAAGAAATGAAAAGAGTATTTGAGGAAATATCAATTAAGGCTAAAAGATTCGATTTCAGCCGAACGGGTATTTTCACATCTTTTAAATGCATCTCACACAAATTTATATTTTCCCAAATATACACACATTTATATTTTGGAAATTCCTAAAGGATGCATTGTTATTATGAATAAGTTTTTATTCCTAATCTCTCTCTCTCTCTCTCTCTCTCTCTCTCTCTCTCTCTCTCTCTCTCTCTCTCTCTCTCTCTCTCTCTCTCTCTCTCTCGCTCATCAATTTCTGTATTTCTATATATATATATATAATATATATATATATATATTTTGTCTGTGTGTTTACTAACTCTTCCACAGGAACAGGATGTGACACAAGGTCAATTTTTAAGTAAAGTTTACGGGTTTGAATTCAGAGTTTTCCTTCTCCTAGACCAGATTCAGTATGAAGGTTGCAAAGCCTAGTTCACCCTACTATTTACCCGTGGCTAGAGGGAGAATAGTTGGATTCATACCTTTCTCAAGGGTATTAGTACCATATGAAATGTAACCAGCCTCGTCCAGTAGTTGAACTCGTGTCGCCGTTTCCATTTCTCTTAACAGCCATTACACCCTGGTCACCTCTTAGGATGGAAAATATGTTGTCTGAACAGTGATGAAAATCCTTACGAAATAAAACAGGAATGAAAAAATATTTCGAGGAAAATGTTCTTTTCCGTTAATAGTGTGAATTTTCTTTTAATTTGATGAGATTGGCACAAGTGAGAACGTTTGAAATACGATGTATTTTCTTAAAGAAATATGATAAATTAAAAGAAGACAAA
>CM042147.1:88345566-88350566 GCA_023376005.1 Doryteuthis pealeii
CAGATGACTGGAAAAAATGCAGATCCAAAAAATGAAGAAAGAATACTCCGTGTTATTCAATAGCACATGCCTGAATATATGTGTATATGTGTGTGTGTGTGTGTGTGTGTGTGTGTGTGTTGTGTGTGTTGGGGTTGTGTGTACATGGAGTCAACGGCGCATGGTTACTGAATTATAAAATAAAACCCCTCCTCCTCCCTAAAAGGATTAAAGCACAGAATAAGAAGGTTTACTGTTCCAACTCCTTCACTCGTTCAGAAACATCATATAGGTGAGAAACTGTTAGCGCTCAAGCGCCATTGACTCTATCCACGCAACTCTAACAAAATTCTCTTTCCACGATATTGAGTGCTATTTACTTATAAATATACTAACCTATATATCATTCACACTCGTCGACCCGAGTTCCATTCCTGGACGAAGCAGTTTGCATTTCATATGGCGCTAATATCCATGGGAAAGGTATGAATCCAATTCCCCCTCCAGCTATGGGTAAATAGCAGAGCATACTGTGCTCTTTAACCATGGCTAGGTAACCATTCAAACCTGTTAAAACTCCGCTTAAGAAATTTTCCTTGTGTCACATCCTGCTCGTGCGGAGGGGTTGGTAAATATATATCATTCACACCCATCCACAGACACTCCCATATATATATATATATATATATATATATATATATATATATATATATATATATATATATTGGTTAGGAGGTTGATTTAGAAGGCTATCACAATGCAGTTTGGAATAAATAAAAAATAATAATACGGTAACAATGGTGTTGTGTGTTGACCTGTATTTTTATTATTTCTTGAATTTTTGAGGTAATACCTCTTTATCAAAAGAATTGAACTGAAGCAGTCCAGCTATGGCATTTCTTTCCCCCCAAAAAAAATTCATTTGGGAAGAAATGCCATAGATGGACTGCTTCAGTTCAATTCTTTTGATAAAGAGGTATTACCTCAAATATTCAAGAAATAATAAAAATACAGGTCAACACACAACACCATTGTTACCGCATTATTATTTTTTATTTATTCCAAACTGCATTGTGATAGCCTTCTAAATCAACCTCCTAACCAATACATACACAATGCTTCAAGCAAATTATGAAACTCTCTTATATATATATATATATATATATATATATATATATATATATATATATATATATATACGTAGACGACGGTGACATCCTGGAAATCTTTTGGACCACCAAAGGAAAAAATGCCCTTTTATCTCAATTTTTCTTTCTTTCCTTTTTTTGTTGTTTTAAGAAAAATAAGAAAAATATATATGCGTGTCTGTCTGTGTCTGTATCTGTGTGTGTGTGTATGTGGGTGGGTGTGTGTGTGTGTCTGTCTGTTTGTGCGTGAGGGAGTACCATCTATTTACTCTGTCTACAGAATCTCCCATAAATAAGTACACCCCTAACAATTTTTTTTAAAGTTAACTTTTTTTCACTGGGATTTTTATAATTTCTTTCGTAAGATGAATACTACCAGGTATTATTTATTACCACATTCTCCATTGTTTATATTATGTAAGCAAAAATAACATTGCAATACCTGAGTAATAAAACAATAAAACTACATAAATATAGATACGAGATTTATTTATTTTTAAACTGTACATATTGATATATTTTGTTACAGCGGGTTTAGCTCAGTCAGTAGACCATCCGTCTCGGAACAACAAGGTTCCCAGATCGATATCGACCCTCGCCAACTCAGCGCACGAATAGTCTGGACCTATGCAGTAAAGTACAGAGCTAGGGCTAGGTGTGGTCCTCTCCTCCTCAGACGCAAAAAAAATCTTCCTGGTCTAGCCCTAGTGAAAATGGTATAGAATCCCTCGCTGTCCGGCTGATATTGACAGTAGGCCACTTCGCCGACTTTACGTTTATTTACATATTCATATAATTCATTACGGAATTTCAAGGTGGTAGAGAATGGCAATAAATCCAGTAGAGTTTAGTAATAAATATTACCTAATAACTTTCGTTTGGATTGTATAATGTTCCTCTGGAAATAAATGAAAATAATAAAGTTATGTTATCGTTGACTGATAAGAATCTGAATATTTTATTTTTAAAATTTGTACGAGTTTACTTATTTATGGGCGTGGCGTCCCATCGTGGTGTAATGTTTAGCAAGCTAGTCTCGCAGATACATTCCTACTGATTAGTGTGTGCGATATTACGTATTATTTATCACTATTCTCTACATTATTAAAAACCTGTAATCAAAAATAAAATTTCATAAATACCTATAAAAAATTTACTTATTGTTTTTTGCTTTTGTTTTGTTTTACGGCATATCAACACTTTTCGGGTCATTTAATGCTAAATCGAGTCATTTTTTTATGAACAAAGGATTCAGATTTCTTATAGTATCTGTTGCTGCTTTAAGTGGTCACCCAATTAAGTATTCAACAAGGTCATCGCTTCTTAACTTTACATATTGTAAAACAGCTGCATATTAATATTATTTGTTATAGACTGTGCAATGTGTGTGTGTGTGTGTGTGTGTGTGTGTGTGTGTGTGTTTCTCTTTTTATGTTGAATTTTATAAAACTTTGTATTATGATCAAGAGAACGATGTGGACTATTTTGTTATTTCTATGGTAGCGCGCATTCTTACACTGATTATCTTCCGAGTACGCATGCGCACTCAGACAGAATCTATAATAAATAATTTCTATGTTATTTTCCATTTGCTTTTCTTTTCTTTCATCTTTTTATCCATCTCTTTTTTTACGTCACAAATGTCCAATAATCTATTATAAATGAATTGGCAATTTCATGTTTTCTTTTACCAGAACAAAATGAAATAACAGTAACATTTACTCTAAGTCAGAAATATTAATAAATCACTCGTTTTGCGAAAAGCAATCTGAAAGAAACAAACGATAAACATTAAATGTCGATCAAAAATGGCTGACATGTTCTTTTATGTTAGAAGCTAATATTATTTTAGTTAATACGCATGCATTTTCGAATTATATTTAAAATAGTAAATTTTAAATGGATAAACAAAGTTATCTTAATCTATCTGGCCCAGTAGAATATTGAAAACGAGAAGGCTAAAAAAAGAATCTAATATTAAAAAATAAATGAATGAAAATAATAAAAAAATATTTCGAAGATAATTTTTAATTAAAAACACAATTTGTTTTAAGGCCCCAGGATAACCGCACACACACACACGCACACACACACACACACACACACAAACACACATACACACATACACACACACACACACACTCCCTCTCTCTCCCTCTCTCTCTCTCACACAATACATATACACACTCACCCACTCACATACACAAAATAAACAAATTCTATATCGCTGAAGACGAAGTCCAGGCGTTGCCATCGGTTGTGGCTGATGTGAAAGGCGATTCGTTGCCGTCGTCTAGAAGAAAATTGGTGTAGATGAAGACAAGGTGAAAAGAAGACGACGGGATGAGGTTGTTCATATCAAGAAAGGAAAAGTCAGACACATGGCCACAGAAACATCCCACTCGCTTTATTGTCTATGTTACAACTTCCCTCTGTACCAGTCTCAAAAACAGGAAAACGTAAAGTGGTATTTCCAAGTCGATCAAGGAAAAATTCACCAATGAGGGGCGTTTTTTCTTATCCCCGAAATTTAGGTCATGACTTGCTGCTGTCCCGATAACTAACTGACTGTTCATTTTTTTTTAAATTTCCAAGTCTCATGTTTGACAATCTCTTGCACTTATAGCGAGATAAATTTGAAAATTGGAAAGTTCATTCTTATTTTTTAGAAATATCTGGAAAAAAAATCAAGTTTTAACATCGACAGTAAAGTGATTGGGATTTGTGTGACCACATGTCTGACTTTTCCTTGCCTGATACTAACTCAGTATTATCTATTCGTCTTTATCTCTTCGTCTCCGCCAACTTTCTTTGAACCTCCAACAGCTCTACATCAGTTGAAGATGAAGAAAGAAAAAAGAATAAAAGAAAATAAGAATTTGGTTGGAAATATTTTCCAGGAGCTATCAAGTGACGTTACTTAGTTGGTGGTAGTGGGAGATATCTGATCAAAAGGGCTGTGGAGGTACCTACCCCTGTGTAGAGGTGTAGCCAACAGGGTGAGCGGTGATAGGAATCTGAACATCGGAGGCAAAGACGTCAGACACGAGACGAATAGAGGAAGCCCCGGGGATGAAAGACAACTCTCTAATAACAGAGACGCAGTGCTGCTCAAGTTAGTTCGAATTCTGTCGCTAATCGTACTTGAGTCGCCATAAAGAGCTAAGTTGAACGTAAGTGAAGCTGTGTGAAATCCCAAACGACGTACCTCTGACAATAAGAAAAAATAATTAACTTGAAATCAGAGATAAGAAGTTTTAAGAATTAATAAGTTGCTTTCATTATTACCATACCACCTCATTGAACTGAAATACACTAGTTATTAGAGAACCTCAGTTTCGATCGAATTATTATAGTTCAGTACAATGTTTCACAACCTTTTTGATTTTGGACACACTTGAAAGCTATTCTCGCAGATCCATTACTAGTGAATAGCGAGTTCAAACCTCGCTGGATGCCCCACACTTGCCCCACACTTGCAAACTTCTATCACATCCCATCCATTGTGAATGGATTGGGTACAAATTCACATCCTATCTTAGTGGAATGGTGAGCAAGCTAGTCTCGCATTACTAATAAATAATGAGTTCGATACTCGCTGGATGTCGAACTTGTGTCACATCGTATCCGTGGCGAACGGATAGGGTAAATACAAAGGACATCCTATGGTGGTATAATGGTTAGCAAGATAATCTCGCAGATACATTACTACTGAATAGTGAGTTCGAACCTTACTAGATTCCCCCAACTTGCGACCTTGTGTCACATCCTACATGTGGCGAACGAGTTGGGTAAAAATGTCGTCCCATGGTCATGTAATGGTGAGCAGGCTAGTTTCGCAGATCCATTACTACTGAATAGCATGGTCAATCC
>CM042147.1:88355566-88363066 GCA_023376005.1 Doryteuthis pealeii
CAGATAAGATAGAAGGCATTACTTTCGGAGAGATCCTCTTTATGAGAAAATTATACTGGCTATTGTTCATCGAAGGTAAAAATGCATTTCCAATTATAAATGCATTGGCTGTGCTGAAAATCATGTTGTGGTGGCTGAAAACTTGCTCTGTTTAGCGGTGACATTGTGCTCTGCGTATATACACTACGTTTCAAATTATTAACGAGGTAACATTTTTTTCATTTTTTACAAAAAATACCGATTGGAATCTAACAAAATTTCACAGTATAATGAAAATAGGTGTATGCACAGGCTGTATAAAACCTTATTGTCCTGCGCAACAGGAAACAAATAGTGACCAACACGATATAGAAGTGTGTCAGATATTAAACAAGTGTTATTATACTCGTGCAAATATGGGTCGCAAATGTGACTTGACCCTTCTGAGAAAGATATCATAACATCTGAACTTTCCAAAGGCAAGTTTACATTAGAAATATCCAAAATAATTGGAAGATATCACCAAACTGTGAAAAGATTTGTTGTTGCTCCTATGAAGGTACGTAAGAGGGCCGATAAGGGTCACTCGAGGTTGTTTCCCGACATTCTTTGTCACGAATGAAACGTGAAGCTGTAAATAATCCAGCCTGACGAGTGGAGCACTTTTCAGAAGCATTGGAGAAGCAACAGTGCCCAGAAGTACTCGCTGTCATCTTTTGAAAAAGGTCGGGGCATCGGTGAGACCAGTGACAAAGCCTCGATTGACAAAAATACACATACAAATACGTTTGAAATGGGCAAAGGAGAACACGAAGGTCGATTTTTCAAAAGTACTGTTCATAGATGAAACTCGTGCAACACTTGATGGCCCTGATGGCTGGAGTAAAGGTTGGGTCGTAAATGGACGAGATCCTCATCACCGCTTTAGACGCCAACAAAGAGGAGGAGGTATTATGATTTGAGCAGGTATTATTGGAGGTATCATGGTTGGCCCGTGGAGAGTGCCTGAAGTTACGAAAATAACCGCAGATGCTTATATAGCCTTCCTCAAAGAGCACCTGGAATCTTAGCTAAAAAGGCAGAGAATCACCTTCAGGATAACCATCATATTTTTGCAAGATAATGCTTCTTCGCATTAAGCACATAAAACTACGGAGTACCTGCAAAAATTAGGTTTCTGTGGACCTCGGAAGATGAACTGGTCGACCAATTCTCCAGATCCAATTGAAAACTTGTGGAGCATTCTGAAGCGACGTGTTTATGAGAATGGACGCCAATTTAGAAGTAAAGATGACTTGTGGCAGGAAATAGTCAACGTATCACGTGAAATTACATCAGAGGAGATCCAGAAATTGACATGTTCGATGGACCAGTGCCTTTTCCAAGTCATTTTTAAAAAAGGATCACATATCTCATATTAACTAACTTCACTATCATTTTTGAATACTTTTTACTTTTTTATTTCGATTTAATTTTATCTGAGTTACAGTATGTATCCATAAAATATATAAATGAAACAATAAAAGTATTATTTTATTTTTTACAGGGTTTTTTATTACACATCGCTAATAATCTGACACATGAATAATTTCAGTAAATTAGGTTAATGACCGAAACTTCTGTTCCTTTTCGTAAAACCTTACAATCTTTACGGAGTAGGTGTATATATAGGTTGTTATTATTCTCTGATAATTTCGTTAAATTCTAATCAGTAGTTTGTGGATAGGAGGGAAAAGTGTCACTTCTTTAATGATTTGAAACGAAGTGTATATATATTATGAATATATTGTAGTTTTAGTCTCTCCTATTTTTTATCACAATTTGGTCTTTTATTTGGCTGAAGAACTAACTTGTTGAATAACGCTGGTGTACCGAACTCAAAGATCGCTTTCGGAAAGGGGACCTGAATGAATGGCAGTGAATTCACAAGGTGGAAAACGAGTTGTTCTTGGCAATTTCATAATTTTCCGGAGAAATCGGAGTATAGTCAGGAACTCGATTTTACCACCCTAAGTTCTGGGACGGGGACGGGCAAAATATCGATTTTACGGTACACGATTTGTCACTAACTTGAATCATCCCAGAGCGTCGTCATATAACTGAGCTCAGAGGTTAGCAAATTGCGCTAATTGTACATTTATGTTTTTGTGTACTTGTTTCATAAGAGCTTTTTTACACCCAGTTATATGATATCACATATTCGTATCTAATACAATAATATGGTTTCAAGTAATAATACCACTTAGAGGTTAGGGAATCGCGTACAGTTTTGTTATCCCTGCATATCTTTTTGTTTTCATTATGTTTTGTTTTATTAATATATATATATATATATACCAACCCCTCCGCACGAGTAGGATGTGACACAAAATCAATATCTTAAGAGGAGTTTGAATTCAGTTTTCCTTATCTTAGACTGGTTGCCTAACCAGGTTTAAAGAGCCCAGTCTGCCCTACTGTTTACCCATAGCTGTAGGGAGAATATTCGGATGTATGCCTTCCCCAAGGGTATTAGCCTATATAAAATGCGAACAGCCGCGTCTAGGATACGAACTCGTGCTTCCAATAATATAATATATAAGTTATGTAACCATTTTAATTCTAAAAATCTCTTTAAAGATAAAATTATTTTTTAGAATTTCGGGTTGTATTATGTAATCGTTTCCTTTTTTTAAAGGATATGAAGAGACTGAGAAAACTTTCGGACCATCATGTACAATTATATTTACATTTTTCTTAGTTTTATGCACACAGTTGCATGAAAAACTCTAAATAAATAACCCTAGATGGGTTGGTATGCCGTTAAAATAAATCAATCATAGCATTAAAAACCTTCGGGATGGGAAAGAACAGAAAATGTGGGAAGGGGAAAGTTTTTAAAATAGAATAAAAATGAGTCGGAAACTTATACCAGTTAGAAGTTATTAATAATTCTTTTAGATAATCTTTCGGCCTCTCACTTTATCGGAAGAAAGAAAGTTGATCATAAGATAAGGAAAAAATATGACCTTCGAAATGTACTGTTCAATTTCCTTTGTTTTTGCTTTGCCTTTTCATAGCATTATTTAGACATGAATTGGTGGCCCTTAACATGTAATACCCCACTTTCCCCAACAGCAAGAATTCTCTGAAATAAAATGGAATAATACTATTTATCATTATGTATTCTTTCAGAAATGTATGGGCCCCTGAGCAATTCAATCAAAAGTTAAGCAGAATATCGGGAATTAAAACTTCCAAAGTATCATGATATTAATGGACTTGTTTCAAACTACATATCTATTGATCATTTGTATGCGTCACGCTTTTAGTTATCTACGTTTTCGCCCAATGATTTTTTAATAAAAATTTATATTTTCTTCTAGACCAAATATACTAGAATTGTATTATTTCTAATGGATTGAAGACAATCAAAACGGATATTATTAAGTATTATTTATTACTAAACTCTCCGCAAAATTTCTCGGTCGAAATCTGAACTCGAGTCATTGATTCCAGTTTCAGTGTCGGCAAATAGTTCACTACATGTATCTCCATCGATGAGAAGACAGAATTGCAAAATTGTAAAGACATTTACGTTTACATAGAATTTATAGTTATTGTTATATTTGTCAAGAAAAATATTGTTTGGTTATTTTTCTTATTTCAGGAACTTGACCGTTAGACAAAATGGGTCGACCAGTTGGATGGGGCTGTAGAATACGTCTACTGCATCTCTGCAGAGGGGTAAGACTCTACCAAAGGGACCTCCTGTTGACCATGAGCGGTGACCCATAATTGCTAAAGACAGGATTGTGGTGGCTTAGCGGCATACGACCCGGGATATGCAACTCTCCACCTTGGCTCTTAATTGTGCTAATCGAGTGGACGGAGATGCCCCAGTCGATCACATCAAGCGCTAGCCACTATATGATTGTCCCGACCGTATTATTCAGATTTCTCTTAATCCAAAAACCTACCCCCTTTTATCATATAGGAAAAAAGCCCACCCTTTTTATCATATAGACTCTAGATGGCGATGACTGAGGTGCAACCACCAGAGATTAATTCACGTGAAGTTAATGAAAATTATTTTTACCAATTTATCAATACACATGAATATAATGGAAAGTGTTTCTTTTGTATATATATATATATATATATATATATATATATATATATATATGCCATTAAATAATCTACAAGGGTTTATATGCCATTAAACATAACAACCAACTAGAATAGGATAGAAAACTGACCGCCGCCCAATTCTTCGTTCGTGATAGTTTGCTGTCAGAGCCCCTCGATACTGGCATCAATATATGGACAGAAAATGAAGAACATGGCTTGAGACAACCTTGTTAAATCTGGGACAAATAAATATCTACATCGCTTTTTGTTTGTTTTGTTGTTGGGGTTTATTGTCTTTTTATGTCTTTTTTTTTTTTTTTTTACTTGTTTAGGAACAAGGTCCTAACTGCAGTCATTTTCTTCATGAAACGGAGGATTATATCTGGGTAGAGTATGGGCTATTGAAAAGTTTCCAACCAAAATGTATTGTCAGATCCCAAGGGATTTCTTGGGCAGATAGAGATGTCAGCGAAACAAAAGATAGTATAGATCATGCACACATGTATTCAAATAATATTATATTCTCACACAATAGAGAAACAAGGAACACAATGTCATTTGCTCGGGTTCATTAAGCGCACGTAGCTAATTTTTTAAGATAAATTTTCAAAGGATATAATCGTGTTAAGTCACTATTTTAAAAAATCCTCCACTGAAAATAATGAACTTACCAAAACCAAATATTGACCGTTAATATTTAAATGATTTAGGTTGAAGAGAAAAATATATGGAATTTGACCTTATACCACACATGACCTACTTCTAGAAAATATCATTATTATTGTAAGCATCAGAGCATAATCAGAGTCAATTAGCACAATGATATTATCATTGAGACGATCATTTCGTGGTGAGTGTCACTAATCCTTGACCTTGAGATTAACCTGAATCTAGACCTTTCTTCTAACCATCAAGATTGTCCGTTAAGTGCATCACAGGCGCCATGTTGTCTTTTCATTTGTCGTATTATCGATTTAGTGCATTCGTTATTACTATAGTGTTTCATTATTTGCACGCATCTTCAAACGAAAATGAGAGAAATTATTTACTGTGTCCATTCTCAGAATATCAGATCTAAAAGTATTGATTAATGGGTTCTACCTCAAGCCCTATTCGTTTGACGTATAAGAAGGTGGGACTGGGGTCGAAAATAAAGATTCTCTCTGCGCTTCGCCTCTGACTCAAGGCACAACTGGACAAACAGATTTAAGACTATTTTTTCTTGAAGTTTCTAAAATTTTTGCTTGCTTCACACAATTTAGCGCCATTTTTTTTTGTAACTGAGAAGGAACTACCTATCTTTAAAGTCAGCTTTTGAAATCCTGACTTTTAATTGGGTAAAACATTTTTTTTATTTCTCCCATTTAAATGCTAGAGAAAATAAATACATAGATGCATCTTTTGGATGAAATAACCATGGTAACGAGTCTAAGAGAAGAACATCTAAATTCAAAAAGTTCCTTTTAAGAATAAGTTTCCTGGAAGCAGAGTAGTAATTACAGTTTTCTATTTTTAATAATATTAGTAGTCGAAAATAAATACGTGGATGCATATTTCCTCGGGGTATAAGCGAAATAATATTCCAGAATAGCCATGGTTGGCAATCAGTCTAAGGGAAGAACAGCCCAATTCAGAAAGTTCCTTTTAAGAACAACTATCCTGGAAGCAGACTAGTAATGCCAATTTACATTATTTTTTTTATATTTGTAGTCGATATCCAAAAACAAAAATAATGAACAAAAACAAACGTCATCATCATCCTCATCAAAACAAAAGTCATCATCATCATCATCATCATCATCATCATCATCACTGACAGAATGAATTCATAAAACTCTCTTTTGCCAACCGTCCCTATCGTTCATTGCTCCCGCACAGCATCCAGAATCCCCCCCACCCAGAGCTGATTGATATCCGTTTTTACTGGTCGGCCTGCACTGGTATGTTCATGTGTAGGTGTCCCCAGGATAACGTCACTTATGAGGTCGTCCTTGCTTCTCCGGTAGTGTTCAGAATATCTTGTTTGTCTTGGGTGGTTTGTGTGATAGAAGGTAAGTGGTCATACAGCTGCTTTTCTGTGGGGTGCTTTTTCCAAGATTTGTTTAAGACAGTACAAAACACCCTAGTATAGTTCCCATCTAGCTTTTTCTATATGCGTTTCGTTAGAATATATATAGTGCAGCGATTCTGTAGCATTGACATGGCTGAAACTTGGAGGAATTCTCGTTTTAACTTATCAGAGAGATCAGCTATCCATGTGATCGATTAACTTCTATCTCTCCTATCTAGACAATGGATAGTAAGCATCTGAAACTAGTAGATCAGTTCACATGCCTAGGTAGTAATATCTCATCCGCAGAAAGCGATTTCAATATAGTTTTAAGTTAAGTTAGTTATAGTATAAGTTAGGATATCGTAGAATGATTATCGGATAGGCGAGAAACTGATAGTTATCAAGGGCTGGTGAATCCCTGTCTCTGCTATCCTAACTTAGATATATATGCTCCGTCACCGATATTTTGCACTATATACAAATAATTCGCACATTTAATTGTATGGTTTCAGGTATTTCTACATAATGCTAATAATTATATAATTCAAGTAATTATTTCTATTTAGTAATATTCTTTGTTTTCACAGTTATATGGTTTCAAGCAACTAATAAAAATCCTAATTAAACGATTATAGCTTCAAGTAACTTTTCCTGAAATGAATAATTTGCCCACATTTGTATGGTTTTAAGTATTTCTACCTAATATTAATAATTTATACACAATTATATGGCTTCAAGCAACTGATAATAATCCTGAGTAGACGATTATGGTAATTATTCGTAATACAAATAATTTACAGTTACATGACATCAAGTATTCCTATCAAATACGAACCCGGTTTAACAGATATATTTGACCCATAAGTGGATCTCTAACAGGTACTACCACTTAAGGACAGTCCACCTAGGAGTAATGGCTATTAATGAGTATTCCACACTTCCCAGATTTCTAGAACTAGAGCTTCTCCATCAGATGCAGTTTAGTATCATACACAGGGCACCCATTTTTTTTGGGGGGGGTCTAACCCCTCTACAGAGGATACAGCGTATTTTAAGCAACGCCGACTTGGGGACCATACTTTGAGTCTTGTTCCGAACTAAATCATCATCATCATCATCATCATCATCACATCATGTCGCGCGCGAAGCACGGATATCCATGACAATCTTTCGCCAACCTTCCCTATTACTCATGGCCCCTGGGAGGTCCTCTGTGCAGCATCCAGTCTTCGCATAGTCGGTCAATGTAGGTCCTTAGCAGGCGTCCTACGTTAGCAAGTCTCACCCGGATGGTTTGTGAGATGGGGGTGGGGGGCAGGTGACCATATAGTTGCTTCTTTGTGGGGTGCTGCTTTCAT
>CM042147.1:88368066-88420566 GCA_023376005.1 Doryteuthis pealeii
ACTTGCTTCATTACAATAATTTATTTCAACCGTATTACTACGGCATCTTCAGGTAATCACAAAAACATGACTCTTACTGAGAATTTCCCAAAGTAACATCGCTTTTAAATCTATCAATTTGGGGGGGGGTAGGAAGGGTTGGTGTCTTAGTTTGAGATGGGCAGGATTAGTTTATTTGAATGAGGAGGGGAGGCCTATACTTTGGATGGGGTATGGCTTAGATAGGGAAATGATTTATTGGAAATAGTTGTAAAAGTGTACATACAAAATGAGCAAAAGTAAAAGACTAGAAATAAGGAATAATAAGGAAATAAGCCACACCCCATCCAAAGCATAGGCCTCCCCTCCTCATCCAAATAAACTAATCCTGCCCATCTCAAACTAAGACACCCCCTAAATCGATAGATTTAAAAGCGATGTTACTTTGGGAAATTCTCAGTAAGAGTCATGTTCTTGTGAATACCTGAAGATGCCGTAGTAATTCGATTGAAATACATTATTGTAATGAAACGAGTTTAAAGTTTTTTCATTCATTTATTGAGTATATATATATATATATATATATATATATATATATATATATATATATATATATATATATGTGTGTGTGTGTGTGTGTGTGTGTGTGTAATGTTTTTGTTTTTTTCTTCAAATACTGCATTGAACGAATAATTACTTCTGTTGGGGCATTGATTTTCAGATTTGTATGTTAATTATCCAGGGAATCATACGTTGGGTTTTTTTTTTACAGGATTAAGTTAAGACTCTTTTCATATGCTAGTCTCTGAAATAAAAGTTAATTTTCTAAAAGAACAAAAACTAATCTTTAATATTTTATGGATTACTTCCTATTTCTAAATGTTCTCAAATGACTTAGAATAACGTTTTGGTTGATTGGTTGGTTGGTTGGTTGGCTGGCTGGTTGGTGAAGATACAAACCCTTCCGTTATTTAATGCCGAAGTCAGTCTTTTAACGAATTTCCTGGCTCCAAGCAACTAATCATTTGTTGGATGGGTTTTAGGACATGCCAACCCTTGTTTGGTTAATTTATGCCAATACGTTTTGTTTTATTCATTCTTGATGAATATTCAACATTTTTAAACATATTTTAACTCATTTTTTTCTATTTAACACATAGATGAAAGCCTAACAGGTACTTCCATTCCGGGTGTGAGAGGACCTGTGGGTCATGGCGATGAAGGGGTACACCACAATCCCCAGAGGTCCGGAATTGGGACGACACCATTAGATGCAGTTTAACGTCATAACCACGATATCATTGGTAAACAATTATAGCTTCATGTAACTATTATTAATACTAATAATTTGTACACAAGTATATGATTTCAAGTACCTATTCCTAGTTAATAAAAATGATTATTTGTTTGCACACAGTTATATGGTTTGGGCGAATAACAAGGTTTTACTATTCCTAGACCTGTTGCTAGAGAGCCCAATCTATCCTGATATATAATATCATAATATATATAGCAAGGTTTCTAGCGAGGTAGGTTAACACACCTTTGTTCGTGAGTTCGATTCTTATTAGATGCTCCATAATTGCACCAAACTAGGTTCAGCTTAATAAATAACTGTTGTTAATTACAGCGAGCGCAGAGTAACGGGAAATAGTCTCGTCCAGAATTTGAACCTGCCATGCCGAATCCATTTTCTGCGCTCTCGCGCCATCTAATAATTTTAATTATCCCTTTTCAATATCCTTTGTTATATCTTATTATAATGGAGATTGTGTGTTTTTCTGTCTGTAACCGAAACTATATTCCTACTCAAGTCACAATTCTCTTAGTTATTGACATCACATTCTCCATTATTTTTATCTAAACCTCAATTATTAATAAAATTGTCTTACATTATTGATACTGTTAACTATGTCTACATACTGACAACATGCAATTATATTTATATATACAACAAAATAGTGGTTTACAGTGTGAACGGGAAGGCTAATTTGCATATTAATATTAAAAAATCGAATTTAATAAATATGTGCTTAGTATTATTGATTTCTAACAATTTGGTTTTATTTTAATGAATATAAGCAAAAATCTCTTCAATAAATCTTAAATGAAATCCATTAACAAGATAAAATAACTGTCATTTTATTCTTTACTTCCTCTTATAAATAAATACTTAAATTAGAAAAAATAACAATGAAAGACGAGAGTGATGGAAGAGTAAGTTTCAGTTGTTCCATTTTTTATTATACTCCCTCTGTTTCAAATCTTTTATCATACTTCCTCTGTTTCAAATCTTTTTATCTGTATTCTTATTTAGTTTCATTAGCCTTTCTAATTTAATACAATATTTTATTACATTAAAACTTTAATACTTGCACCCGGAGGGTGCATATATTTGCTAGTTTTCATAAAACATATTCTTACTCTAAATGTAACAACTATTACGTGACAAAGTATGTACTTACCCAATTCATCCGACAGGGGTAGGATGTGACACAAGGTCGCGAGTATGTAGCATCCAGCGAGGAGAGAACTCGCTATTTAGTTGTAATCTATCTGCGAGACCAGCTTGCTAACCATTACACCACGATTGGACGACGCTCTATTATGCGACAAAGTATATCTTATTTTGCACGTTCCTTAAAATGGCGATCGCCTTTTCACGAGGAACACGATTGATTACTTTTAACGGCACATCAACCTGTTTCGGATTATTTTATTCGTAGAAGTTAGGGAATTGCGTTCATTGTATATTTATGTTTACATTCTTATGTAGTTGTTTCATAAGAGTTTTGTTCACACTGTTGCATGGTTTCAAGTATTCCTATCTTATACAAATAATTTGCACACAGTTATATTGGCTATAAGTATTCCTATCTAATACTAATGATTATTTGATTTCATTAAGTCGTATTTAGTTATTTTTATTTGATAATAGTAATTCGTTTGCACACAGTTATATGGTTTCAAGATACTGAAAATAATCCTTTTTGTAACTATTCTTAATACAAATAATTTACTGTTATATGATAAAGTATTCCTATTTAGTACAAATAATTTGCACATAGTTCTATGGTATCAAGTATTCCTATCTAATATTAATAATCATATGGTTTCAAGTAATTATTTCTATTTAATAATAATTGTTCGTTTGCACACAGTTATAAGTTTTCAAGAAACTAAAAATATTACTTTGTAAACAATTATAGCTTCAAGTAATTATTCTGGATATAAATTTCCCGATGAACAGTTTCTATCGGAAATACTTTATGTAAAATATTCTCTTCTATCAACAAAAGCGAATGTTACTTTCTTTTTTTGGTCAATGTAACCTTTTTTTTTTCTCTCTCTCTCGTGTTATATATAACCGGAATTAATTTTGTCGACACCGGAAAACTCATGGGGATTTGCACTTGGATATTTCCTATTCTAAGACTTAGCATTCCGAAAGTAAGCAAGCATTTCTCTTGCACACACGAAGATATGCATACTGTTGTCTGCTCAATAAAATTCTATTTCTAACTTACAGATATGGTGACGTCTACGTGTCCCTTTTCACTCGGCATGAAAGCGCTGTTGAGCTAAAAGTAATATCAACTCTTGTCTCGATCAACGATTTTGATCGACTAATTTTATGTTGCTCAATGGTCAACAGTTCCTTCCGACCTGTTGGCTGAGGCAGAAGAATACGCCGACGGCACCTCTGCAGGGCGTAAAACCTTCCCAATGCGGACATCTGTTGGCCGTAGGAGGTGATCCGTGATATTTGAGGGTGGAATCCTGGTGTCTGGGCAGTCCATAACATGCAAAACTCCACTTTCACCCTTACTTAGGCTAGATGGGCGGTCAGAGAAGTCCCCTCCGATCAATCGGCTGCTCACATCAAGCCCTAGCACCTATATGATTGCTCCGACCCTATTGCCTCTATGGCAAACCCCCAACCCTTTTTATCATATATCTTAGTGTCCTTGGTATGACGTTAAACTAGATCTAGTAGAAAAGTTTCAATCCTAGAGCTCTGGGGGTTTGCAGTACCCCATCATTGTCATTACTCCTAGGTTTACTCTGACCCAGATTAGTGGTGCCTGTTGAGGTCCCGTCTGTGGGCTGGATAGAAGAAAATGAGTTTGAAAATTGTGTTTGGGGAGAGGTTGGGTTTAAAGAGAAAATTTTGAATGCCTATCAAGAATGAATAGAATAAAACGTCTTCGGCATAATATAACCCAACAAGGATTGACATGCCGTAAAATCCAACCAAAAGTTTTGTTGCCACAATATTGACCATATGCCACATTTTCTTCTTACTTTTGTTTAAAAAATAGAATATCCGCGAACTTTTTGGTACATGGTGATATTGATAGAGTGTTCACTTAACTTCTACACCAGCAAGGCGCTCAATGTGTAATGATTATCGTCGTAGGAAATAGACACGGTGACAAGAGTTGAAATTCTGGAAGGGACTGGTTGCATTTCACATAGCGCTAATACACTTGAGAAGTAAAAGTAAAAGTAAATTCGACAGTGTAGCCTAAAGTCGGTATCATCCAAACAGCGAGGGATTTTATCCCTTTTTTTATTAGCGCTAGACCATGGTGGTTGTTTTTGCGTCTTAGGTGGAGAGCCACACCTAGCAGCTCGTCACTTTACAACACAGATCCCTGTGCTACTCATATGCTGAGTTGGCGACGGCCGGTATCGAACCAGAAACCTTGTGATTCCTTGGCAAGTGCTCTACCGACTAAGCTAAACCGACCCCTTATGAACGGTTCGTAGCTTTAACAAATAATGAGTCGAGCGGGTTGCGTTAAAATATATTTCTGTGTGTGCATTGTAATTTATATATGAATAAGTCGTCGTCGGGGTGGCCTAATGTCGGTATCAGCCAGACAGCGAGGGCGTCTATCCTCTTTTCACTAGCGCTAGACCAAGGAGATTGCTTATACGTCTGGGGTGGAGCGCCACTCCTACCATCTGCTCCTTACTTTACCGCATAGATCCCTGTGCTACTCATACGCTGAGTTGGCGAGGGCTGGTATCGAACCAAGAACCTAGCGATTCCCAGTCAAGCGCTCTACCGACTGAGCTAAACCGGTCCTGATAGACATTATCTAATGATGAGAAAGCAGATACAATCTCAATTCTTTTAAAATGTGGACTTTCCAAAACGTACTTGGGTACCTTGATAAATCCGCAGGCATTTTGGTATTTACTGATCTTCTCGTTCAGTGAAGGATGTTGTGTTGAGGATAGATCCGCGGTGCCCAGGCAAATCCATATTTATAACTTTCAAGGTAGAGTAAGAGCTGAAGTTACGCTGTCTTTTGGTTTCTGAAATCAGTTATAAAAAGCGATTCTTTTTCCATCCATCTCAGCATATGAAACCGAAGCCGTCATGTGACACTGGCGAGTAGATCAATTGCGTGACTTCCGTCAGAGACCGGAAGTCACGCAATTGATCTATTCGCCAGTGTCACATGACTGCTTACAAAATATCAGTAACCTCGGAGAGTTCCTTTATGAGACGCGGTCGGTCGTGCGTGTGTTTTGTCTAGGTCAGGGGCCACCAAAGACTTTAGACCATCGACCCATTCATAGAATCTTTAATACCTCATCCCTCCATCGATTCCGGTAGCTAAATAAATAAATATACATACAGTATTCATGACTATTAGTGGGTGAAACTGCATACTAAAGCCAACAATTCATTGATTGATTTGAACGACCTCTCAACCTGTGTTATTTTATGTCTAGTGATTTTGTTTGGATTGGTTTAACGGCATATCAACCCTGTGGGATATTTAATACCTTTTTTTTTGTTTATATTAATCTTATGGGAATAGTTTGTAGGTAAATAGTTTGTTCTTAAACAAATTGTTAGAGTGCGAATTGGTAAACCATTTTTCTTTACTAGTGTATTTATATAAAACTAGATTTTTGATTTATTTGACCCATAGATGGAACCCGAAAAGGTACTACCACTCCGTGGAGATTAGCGAATCGCGTTCATTGTACGTTCATATTTATATTTTTTGTATTCGACACATTTATGGAACTATAACAGATACTAACACGTCGGATTCGAATGAACCTGGGAGTAATGGCAATTTAGGGGGTACTACAAACTCCCCATATCTTCAAAACTGGAGCCTCACCATTAGATATGATTAAGTGTCCAACCTAGGTCATCCCATTTTAGTTTTTGATCATCATCATCAAGGCATGTTGACAGCATGGATTCCATTAACTCACTATCACCATCTGTCCCTATCAGCCATCGCTCTAGTTAAGTCATCAAAACGGCATCTAGTGCCGATGGATATATATATTTACCAACCCCTCCGCACGAGCAGGATGCGACACAAGGTCCATCTCTTAAGCGGAGTACAGCAGGTAGAATTCAGAGTTTTCCTTCTCCTAGACCGGTTGCCTAACCAAGGTTAAAGAGCCCAGTCTGCCCTACTATTTACCCATAGCTGGAGGCAGAGTAGGATTCATACTTTTCCCAAGGGTATTAGCGCTAAGTGAAATGCAATTACCACGTCCAGAATTTGAACTCGGGTCGACGAGTCCATTTCCCATGACTTTAACCATTACACCACGCGCTTCCTATGCCGATGGATATAAGTCTTTGTTGGTCGACCAACACTAGTATGTCCATGTGTAGGAGTCCATAGGATAACGTCGCTTATGAGTTCGTTCTTCTCCAGTAGTGCCCAGCATGTCTTGTTCATTTTGCTCGGATGATTTGCAAAATGGAAGGTCAGTAGCTGTTTTGTGAGATTTGATTTAAAAAGAACGCAGCATCCTTGTGAAGTTCATATCCAGTCTTTCCTTCCAAGTGCTTTGGAAGGTGCTGCTTCCAGGATTTCTTCAAACCAGAACGCAGTATCCTTGTGTATTTCCCATCTAGCATTTTCTCCCCCAGCATTTTGTTGGGTGCAGCTACCGGAATTTGTTCAAAACAGTACACATGTGTAGTTCCTATGTAGTTCCTATGTAGTTTTTCCCAATATGTTTTATGGAGTACTGCTTCCGAAATTTATTCAATCTATAACGTAGTATCCTTGTCTAGTTCCCGTCTGGCTTTTTCCCCCGTGTATTTTGGTGAGTGCTGCTTCCAGGATCTGTTCAAAACAAAACTCAACATCCTTGTGTAGTTTACGTCTAGTTTTTCCCTAAAGTGTTTTGTAGGGTGCCGCTTCAAGGATGTGTTGGAAAAAAAAGAACGCTGTATCTATGTGTCGTTTCAATCTATCTTTTCTCCCAAGGGTTTTTTTGTTTTTTTTTTTTTGAGTGGTGCTTCCACAATTTGTTCAAACCAGAACGCAGTATCCTTGCTTAGTTCCTCGCCCGGCAAGCGTTTTGTATGGTGCTGATTCCAGGTTTGGTTCAAAACAGAACATAGCATTCTTTGTTTAGTTCCAATCTAACTTTATCTCCCAAGTGTTTTGTAAGGTGTTGCTTCCAGGATTTATTCAAGACAAGACACAGCATCTTTGCGTAGTTCCCATCTAGCTTTCCCGCTCACAAGTTTGTTGTTTTTTTTTGTAGGGTGCTGCTTCTAGGATTTGTTCAAAACAACACGCAACACCATTGTATCATAAAACAAGAAATATTAGAACATACACACAAAAAAAAAATGGTGTTATGAAAATTAATAGAGAAATATAAAATACTGAATATCATTCTGAAATATTATCTACGTTATTCGGACTATTGTCCCCATCGTTATTGTTATTTGTACAACGTTTCGGCCGATATGCCATCCGGCCTTCTTTAGGTATTTCTTATCGGGCTCGGGAACCTTCTCGGACTGGGGAACCTTCTTTTCAAACTCGGGATCCTTCTTTTTGAACTCGGGAACTTTCTTGTCGTAGTCGGAATCTTCTTGTCGTAATCGGGAGCGATCACGGAACTTTGAACCTAACCCTTTATTCAGTCCACCGGGATATCCTGTTCTCATTCCGCTAACCATAGCTGGGGTAGGAGTTGTGTTAATTATTTTTCTATATTACTGACGCTGCTCAGGATTGAACCCGGAATCCAGAGATAACTGTCACTTAGAACTGTCTTAACCTAACTACCTTATCCACTAAGCCATGTGTCCAATTGGAAAATTCAGTGTGAATTTTGGGAACTTATAAACCTAATGTCTTGTTTTGGCTAGAATATCTATCTATTCATTTTATGTATGATTGTTTTTTTTTCATTCAGAGAAATATAATTCTGAAATTTAGTCTAAACATATTCAACCTTTTCAAAATACATTAGAATACATCATGGTAAATGAATATGTCATCTTTATGGATCAATAAATTTTAAGCTGTGTTGAGTTGTTAACGTCATAGTCAATGAATTTAAAACAAGCTTTGTTTAGGAATTTTCTGTTTGAAAACACACTGCATCTCTTATAGGTCACGTCATGATCGATTTGATATGTAAAAACGTTGTTTGTGGGATATCGATCATATTGGCAAGAATTAGGTGCGGAACAGTCCATTGCAGGAAGGCATATTTTAATAACAGAAGTCCATTACAATCGGTGATTTTAATTGATAATGACACGGTAATTAATTCTGTACTTACATTAGAATTAGTAGATCGATACATGAACTCTATTAAAAGTTGAAGGCAACTAAAAAAATGGGGTCGTGCGAATAAAATTAAGCACAAAGTTAACTTCATATATATATATATATATATATATATATATATATATATATATATATATAAATTCAGCTATTTATTTAATTATCAGTAAAATTTCATGTATGCATTTATCCGTAAAATGTTATGTATGTATTTATAAGTAAAATCTCCCTTCTTGCTTGTAGGTGGCTGATGGCACGGTGATAAGAACTTTGTCATGAAAAATCGATCGGGTTTCGATCCTGGCTGGAGGTAGCCTTCTAAGTCTAGCCACACTGAGGGCACGTGATACGTCGAAACAGGGTGTCTATATATATATATATATATATATATGTGTGTGTATATATATATATATATATATATATATATATATATATATATATATATATATATATTGAATATTGTTTTGAAGACTATCACAATGCATGTGTGAAGAAAAACAACGTAACTATGGTTTTGTTTGTTAACTTTTGATTTATTCTTAATATTAAAATCTTTCGACAGAAGATTTCTGAAACTGAAGCTGTTGCTAATAATCCTTCATTCTGCTTTGTGTCTTGTATCTTCCAAATTCTTTGCGTGTGCGTGTGTGTGTGTGTGAGTGTGTTTATGTGTGTGTGTGTGTGTGTGTGTGTGTGTATGTTTTCTGTATGTTTATGTGTGTGTGTCAGTTCAACAATGTCTTATTATCATTCCAGGTTTGGCTTTCCCTTTTTGTTTTATTATTAAGCAGTAGCTTGTTTGTTTATGTGTGTGTGTGTGTGTGTGTGTGTGTTCTTAAGATCCAGTTTATTTTTCATATATATATATATGTATGTATATATATACATAAGTTGGGTTAGTGAAGACATGAAGTCAACGACATTTGGTAACTGACAGTTTCTCGCCTATTATATTTTTTAAAACAAGTGAATTATTTGTCTTCAGGTTTTTTTCCTTGTATTCAGTTGCATGGTGCTTTATGGAGAAAAATCAAACACTTGATTCTAGTTTATTTAACTTCATTCTTAGTTAACTGTTTGACGCTCCCCATTATGCACCACACCACAGCATATAAGGAAAAGAACGAACGCAAATGCATTTACTGTTCCGTTGTGTCTTATCTGGTTTTGCTTCGATATAATTTGTTCTTATGGTATTGATTTGTGCTGCCATCATGAGCAACTTAGGGTTTCTTTTTCTTGTCAGGTCCAGGTCTTTTTATGTGCAATCTCCCTAATTTGTCGCTTGAAGTATCCATATAATCATTTTTCTTCCCACTTTTGTTTTCTTGTTTTTGTTGTTTTTCTGCTTGTCTATATGTTGAAACTGCTATTTTTGTCTGCTACAATTAATCTTTCTTGCTCTTTTTATGTATTCTTCGAGTACTCGGATTGCGCTATCTACGTAATCCTCAGTGTTGACGACACCTCTTCCCCCCTTCTTTTCTTGATACATATAGTCGGATTTCTTCTCTTGTCCATTTTAAGAATAGTTCAGAGTATCTTACAATGGACACGTCCCAGGTCTTGTGCCCTTGGTTAGATTTCTGCTAAGACTTCAGAGCTTAGTTTCTAGAAATTTTCTTGTTCTTCTGAAGTATTCTTTCTTCTTTTTTTTTTTCTACATTTTCTTTCGCCTCTATTTGTTTGATGGTGTCCGCTTCCAAAATCCTTAGGTATTTATAATTCGCTTTTTATCCAACTGTTCTTATATTTATTTGATTTGGTAGTTGTATTCCGCCTATGGTTTCCCATTTTCCCTTTTTTATAACAAGCATGGCACATTTTTCGATGCTGAACTCCATGCCTATATACTGGCTGTATATTCTTATGATTTGTACTAAGGTTTCCATTTGTTTTTCGATTTTTTTTTTCAAAATCTTGATAGCATCCATGTAGATAAGGTGGTATATTTTTTCTTGTGATTTAGTGAATTTGTAGTGTTGCATAGCGCGTCGTCACTGTACTAAATTGCAATAGTTTTATCTTCGTTGTAAGGGATGACAATAACACCAAAGTTATCCTCCAGAAGTTTATTGAAATAAATTCAAGCTTCTTAACTTCGAGAGAGAGGGTCAGTTTAATTAATATATTCAGTCTTTAGACTTTCGGTCCTTCGATTAAATTTCTGGGCGACAAGCTTTTTCAGTTGGTAAATATTAACGCTAGCTTTTCCGACACCAACTACCGAGGTCCCGCTCGGCCGACTACTGCCCCGATCACCTCACTCTCTCTCCGCGTGACTGCCTCCGCGACTCTGACGACTGACCTGTCCCTTTTTATCTTCATAGCTACTCCCACGTATTTTTATCTCTTGATCTGATAACGGGCAGTTGTTAAAACTTCTTTGTTTAATAAAACCGGGAATTCATATTTCCCTTTGTACAATATATAACAGTAGCCCCCAATACACGTTCTAAATATATATGATTGAGTAGTGTAATTTCTATAACAAATAGTAGTGGCGATAGTTGGTCTCCTTGGAAAATGCGTCATCAGATTTTTACTCCTGCTGTTAATTGTACTTTCCAGTTTTCCATAGCTTTTTAAAAAAATTCAATTGACGATTTTGTCGAATATTTTATACATTTTTAAGCATTCTATTATCCAAGTTTGCAGGACAATGTCATAGGCATTTTTTTATTCCTTCTATTGCGAGATTTTTGCGCCTATTCACTTTTTGCTGTTCTGTTGCATTCTATGTATTATTATTATTATTATTATTATTATTATTATTATTATTATTATTATTATTATTTACTCTTTTTGAGTTTTCACATCAGCATTAGCTGATGGTCTTTCACTGGAGTCTGAGTGACAGCAAGTCTCTTCAGGTCTCCAGGACTCTTCTGAGTATTCTGGCAGATTGCAGCAGTGCAGTGTTCTGAATAGTTTCAATCCTTCCTCTGATTTCCAAACTTTTGGGACTGTTCCAAGTGCACCAACTACAATTGGTATCACTTTCACTTTCATATTCCATAACTTTTTCAGTTCTCTGGCAAGGTCCAGATATTTGTCCATTTTTTCATTTTCCTTTAGATTCACCCTGTGATCTGCTGGCACTGCAAAATCCATCAGTTGACAAGTTCTTTCTTTTTTGTTTATCAACATTAGGTCTGGTCTTCTTGCTGGGATAAGGTGATCCGTTTTTATTTCAAAGTCCCAGAGAATTTTATGCGTTTCGTTCCCAAGAACAGATTCTGGTTTATGCATATACCATTTTGTTGTATGGCCAAAATTTAATTTTTTGCATAATTCCCAGTGGATCACCTTCCCAACCCAGTCGTGTCTAGTTTTGTATTCTCGTTGTGCTAGTTTGCTACATTCGCAGAGTATATGGTTTATTATTATTATTATTATTATTATTATTATTATTTGCATACATCCACAAGAGTTCTTCGCACTTATTACTTTATTCACTTTAGTGATCGTCCTTTGGGTCGGTTGGGAAAATCGTTAAATACCTTCTGGCTGATTATTGAATCGTCTCTTTTTTGTCGAAAATAGTCGTGTGTGTGTAAGTTTTGCGCACATAATATTTTAAATAACAGATAATAGTGACCTTATTTAAGGTAGTTATTTAATTTATGAGTATGTGTGTTGGATTGGTGGTTTATTTATTAATTTGTATTTAATATCATCATAGTGATTTACTATTATTTAAAAAAAATAAAAATAAAGGGAGTTATTAAAATATGTCAGGAAATATAAAGAGACTTGCTGTTACATGTTTTTAGGGGGTAAATAGAAACTATTATTTTAATGGGGTAAAGCCGACGATAACGACGACGGCAAGATAAATAAAGTAAATAGTCAAATGTAATTTATATAAATTGGAGAAAGTTTTTAGCTCTAGAGAAAGGAAATAGGAAGAGTATAGGCATATGGAAGTGATTTATTTTTATATAGTTTGGAAATGAATTTGGAATCTAAATTTGGTTTAAATTTTGAAATTTAGTGTTGTATATTGATGTCTTTTAATATGATTTTAGCAAGGAAAGGTGATATTTTATAAAAATGTTAAGGAGAGAGATGACGGAAGATTCTTCGATACGATGTGTGTTTCGATTATGGATAAAAGCGATCATTGAAGATTTCTGCAAATTAAAATTGTGATTTGTTAATAAATTGTGATTTGTTAATAATGAATTAAACGTGTTTCTAAATTTTAGGTCTTTAGAGTGTTCATATATACGTTTTTTTAAATTTCTTGAAGTTTCACCGATGTAGACCTTATCACATAAGAAACCATATTTTGTAAACATCGGCGTTGGATTCGCGTTTAGTTGTGGAGTGTCTTAATAAATGTCTGATTGTTTGGGTTGTGCGGTTGACAGTTTTAATTCCTAGATGATTTAGATTTTTTTCAATTAGGGAAGTTATAGGGCTTTGAGGTAGCGTGATGTACTTTGTTGGGGGGTGTTATTAGGGTTTGTTGAGTTTATAGAATATTGTTTGTTTTTGTAGATTTTAATAGCTTTTAACTTGGCGCGATGTATGTAAGAAAGGGGGGTATTGTAAATTAAAATCTACAAAAACAAATAATATTCTACAAACTCAACAAACCCTAATAACAAACGACAAAATGCGTCCTTTCTACTAAAAGCATTCGACACGGGTAGGATGTGACACAAGGTCAAAAGTATAGGGCACTCAGAGAGGATTAAACGCGCTATTCAGTAGTAATTGACTAGAGAGACTAGCTTGCTATCTATTACACAATGATAGGCCGCCTAAACCTGGAATAAGTATATCGTTGCCGCCTGAACACCGGCTAGAGATTTTATTTCCATTCTTTTTTTTTATCAAATGAATGCAAGACGTAAACAATGATTTCTTAGTGTTTTCATTCGGGATATCCGAAACCCTTAATCAAATCAAGAATCTCTGTCTCGTACCGAACCAAATTCGAGAAAACCAATTCCTTTATTTAATGAACCTTGTGAATAATTCTTTTTTTGGCTTTGTAGATATTTAAGGCGTCTATTTTAATAAACTGTGAAAGATTTGAACTTTGGGTCGATACCTGCAATATTGAACTCCAACATAACAGAGAACATACAATATTCCTTCATTTTAACATTCTGCTCTCTCTCTCTCTCTCTCTCTCTCTCTCTCTCTCTCTCTCTCTCTCTCTCTCTCTCTTTCACTTCCCACTCACTCGCTCTCTGTCAGATTTTTCCTCTGCCTCTTCGTCTGATCTCTTCTTATCTTGATTTGTAATCCCCACTATTTACTACTTCTTCCTCTTTCTTCTACCACACCCTTCGTACATATCTCAACTACCGTTTCCTTATCTGGTTCATACATACACACACATACATGTACACAAACATTACCTCTTATTCTGTACATGAGCGAAAGGGGAGGGGGTGAAGGGAGCGCTAGGAAGTCAGAGGATGAGAAAGAGGGAGGGAAGGTGGAAAAAAGAGAGGAGCTCTTTTGCCATTATAAAGACCTTTTAATCTTTGCCACGCTCCTCCCTTTACGCTTCTTCCTTTTTTTTTCTTCCACTTTCATCTCCTTCACTACGCAAGACGACAGATCCCTCGTGGCTAGTTTTTTTTTTTTTTTTTTTGCGAATATTTGAAATATTTGATAATTTAGGAAAACTTTGTTGTATCGATAATAGATATATTAATACCTCGTCTCGTTTTCGGTTTTACATATAATCTGATCTCTACTGATTTAATCTTCAAGATGGAGACTGATCGATTATACGATGGCCGTACTGATTCTTTAAATGATTAAAAAAGACAGAGCACGTGACTCAGAATATAGAATTATATTTTAATAGTCAATAAGTTTCTTTTTTTTATTTAATTAGTGAAATAGATCACTAATTAGGATTGAGCCTATTCTAATAGTGACCACCCCAAGCGGAGTTTAATAGGTTTGAATTCAGAGTTATCCTTCTCCTAGACTAGTTGCCTAATCAAGGATAAAGAGCCCACTCTGCCCTACTATTTACCCACAGTTGGAGGGAGTGTATTTGGATTCAATTTTTCCCAAGGGTATTAGCGCTATGTGAATTGTAGCTTCGTCCAGGATTTGAACTCGGATCGACGAGTCTATTTCCCTCGACTAACCATCACACCACGGCCTTCAACTAAAACTGTAACTGCTCTCTTTATGGCCTGGGCATGTCATGTTTTACCAAGTATTCACGCAGCAACTTGGGCGAGAATAGCGGTCGAAGTGATCCGATTCGTCTGGTCATTTTAATCCCAATCACCAATTTGATTGTCTCGACCGTATTCTTCAAATTGCTCTTATAGCAAACACCTAACCTTTTTTATGTGCTAGTAGCCGGGGGCTGATGGTTTTTCATCAAAAACCCAATCCTAAACATAAACGAGAACAATTTCCACACTATATTTTGAGACAATAGAATTTAACATTTGAATTGATTGCACTATACACTAACCTTATTTTAAATACCCTTTTCTTTGTACTTTACAGAGTTGCTGTTTAAGAACAAACGTGTTTAGAAGAATAGGCAGAGATCTAATAGCTTTAAAACAGACCTGACTTACTACTTTTTAAATTACATATTTTCGTGTAACTTTAATATTTCGATTTTATTGTCGTTTCTTGTAGAGTTCGATGTGCAGATTACAATGCCACCGAAGAAAGTAGTCACTTTAAAACAGCCGTTAGTGCTTTTGAAAATACATAGTTTTGTGTAAATTTAAGATCTCGATTTTATTAACATTTTTGTTTGAGTTCGATGCGTAGATTACAATGACACTGAACAAATCTTAAAAGCGTAAAATTTCCCGCCTACACTTCTCAATGGAAATCTGATCTTGTTGATAAGATAAAGGGAAAATTCTTTCAATCTGTAGCCGTATCAGTGCTACTGTATAGCTCCAGCACTTGGACTAACGGGGCGCTTAGAGAAAAGTTAGATAGGCGCTACACAAAGATGTTGCGTGGTGCTTTGAACAAATCTTGGAAGCAGCACCCCACAAAAAAGCAGCTGTACAGCCACTTACCGCCTATCACAGAAACCGTCCAAGTAAAACGAACAATGTGAAACTTTTTTCGGTAATTTTTCTACCCACCACCCCATGAGTCTCGGCTTGTGGGTGGTGCCCACATAAAACGGCCTTGTGCCATATCGTGTGAAAGTGGGACACATGTAAATACTAGACATCACCCACCCGTCCTTCGGGACAGGGGTCCAGTGAGCTTCGGCCTCTGGACCGGTGAGTTGCGCTAAATTACTAGCCACCGAAGAAAGTAGTCACTTTAAAACTTTTTGGAAACTCTTGTTTCGTAATGGTTATGGTCATAGGAAATGGAATCAGCAGCTCAAATTCAAATCCTAGACGAGGCTGTTGGGATTTCACACAGCGCTAATACCCTTGTGTAAGCTATGAATCTATTCTCCCTCAACTATGGGTAAACAGTAGGACAGACTGGGCTATTTAACCATGAGTTGGCAACCCGTATATATATATATATATATATATATATATATATATATATATATATATATATATATATATATATATATATATATATATATATATATATATATATATATATATACGGTTGCCATATAATATATATATATATATATATATATATATATATATATATATATATATATATATATATATATATATATATATATATATATATATATATATATATATATATATATATATATATATATATACAGTTGCTATATATATATATATATATAATATATATATATATATATATATATATATATAGATATATATATACGGTTGTCATATATATATATATATATATATCAACCCCTCCATGCGAGTAGCATGTAACACAAGGTCAATTTCTTTAGCGGAGTTTTACCGGTTTCATAATCAAGGTTTAAGAGTCCAGTCTGCTCTACTATTTACCCACTGCTGTAGGGAGAATAGTTGGATTCATACCTTTTCCAAAAGGAATTAACGCTAAATGAAATGCAAATAGCCTCGTCCAGGTTTTGAAATCGTATTACCGTGTCCATTTCTTACGACAGTAGCCATTACACCGTGCGCTTCTTACATAAATTGTGTTTTTCAAGCATCTTTTTTGATAATTAGTGTTTAGTCTATTGTAAATCTTTTCTAGCCGTAAAAACAGTCGTTAAAAAATCTGCTAGTTAGACACATCATCGAGTTATTTCGTTAAACTTCGAATTTTGTCAATGTCTTCTTTCTAACACATCAATCGAAAAGGTTAGCATGGTGCTGAATAGAAATTACGCTAAATACTATAGTATTGTCGCATCTCCAACATAATAATTTTTTGAGAGTTCTGCTTAATATATCTTATTTCTCTGTTACCATATTCACACTTGCGGAGAGAGAAAGAAAAATATAAATCTTACTTTTTTTTTCGGTCGAGCTGAACGTTAAAAATTAATACGTGACTGTCTGGAAAAATAACAAAGAGAAAATGGTTAAATTTCAAAGCAAACCCAGACATTTACCTTTCTTTTTAAAATGCTTATTACTTTTGTTGGGTTTTCGAAGAATGGTAAAATTCTTAAAATCTGTTCGATGTGGGCTCAGTAAGAAGAGAATTTAACTTTTTTTGCAGCCAAAGAAGCCCATCTAGTTGTCATTATCTTACTCTTACAATTTTCTTCATTATAACTGTAAACACATGTAAGGTCATCCATAGGAACAGTGCAAATGAAATGTGGCTTGGGTGTCTTGAATTTCCATATCAAGAGTCAGCTATGTAAGGCTTGAAACTACAAATTCATAAAGACCCAATTTAAACCAGTGGTTCCCAAATTGTGCTCCGTGGCACACTGGTACGTCTGTAGAGGTACGTATGCATGCATGTATGTCGTATTACACTTATACAAATCCATATTTAGCTATGTGTATCTTAGCACATTGATACGCCTCCAGACGCCTCCAGACGTCTGTAGAGGTACGTATGCATGCATGTATGTCGTAGTACGCTTATACAAATCCATATTTAGCTATGTGTATCTTAGCACATTGATACGCCTCCAGACGTGGCTATGTAGCTATGCGCACCATGACACATTGATAAACCATATATGGCACACTGCTACGCCACCAGATGTAGCTATATACACGGTGAAATATTAATAGGCATCTATATATAGCCATGAGCACCGTGTCACACTGATACACCTCCAGCTGTGGCATACTGATACGCCTCCAGATGTAGCTATGTACGCCTTGACACACTGCTACGCCTCCAGATATAGATATGTGCACCATAGCCCACATGAAAAGATGAAAAAAAGGAAAGAAAGAGAAAAAATAGTGAGTTAAATCGAGATTATTATACATTTTACATACTGAACTGTTAAGCCAGAGCTCTTGAATAAACATATCAAACATTGTAATTATTAAATTATCATACTGTGGTATATCCACAGGTCTTGCTAGTATCTCTAATAAAGTATTAAACATGTCCCCAGTAATTTGTGATAGTAGGAAGAGGAGAAGGAAGAGCAAAAGAATAAAAGTCTTACTCGTGTTTACAATCGTAATGAACTGGAAATCGTTAAAAAAAACTTTCAAATATAATAACTGAAATTCGTCTATTTTATTTGTTTGTAGCTGCTTTTATTCATCTATTTATTCATTTATTTATTTTATTTATTTATTTTTTTCATCTGTCGAGAAAATATTGATACGTTAAAATAAGACTAGAGAGGAAATGTTTACTGGCATTTCTAAAAATTCACTTTAATATGTGGATGAACATTAAAAGCAATATGGCTTCGAATCCTTTGTAGATTACGCTGAGCAAGAAAGTTTTGCATTGTGCAGTCTCTGTTTTATTCTATTCAACTAGTCGCCGATAAACAATGTCTATTATCAGCAGTTTCACCGCTCGAAAGAAAATGCTGAGAAATGTTTTGTTCGAGTGGTAATTTCTCGAAGTTCAATTATGGGAGAATTTTGTAATGCGCAATTCACCCGGTCAGAAAACCATTGTAACGGCCAAATGCAATTCTAATCCTTTGTTCACCCGGTTTCTAACCATATAAACCGTTAGGTGGTGGTGGTGGTGGTGCGTGGTGTAATGGTTAGAGTCGTAGAAAATGGACTCGTCGACTCGGCTTAAAATCCTAGATGAGGCTGTTTGCATTTCACATAGAATACCCTTAGGAAAGGTATGAATCCAACTATTCTTTCTCCGGTTATGGATAAATAGTAAAGCAGACTGGGATTTTTAACCTCAGTTAGGTAACCTGTCTAGGAGAAGGAAAACTCTTAATTCAAATCTGATTAAACTCCGCTTAAGAGATTGACTATGTATAACGTCTTACCCATATATATATATATATATATATATATATATATATATATATATATATTAATAATGGAGATTCGCTTCCGGTTTTTGTCTGTAACAAAAATTACGTCACTGCTTACGTCACATTACCCAAAATCGTCATAACATAGAATAAATACACTCAAAATTTGAACATGCAACATTAGACAGTCCTCGTTGTTTTTTTAAAACAAGTTTTAATAAATACATGACTGGTATTATATATATGTATAGTTTTTTTTTATTTTAATACATATTTAAAGTTTACATTTCAAATTGTTTTATTTTTTAATCCTTTAATGAATTTGATGATTTTGCTTACTTAGAGTACAAACTCACTGACATTGAATTTTTTTCTCCCACCCCTCAGGCAATATGTTTAAAAAATCTATTTTTACATCGCCCGGAGGGTGTTTTTTATTTTGTACTAGTATGTATATATGTATATTAAATAACTCATGAAGGTTGATATGCAATTAAACAAAGAAACCAAATTAGAAGAGCAATTAGAATTATCCACCTAATTCAGAATCTATATTCCCATGCTTTCTTGCAAAAAACAATATTAAAAAAGTCATTAAAAGGTTAGTGAGTTTTTCATTTCTTTTAAGTCATATATATTAAATCTGGACAAAATTATCTAAAATTTGAAGCTTTAGGTTTTGTTGTAAACCTACTAAAAACAATCTAAGTGTGGCCTTATTAGTAGACAAATTTCAATATGGCTTTTTAACATGAAAAGGTTCACTGTAATAGATAATGTCGTAACATATAGACATATAAGTTATTATAAGGAGGCGTGTGGTGTAATGGACACGGTGAGACAAGTTCAAATCCATGACAAAGCTGTTTGCATTTCACATAGCGCTAATACACTTGGGAAAGGTACACATCCAACTACTCTTCCTCTAGCTATGCTTAAAATAGTAGGAAAAGACTGGCCTCTTTAACATTGGCTAGGTAACCAGTCTAGAATGAAAACTTTGAATAACTCCTGTTAAACTCCGAATATGAAATTGACCTTGTGTCCCATCCTGATCGTGCGGAGGGGTTGGGTAAATATATATATATATATATATATATATATAAATCGTTATTCTATGGATTTTAGCTTGGTCAAAAACAGAATCTCACAGTGTGGTTGGGCTATATAGATCAGGTTGTATCTGTTTTGAAATAAAATAGCAAGCTTTTTACTTTGGGACAAATGCAGGATGCAGCTGGCCCAAATCGCCCAAATAACTAATCTCACGGTGAGGTTGGTTTGTTTGATTGTTTCTTTTCAGATGATGTTTGATAATTTGTATTATATACATAACGTTTCGGCCAATGAACACTCCGGCCTTCGTCAGGCGTTTCTTGTACCCGGTCAGGGTTAACAGAATGAGAACAATCTACCCGAATGAATGAAATTAAGGGTTCGGTTCAAAGTTCCGTGAAAGTTCCCGATTACGACATGAAGGCTCCCGAACTCGACAAGAAGATTCCCAAGTTCAACGAGAAAGTCCCCGTGTTCAACAAGAAACACCAGAAGAAGGCCGAAGGGCACATCGGCCGAAACTTTGTGCATATAATAATAAAGATGATAACAAGAATCCGAAAAATCTAAATAATACAAAGGGGTCAGGTTGTTTACAGTACCTGCTATTGCTGAAGTGGCCACCCAATTAAGTATTAAACAGACTCATTACTACTTAACTTCGGTGATCTAGCCGGAACTAGTGCTTTCAGCATGACTTGATAGTAATTTACAGTGCGGTATAGTGAAACATAGTTGCTTACCTTTGGACCATATACTAAAGAATATTTACCTTAACTATTCACTACCGTTATTCTATATTGTAGTAAAAAGTAAAGTCGGCGGAGTGGCCTATTGTCAATATTAGCTGGACAACGAAGGAGTCTGTCACCTTTTCCTTAGCGCTAGACCAGGGATATTGTTTTTGCGTCATTACACTGACAACCACAAAAAAAATTATCAACACATTTGTTGTAAAATTCTTCTCACCGAATAAAGAAAAGGTAACCCATTTATATTCTTTAACAAACTTCCGAACTTTATTTGATTAAATTTTCTTTACATGGATGCAAAACGATAATGACCTCTGCTCTTGAAGGCATAGGGCCACAGTAATACCATATCTGTAATTGTTGCGGGAATAAACATGCTGTATCGATATAGCAGCGTAAGGGAACCCAGTTGTGTCTCGCCAGCCGGGACTGAACTCGCGTCCTTCGGAACGTAAAAAAAAACCTACTTAGAATTGACGCGGACGCGCGACTTGCTTCAGGTGCCCAGGTGCATGAAAAGTTTAGGTAAAAAAATAGACAGATCAAAAGCGAGTTGTAGTAGGCTTCAGAAAGTACCGGTGTTACAGATTCAGAAGGATATAGTTTGGTTTGGTTTGGTTTGGTTTGTTTTACGGCATATCAACCTCAGTGGGTCATTTAATGCCGACAAAGATTTGAAATAAATTCATTCTTAATTGATAATCAAATTTGTTTATAAACACATGTTTTTCTATTTAATCCATAGATGGGACCCTAACAAGTACTACCACACCGGGTCAGAGTGGACCATGGAATAATGATGATGAGGGAGTGCTCCACATTCCCCAAACCTCCAAAACTGGAACCTTACCATTAGAATGATATAGATTTTAAGAGAGCAAGAAGAAAAAAAGGGACGTTTCGCAGGTTTGGTTAACAATATTTTGCTTTGCCCCTGGTGAACTGCCCCCCTCTATAAATTACAATATCTAATTCAGTAATGAAGCTGTGGGTGGACTTCCCCTTCCATAAATTACAATATCTAATTCAGTGATGAAGCGGCGGTTCTATAGCAAACTAGGAAATTTAATCAGGTCGTGTAAATCATATGTACTACGAATTTTTCTACTACTTTTGTGAGCAGTATCCTTTGGGATATCACTGTATACATTATAAAAGGTAATTTTCATAATCAAATTCACCGAACTTCCTATATCTGTCGCAACCACCCTATATATATATATATATATATATATATATATATATATATATATATATATATATATATATATATATATAGTGTGTGTGTGTGTGTGTGTGTGTGTGTGTGTGTGTGTGCGCGTGTAATTATTATTATTAGAGAAAAATTAAATCCAACACTATGTTAATATAAAAATGTTTTTATTTAATAATGTTAAAAATACTTAATTAAAATCACGGCGCGTTAAAGCAAGCGAACAATTTCACTTTGCGTAATATGCTTGTAAGTTGCTCGTATTTACCGACGTTAGCCCCCCCCCTTCTCCCCGACCAAGAGTCGTTCCGATTAAGTTGATTTCATTCGAATTTGTAAGTGTGTTACATAAAAAAAAAAAACGTTTTCACTTTCCCAAAACAAGACCCTATAGAGTTGAACACATTATAATGTTAAAAGATATTGGCTAGAAAGTTCGTTCTCTTCAATAGATTATTTTGCAATTCTTATATTCGGTTTTTTAATCGATTTTATTTGAGTGTGAAAAAGTGATTTGTGGCTCCGAATTACATATATCGAACTCTGAATGGCGCTGAATATTGTTCATGTTTGTGGAGTTTGTCATAAGAAATAAGAATTTTCATGTTCTATACTCAAGGCCCGGTTTAGCTCAGTCGGTAGAGCGTTCGGCTAAGAATCACAAGGTTCCTGGTTCGATACCGGCCCTCGCCAACACAGTATGAGTAGCACAGGGATATGTGCGGTAAAGTGAAGAGCTGATAGTAGGTGTGGTGCTCCATCTCAGACGCTAAAATAATCTAGCGCTAGTGAAAAGGGGCTAGATAGACTCTTGCTGGATGAACAGTCCGTGACCTGCAACACCCCAATTAGAACTTTACTTAGACTAGACGGACGGTCGGAGAGGCCCCTCCGGTCAATCGGCTGGTCACGTCAAGCCCTAGCACCTATATGATTGCCCCAACCCTATTGCTCTTATAGCAAGCCTCAAAACTTTTAATCATATGGGTGTTAGAAGGCGGTGGCTGAGGGTCTACATGTCCTGGGAATGACGTTAAACTCTATCTGATGGTGAGGTTCCAGTTTTGGAGGTTTGGGGAATGTGGAGCACCCCTTTATCACCATTGCTCCCTGGTCCACTCTGACCTGGAGTGGTAGTACCTGTTAGGGTCCCATCTATGGGTTGAATAGAAAAACATGAGTTTATAAACAAAATTGTATTATCCATTAAGAATTGATTTATTTCAAAACTTTTATCGGCATTAAATGACCCACTGAAGTTGATATGCCGTAAAACAAACCAAACCAAACTAGAAATGGATTAATAACCCATAGAAATGCTCTGATGAACTATCAATAAACGTGGGAGCCAACTTATAAAATGCATGCTTGTTGCCTGGAATCACGTGACAACTTTCGAGTCTACCCGTGTCGTTAAAATATGTTATTTAAATGGATATTTCATCTCGGAACATTAGTTCTAAGAACATTACTAATTGTTTCTTGTGAGCTAATCATTTTAGGACGCATCACATCAATTTAAAAATGTTTATGGGAAGCAATACTGACATTAACCTTTGAAGCCCAACTTTTACTAATGGACCGTAACAGGAGAAAAAAAACAGTGTTATAATCAATAAATGACTATTTATCTTACTTCAAAGTGTACTAGTCCTGTCGCCGGGCTTAGAATACGTATGTATCCCATGCAGAGGGATAAGACCCCCACAAACATAAAAAGGGGTATCCTGCGTATGACACTAAGTGTAATATATTGCCTGATCGTTCGGTCGCACCTGGGGACCGGGCTACACGCAGGAAGTGCGTGGGTGTCAAGTGCATGCTGGAAACAGAAACAGTGTGTGGCCTTGAACTGACCTTTGGCACCTAAAGATGCAGGTGTACATTTGACACTCATTAGGCACAGAAAATATTTAGGCGTAGCCCATAACCAATGAAAACAGGCTGCGTGGGCGAAGAGGTGTGTCTACAGAAAAACTGCGTAGGTGTCACGATCAAAGAGGCGTAACACTGAGAGTCAGACTACAATTGAAAAAACCCGTGGAAATCGATTTGGCAGACAAAGATTAGGTTCGAGATCGCTTGAAGCGAACTCCCGTGTGCGTAACCCCTGCTAACGACTCCCATTCTGCACACAACCGAGGAAATAACGATATCATCTTATATTTTCATAAGTACAAGTGTTCGTGTTCCTTGACGGGTCCAGGTTCACAATGACTCGGAGTGGTAATACCTATTAGGGTCCCATCTATGGGTCAAATAGATCTGCTTAAAAATCATTCGCATTCGATTGGAATACTTTATACCATATAACTGTAAATTATTTATGTTAAGAATAATTACTTAAAGCTATAATTATTTACTGAGGATTAAAAATATTAGTTACTTGAAACCATATAACTTTGTGCAAAGAACTTACTATTACTAAATAGAAAGAGTTACTTGAAAGGATACAATTATTAGATAAAATACTTGAAATCAGATTAGTTAGTAAATTAATCATACTCGATAGGAATATTTGGTACCATGTAACTGTAAATTATTTGTGTTAAGAGTTTTTACTTGATGGTTTGGTTTGTTTTGGTTTGTTTTGGTTTGTTTTGTTTTTACGACATATCAACCTCGGTGGGTCATTTAATGCCAACAAAGTTGTGAAATAAATTAATTCTTAATGCATAATACAATTTTGTTTATAAACTCAGGTTTTTCTATTCAACCCATAGATGGGACCCTAACAGGTACTACCACTCCGGGTCAGAGTGGACCAGGGAGCAATGGTGATAATGGGGTGCTCCACAATCCCCAAACCTCCAACTGGAACCTCACCATCAGATTGAGTTTAACGTCATTCCCAGGACATATAGACCCTCAGCCACCGCCATCTAGTACCCATATGATAAGAAGGGTTGGGGGTTGCCATAAGGGCAATAGAGTTGGGGCAATCATATAGGTGCTAGGGCTTGACGTGGCCAGCTGATTGATCGGAGAGGGCCTCTCCGACCGTCCGTCTAGCGCAAGAAAAGCCTAAAGTGGAATATTGCAAGTCATGGACTGCACATCTGGGTTCTATCCTTAAGCATCACGGGTCGCCACACACGACCAACAGGTGGCCCCATTGGTGGAGTCTTACCTCTCTGCAGAGGTGCAGTCGGTGCATTCTAACGTCCAAGCCGACAGAGCTGTTACTTGAAGGTATAAACCCAACTATTTATGCTTTTACTATACGACTCAGAAGACGAACCGGTTTACAAAATGATTCCTTAGCACGTCAGCTCTCTTTGTGACAATTTGACCTCGACACTGTCCTATCCAACAAATCTCTTGTTTTCACTTAATTTCTACAGCATTATTAGACTTTCTTCTATTTATTTATTTATTTATCTATTTGTTTATCTATTTATTGTATAATTTCCTTAGCTGAGCACACAACTTAGTTTAGATTTTATATCATATTTTTCTAGTTCTAAGCTTGCTTTGATATTTTTTGATCACACACTGTATTTAATATAATTATGTCTATACCAGGGTTGGCCAAACCGCGGTCGCAAGCTACATCCGATCATTTGACATTCTAATGCAGTACATGGAAAACTCGAGAGAATTTGAATATTCTAAAAACTTCTACTCGAATCTAGAACAAGAGACGTGCAGCTTGTAATGAAAACTCGTAAAAAATATGTCTTTACGGCTCGTCTTTTGTAAAGTTGAAATCTGATTAAAATATCTTTAATCTTTTGGTTTACTTTCTTTTTTTTACATATCCATGTCTTTGTGAATATTGAAACTAATATAAATTAACTTTAAAAACTACACGGGTGAACGAATATTATTGAATTTAATATGCCTTTCTTAAAATATATATCAAATTTTTGTTTTGTTTTGTTTGGTTTGGTTTTACGGCATATCAACTTCAGTGGGCCATCTAATGCCGACAAAGTTTTGAAATAAATTCATTCTTAATGGATACTCAATGTTTTATAAACTCATGTTTTTCTATTTAACTCATAGATGGGACCTTAACAGGTATTACCACTCTGGGGCAGAGTGAACCTGGGAGCAATGGTGCTCCACATTCCCCGAACCTCCAGAACTGAAACCTCACCATCAGAAAACGTAATTCCCAGAACATGAAGACCCTCAGCCACCACCTTCTAGCACCCATATGATAAAAAGGGTTGCGGCTTGCCATAAGGGCAATAGATTCAGGGCAGTCATATAAGTGTTAGGGCTTGACGTGACCAGCCGATTGATCAGAGGGGGCCTTTCCGACTGCCCGTCTAGCCTAAGTAAGGGTTTAAGTGGAGTGTTGCATGTCATTGACTGCTCATCCACAAGGAATCCGTCCTTAAGCATCACGGGTCACCACCCACGGCCAACAATGGGGTAGTCTTAACCTCTGTAGAGGTGCAGTCGGTGTATTCTAAAGCCCCATCCGACAGGGTCGTAAAATGTTTGTATCAATGTTTATGTAACAATAGAAAGATATGTGTAAATTTGATTTATGGCTCTCAAACATCTGAGCTTAACCTTACATTAAGCAAGTTTGGCCATCCCTGACTAATATAACAATACCATTGTAAATACTGAACAGTCTTTTCCCAGGATTTGACATACCTCGCGCTAATGTTTAGATAGATAGTCTAAATTAATAGAAGTTTACTCTTAATGCCCAGGTACATTCACTACTTGAGTTATCCGTCGAAACAGGTTACAGGCTTGTTTCTTAGCACACCAGTTCTCAACATGACAACATTGCCACAACACCTACTCTCCACTACTCCCCAATACACTATTTCGCTTACGTTGAAATTGTACATCAGTATTGAAATTGTAACTCATTTATTAATTCCATAAAATATTCCTCTTCTTAAAAATCAAATACGTTCACACCCAATTTCAACTATTTCATCTTGTTGATGCAGTTAAAAATGATGGAATACAGTAACAATCTATTAATTTCAACACTTAAAAATTGCTTTCATAATTTTAAACTCAATTTTCATTTATCAAATTAATAATTATTAATTAAACTTTATTTAAATATAACATTTTCTGTTTAAGATAAAACTACTGGTTTATTTTCTGCTGGCTGAAGAATTTGAATTCGGACTTCCTCGACAACAAATACATATACAGTGGTACCTTGACTTACGAGGGCTCTAATTTACGAGTTTCCCAAGTTACCAATTGTCCGTTATTCGGTCGATTTTTTGCTCTTGAGAGCTAAAGGTTGAGGTATAAGCGAGCTTCAGATACGCTTATGCTAATAAGTTCACTAGAAACATTTAAGTTTCTAATTTCATTACACCAAAGAAAATTATTATTCATAAAAAATAAACATTAAAACATATTACAGCACATAATTTATTACATTTTATTTTATTAAACATGTTTCGTTAAACTGTACTGACGATTCTTGTCGGACGAGTTTTTTTTCGATCCTTTCTAATTTTCTGGCCATTTTTTTAATGTCAGGGTGAAACTGGTGTAGCAATCCACCAAAGGTTTCATTATGAGCGCTTTCAGCATGTCCATCTGCCATCTTCAGGTATGAAACTGATGGGATGTTTTAGGTGTCTCGTTTTTAAAACAATGAACAGTAACGTAGGAAATGGTAGCGGAAGGTAGTAAGAATTGGTATATATATATATATATATATATATATATATATATATATATATATGTCGCAGACACATACACACACACACACACACACGCACACACACACATATATATATATATATATATATATATATATGTACTAGCGCCAAGTACACGTCATCATGTTTTTAAAACAAATATAACAAGTTTTTATTATTTCTCATTGAACAGTTTACATATGTATATATTGGATTACAGAGTTTAGACAGTTTAATGATCTATATAATAATAATATAAAATAAAACGAAAATAAAATGATACAAAATATGAGTCCATGACTCACCACTCACCCCCAGTTGCCATCTTGTAACGTTAAAGAGGTGAATGATTGCCGCGACAAAAGATTATAAGATAAAGACAGTTTTATCACAATTTAACGGGGAGATTATCGACTTATAAAATCGTGTGGCAAATTTTTCTTGCACATGTGTTTATCACACGTGTGTATGTGTGTTTATGTATGTGTGTGTGTGAGAGCGTGTGTAGGTGTGTGTGTATGTGTGTGTTAGAGAGAGAGAGAGAGAGAGAGAGAGTGTGTGTGTGTGTGTGTGTGTGTGTGTGTGTGTGTGATAGAGAGGTTTATGTCCGAACACAAAACCCCTGGGACTCGACATTTTGTCTGTATATTGACTTAAACTTAAGCCACAATAAATAACATGCTAGGTTGACCTCCGAGACCACTCGAGGTCATTAGAAAACTATATGTAATAGAGGCGCGTGGGCTAATGGTTAGAGTCGTATGAAATGGACTCGTCGGCCCGAGTTCAATTCACTGACGAAGCTGTTTGCATTTCACATATTGCTAATACCCTTGGGAAAGGTATGAATCGAAACTTCCATCCAGCTATCGGTAAATAGCAGGACAGACTGGACTCTTTAACCATGTCTAGGTAACCAGTCTAGGAGAAGGAAAACTCTGAATTCAAACCTGTTAAACTCCGCACAAGAAATTGGCCTTGTGTCGCATCCTGCTCGTGCGGAGAGGTTGGTAAATAAATATATATGTTCACAAGTAAGTAATAAAAAAAGACCTCTTCGTGAAAAAGGTCTATTTTTTGTTGTGTGTTTATATCATGTTCATATTTTTGTGCCCAGTGGTAAAGATATACCTGAGAATTGTTTCGTAAAATATTTTATCTATTATCATTTTAAACCCAGAAACAACGGGTATCTATGCTGGTATTTTTACTGGGCAGTAAAAGTGTGTTGCCATTCTTCCGTCTGCTAAAGACGATGGCGTAATGTCCATTTTTAACTGAATCTGCGCGAGTGGCTGAACAGGCCAATTTTTGAATGGCAATCTCTGGTTCAGTGACTGCAAACAAACAGTGATGCTTGTTGGAGTTGCAGTTGTATCTCTTTCCTTCTGACTCTCTTTTCTGTGGCGGCTTATTTCCTCTCTTTTTTACTCCTTTTTGTGTCTTGTTTGACCAAGTGGGTAGTATCAATGGGCAGTAAAAGTGGCTAGTATTAATGAGCAGATAAAGTGGGTGGTATTAACGGGCAGTAAAAGTGGGTGGTATAAACGGGTAGTAAAAGGGGGTATTATTAATGGGCAGTAAAATTGGGGTAGTATAATCAATTGGCAGTAAAAGGGGGTGGTAGTGGCAGTATTAATGGGCGGGTGTAAAAGTAGTTAAGGGCAGTAAAAGTGGGGTATTAATGGGCAGTAAAAGGGGTAGTGGGCAGTAAAAGTGGGTAGTGGGCAGTAAAAGTGGGGTAGTAAAAGTGGTAGAGGGTAAAAGTGGGTAGTATTAATGGGCAGTAAAAGTGGTAGTGGTATTAACGGGCAGTAAAAGTGGGTGGTATTAATGGATCAATGACGGTGAGTGATTAGTAATAGTGCTTAGATGTGCGGCCCTGGTGGCGGAGACAGCCATGGGGTCAGTCTATGGGCGAGGAAAGAGTGTTGTTGCAAGGATTTTAAAAATTGTTATCCGTTTTTCGGTGATTTTGAATTTATTGTATTTTTTATGTTTTTATCTGTTATCTGTTTTGATGATGTTCTCTCCTGCATTAGGATTTTTGCAATGGCAGATGTTAATTGGAAATAGCCATGCCTTCGTTCTATGGTCTTCGATTTTGCAATTATCGCTGATTCACACAGACGTCGGGGATTTCTAAAGTGTGCAGTTTTAATAAGTGATGTTTGAGGGAAGTTGAAAGTGTGGTCGAGCTACACATCTAAACACAATTACTAATCACTCTTCGTCTCATTTACCCATCCCAAACATATAAAGTGCCTACTTCTGTGACAACCCACACTCCTCTTTTCATTTTTTAATGCTCTATATACATTCTGTTTTAATACAATATGAAACTTTCAAAACCAATCGAAGCGAAATAATAATTGAATGTAATTCATTGTGTTCGTTATTCACTGTTTTTTTCTCACATATTTATATATGTGTGTATATATATGTGTGTATATATATGTGGGGGGGGGGCGTTGTGTGTGTGTGTGTGTGTGTCGTTGAAAATAGATAAAAATGCGGATAAAACAACACAACAACAAAATTCAAATGATATTTCGCGTCGGTCTTTTGCGAAGCTTTTTCGAATTTATTCTGAAAATTGTTGTGTTTTATCCGCATTTTATATATATATATATATATATATATATATATATATATATATATATATTTGAATAATTGAATGTAATTCTCTGTGTTCGTTGTGTTTCATCCGCATTTTCGTCTATTTTTAACCACATTTTGTCGGATTTACCCAATCATTTACTCCCCCCCTCTCTCTCTCTCTCTCTCTCTCTCTCTCACACACACACACACACACACACACACACACATATATATATATATATATATATATATATATATATATATATATATATATATATATATATATATATATATATATATATATATATATATATATATATATATATATATATATATATATATAATGTATAAGTACATAAAAAGAGAAATATAAGTTCATAAATAAATATTTATAAAATCAAAATTTACAGATAACATTTATAAATTAAAAATATACAAAAGAAAAAAATGAAGATTTTCAAAAAATAACTAAAATCAATAAACAGCACATAATCTTCCTGGTTGTAACGAAAACATTTTTTTTTATCAAACTGATAACAAATTTATATTTCTTCATCCAATAAATCTTGTTAAAACAGATGTCAGAATTATTTTCTTTATTATTTTTTCTTTAGCTAGTATTATTCTATACTTAATCTAATTCAAACCTGATCTTAAAAAGACAACGCACACAAAACAAAACTATTTTGTCTAATTTATTTAGAGAAGTATTACTCGAGTGTTGAGTCGCCGTTAAAAAAAAAAACTTCTACTAATCACTTATTTCTTTTGATGGCTTCGTATTTGCTTTTCGTCTTCGGCAAGTAAGAAGCAAACAGACTAATGGTATCTATTTAACTAAACCAAATAAAATTCTAAGCCTTATTTACTGCTCTAATGCGATTGGTCAATAAATATATGCCTGTGATTGGTGACAATTGTTGTCGATTTTCTTTATGTGTTGTATTAGTCTCTGATTTGTTCGTATTTGAATATGATTGTGTTCTGGAGAGCCATGATTGGATGAAAGAAAATTACTGTTTTCAAACTAGAATTTAGTGTGAACATTCCAGTTTTTCGTTCGGCATCTCTGGCGATAACATGGAAAATACAGGTTTTATTATATTTTTTGTAGAACTACACTGGTTCATCCTTGACTGAGCTCTGCTATGTTGATGGATATATTTTTGAATTCTTCTATTTTGCCTCAAACATTGCGAATTTGTTAGGCTACTTTCACACTCGGATTTCAAAAAGAAAAAAAAAGAGAAAAGAAAAGAAGAACATCAATGGCCGTGAATGTTACTTTCATTCGGATTTTGTTGAAGTCATTGCGTTTTTTTTTTTTTAGCTGTCTACATAGACAAGATCAATGAATGACGATATTTTTAAAAAATCAAATTCGATAAAAGAAAAAAAAAAGAGGAACGGTTTCTAACTCGGCTGTAAATTTTCTGCTTATTGCATAGACATTCTAAAAACCTCAGTCCATACTGTTTTTTCTTCATATTTTTTTTCATGTTCCATCAATCGGTTATTGATCTAGGAATTTCTAGAAAGTTCTGAGCATTCAACAAAAAACATTTTTGAACGTCAAACCAGTATATATATATATATGTGTGTGTGTGTATGTGTGTGTTTCTTTTCCTTTACTTATCCCTTTCTTGATATCTATCAAGCCGTTTCTTGTCATCTATTTATATATCACTCTCTCTTTACACACACACACACACACACATATATATATATATATATATATATATATATATATATATATTATATATATATATATATATATATATATATATATATATATATATATATATATATATATATATATATATATATATATAAAGTTTGTTAATATATATTTGTCTGTCAGTTTGTTAGTTGCTATCTATGCATCATTTGCTATGAATCTATCTATTTCTTGACTATCTGTCATTGATCTATCTACCCGTTTATTTCTATCTACCCGTTTATATCTATCTATTTATTTGTTACCATCAATCCATTTACATGTTTATATACTAGCTAATGTACTACCGTGATTTAGAAAGTAATCCATTATTTATCATTTTCAATTTATACTCCTTAAGACAATGCCAGGGTTGAATCAAACGATATGTCTGTTTCTCTGACTCCTTTTCGAATATCTTGTGCGGAAATTTGTGAGGTGTTTATACGGAATAATTTCACAAAATGCGAGACTCTCTCTCTGAAAATATGAAATCATAAATTATAGATGGCGTTGCTTGTTTTTAAAATTCCATTCTATTGAAAAATTATTTTTTAAGAAAAGTAGCTGCATTTGGCCCCGTAGATCTGCAAAAGGCTTTGGCACCTTACAAAAGAATATGAAACTTAATTAAGTTTTGACTTAAAAAGACATACTGTAACCTTGTTTGGTTACTGAGGCACTACACGAGCAGCGTGTCTTGAGCCCGAATGGCTTAGTGAAGCACGTCCCTCTTTAGATCTACAAATGGTTTGAATTCAGTTTTCTTTCTCCTAGACCGGTTGCCAGTTAAAGAACACAGTCTGTCCTATTTACTCATAGCTAGAGCGGAAATAATTGGATTGCATTCATACCTTTTCTGGAGCATTAGCCTGGCGTGAAATACAAACAGCCTCACCGAGCCCACTTCTTATGATTATAACCGTTACACAACGAGCGTTTCCAGTAAATTTTCTTTGTCGAATATGACTACAAGGAACTTGTTCTGGTCAACGACAGGTATTTCGGTTTACTAAAGTTACCACTGATCTACAACGATACAAACGTACTATACAGCAAGCTAACAGTCACGCTTTTATGCGGAACCGTTTACGACAAGGGGAATGGGTAGCAACGAGACAGACGTTAATCTTAAAAAGTGCTACGCTCGAGTCAATCAGCCTGTTTGGATATATTTCGGTGTTCCTCTTTGGATTTTTGGAACCGTGGGTAATGTGACCACCTTAATTGTGATTCTGCGCAGACGCATGCGCACACTGAATGTGGCCATCTACCTCATCGCATTAGTCATCACGGATCTACTCGTGCAGTTGACGGAGATGTTTCCCAAAATCATTACAATCTTCACCGGGATATTCCTCAACGACGAACACATCGTCTTCTGCAAGACCCTGCCCTTCATTTCCGAAACATCGTTAATTTTCTCTTCGTGGATCACGGTGGCGATTTCGTTCGAACGGATGCTCTGCGTGAGATATCCCCTGTGGAGCAGTCGATCGCTGAAGATGTCCAGACGTGTCGTCGTAATCACTGGCATGCTGGTTTCTCTTTCCTTTATTACGGGGGTGAAAGCTTATTGGCGCGAGATAAGCTTCGATGCTGATGCTGTCGCAGAATCCTGTTTCCCCCACGTGAACGACAGAAACATGGTTGACTTTCAAGAAACGATATATTACACGTTCTATAGCTTCATCCCGGCCGTAATTCTCTTCATCTGCAGTGTTCTTATTGGCTACGAACTACGCAATCGTTTCTTAGTTGCCGACGCCCAGCAACGTCAACAGAACAGCAAAACCCACAGAACAGACGATACTATTCGAGTCCTGGTTTTCATCAACGCGCTCTTCTTCCTAACCACTGTGCCTTTCTCGATATTGAATTATATAGCAATCGTTGCTTTTGTAAACGAGCCTTTGGTATATGCCCTCGGATTTATGGATGTTTTTATATATGTGTCAAACTCGGTCAACTTCTTGTCCTATATTGCCAGCGGGAGAGCTTTTCGCAACGAGCTTCGTCAATTGTGTAACTGTTTTCTCTGTCTCAAGAGGAAATCGTCGCAAAGACTTTATCTCGATGTAGCCGATCCTATTTGCAATACAAGTCATTTTCAACTCAATAGACTTCCCCACGGTACGATGAAAAGGTCAACGAGACACTAGAAAACATTCTCAAGTGGAAACAGTTATATGCAGCTTCTTGAACATTGCCTTAATCTACTTCAAAATAATAATAATAATAATAATAATAATAATAATAATAATAATAATTCCTTAATCTATTTTAAAATAATAATCTCATTATAGTGGAGATTCGACGTCTTTCTATCTGTAACCCAAACTACGACGCTCAATACGTCACAATACCGCCAGGAATCCTGTATTTAATTTATACTCAAAATCATTAATTGATACATGGAATGAATCTTATTTATTAAGGATGTCTCTAAGAAAATCTATGAGTTAGATTTGCCTTAAAATAGCCCATGTTATTAGTGCGTTTAAAATCCAGCAATGTGTCTTATATATCACTAATAAATAAATGTTTACGTAATATATGGTGTGGTTAATTTGCATACTGGTTTTAACAAAACCGGGTTTAATAAATAATTAATTGGTGTTATTGATCTCTAATATAATTGTTTTATTCTCCAACGTATTCTTGTTAATAATAATAATAATAATAATAATAATAATAATAATAATAATAATAATAATAATAATAATAATATCCTGGAGAATGAGACGCACAAAATTCTCTGGGACTTTGAGGTACAGACGGATTACCTAATCCCGGCCAGGAGACCAGACCAAGTGTTGATTAACAAGAAGAAGAGAAAATGTCATTTCATGGATTTTGCCGCCACGGGCAATCACCGAGTGAAAGTGTAAAAAAAAAGCGAAAAGTTAGACAAATACTTTGACCTTGCTAAAAAACTGTGTAACATGAAAGTGAAGGTTGTTCCAATTGTAATTGGGGCCCTTGGAATGGTCACCAGGGGTTTGGTAAAGAGTCTGGACGAACTGGGAATCAGAGGAAGAATCGAGACCATCTACCATAAACATTGTTGGGATTGGCTAGAGTCCTCGAGACCTGAGGAGACTTTCTGTCACTCGGCCTCCGGTGAGCCACCGTCTAAAGCGGGAGTGAAAAACTCGAATGGAGTGAAATAATAATAATAGACGGATTGCCTTATCCCAGCCAGAAGACCAGACATATTGTCACTCAGACTCCAGTGAAAGACCATCAGCTTACGCTAAGTGTGAAAAACACACTAGGCATGAATAATAATAATAATAATAATAATAATAATAATAATAATATAATAATAATAATAATAATAATCACAGGGTGAAGCTAAAGGAAAATGAAAAAATGGACAAATATCTGGATCTTGTCAGAGAACTGAAAAAGTTATGGAATATGAAAGTGAAAGTGATACCAGTTGTAGTTGGTGCACTTGGAACAGTCCCAAAAGGATTAGAAAAGGGTTTGGAAAGTTTGGAAATCAGAGGAAGGATTCAAGCCATTCAGAACACTGCACTGCTGCAATCTGCCAGAATACTTAGAAGGGTCTTGGAGACCTGAGAAGACTTGCTGTCACTCAGACTCCAGTGAAAGACCATCAGCTAATGCTGATGTGAAAACTCAAAAGGGGATAAAATAATAATAGATTTTTCAATGATTGATATTTTATGAAAATAATAGATATTAAACTTTTACATTTCGCACAACGACACAGGGATTCTGCGTCCTGTTGATCCTCTGCACTTGACTGAGGGATGCAAACTAACTGAACAAACCTTATGTGAAAGTATTCAGGAGTTGAATCATCTATTGGATTCGCAAAATGAGACATATTTTTTTCCGTTTGTACTTCACTAAACAAAGGAGACTCACTGGAGAAATGCAATTGCTTTATTTGCGATTATTTCATTGAATTACCAATTCTGCGCTTAACTTGAATAAATGATAAAGACTAATTGAACAAATCCAATCGAAAAGAAAGAAAAATTATCAGCCCATTAGGGTTAAGTGATGTCTTTAAGGTTAGTGAACCATTTATTGTACGTTCATTTTTTGTGTGGTCATTTTAAGAGTATTTTGCACACCATCAACTGCAAAGTCATTTTTAAGCGGAATTTAACAGACCAGTTGCCACAACAAGGTTAAAGAGCCCAGTATGCCCTACTATTTAACCATTATCTATTTTTTATGCATTTGACTATAGGACCGTGTGCAACTACTAATAATTATATTGGTGGAAGTAATTATTTCAGTTTAATGATAGTCATTTGTTTACACACGTTCATATGGTTTCAAGTAACTTATGATAGTGATCCTCAATAAATAGAAATTACAGCCTCAAGTAACTGTTCTTAATCCAACAGTTATATGGCATCAAGTATTTAATGAATTTCCATATCGACCAATTGAACTAATGAAAACACTGTTGATATTGTGTTTCCCTCCCTTTCAAAAAGTAGTTTTATTGCGTTATTGGTAAATGGGGGTTAACATGCATATATTTCCCCTAGTAACATTTTCACAATAAGAATATCTGTCTGGGATGCAGTTGAAAAGAAAGCTCTGTACCAAAATCAAATAAAACTTTTCATGTGTAGAATTTTACGGGGAATCTAGTGGTGGTATTTAAATTTACATTTTTGATCACCACAGACCAAAATGGCTGTAATTTGAGAAAATGGAGGAAAATAAATCTGCTGGTGAGCAATATGAGATTTAAAATGTGTATACTTAAACTTAGTCCGATACTATATAATCCGGATACATACAGCTAGTATATTTTATAACAGTCACCCAAAAAAACAGCACGTCGTATTGAATTATCTATGAGATTTGCAAATTGAAATTAGTTTTCCGTTTGAACTTGGTTGAACAAAGGAGACTAAATGTAATTACTGGGTTTGCGGTTGTTTCATAGTGTGACATAACGAGGATTTCCACTGTCATTTAAAATTAAATTAACGAGAAAAGAAAAAGCGTTGTCAGAAGAAGTAATATTGTTAAAATGAAAAACATATTAAAAACAATATTTTGGGTAAGGTTATTTTTCAAATTGAATTTACAAATTCAAGCAAAGGTCAGTGAAGCTACTAAGTTAATGGATTTGTCAAAACTGTCAAGAATTGCAGGTGAAGTTAAATCGCACTACATTACATCTCTAGGTATGACTTGCGACCATAAACAGTGCACTTACATAACATTTTTCTGTAGCCGAGAAAGGTCAGAGGTGAAACCAATCGAATGGACTCAAGGGTGTGTTTGCTCCTTTCCCTTAATTCACTTGGGACGAAGATGAATTTATTCAATAAAAAGAGTAGATGAGTTTTTCTTCTTCCTTCAATCGCTGGGAATGATAGCTAAGTTCCGATTGGCTGGCCAATCAGAGATTTTTAGATCCACATTTTTCTTCAATAAAATATCATCTCTGAGACTGATATAAACAGAAGGAGGGCAAGTGAAGGGAGACAACTCTTCGAAACTACCACCAAAAGAATAACTTACCGCTAGACGAAAATTCTGACAAAATAAGTAATCTCCAGATTTCTTCGGACAGCACCAAGCTCACCTTCCCACTGAAAAAATCAATGCTAATTAGCATAAAGCTAAAAAAAAAACGACCGGTGTTTTCTATCCTATATAGTTTTACTATTGTATATGGCTGCATAATCATATTGCAATAAAAATATTGTTGGATTATTTGGTGTATATAAGGTGTGCTACAATTCCCCACCTAAATTTATAGACTGGGCGAGGTCACGTGGTCTAATCCTTTGCCAATCAACAATAAACAATCAACAATCAACATCCATAATGCGTGGCAAGTTAACTACTTAATAACTGATGTACATTTGCAATCGACGAAGGAACTTACAACTAAAGGATTCGTTACCAAGGATTTCCGCTGGACAAGCGTCTTGCTTGAAGCCTAAAGGATCCCATAAAAATGTAACATATATATATATATATATATATATATATATATATATATATATATATATCAATTTTTTGGCATCAGTATCAGTCTTAACAGCAGATATATATATATATATATATATATATATATATATATATATATATATTATTATTATTATTATTATTATTATTATTAACGGAGGCTTGTCATTCTCATTTTGGTCATTCCTACAATTGTCTCGAGAAGCTTCGATGAAGTTGCGTCAGTCCCCGTCCTGTGGACCTTTAAAAACACAGCGTTGACAAGGAGAAGCAACCAGCCGGAAGATGCATTGGTCAACCCAGTGATAGGATCCCCATTTAGTGCCTTAAGATGTAGGATACGACTCTAAGAGATCTACACGGCACATTACACCAAAGGAAGGAAATCCACGAATCACCCTCGAGAAGCTAAGGGTAAGTGACTATTTTCTTCCATCTCTCTGTATTGTTCGCACAAATATTCGATACGTTATTGGTTTTATTTTGTTTTATTTTGTTTTGTTTTTGTAATTTGTACAGTGGCCTACAAAATATTTGCCAGGAGAAATAAACTACATCCAATTTCAAATTTTAATTGCGTAATGCCAACTCAATATGAATAAACAATACTAGTAAAAAATAAAAAACGGCCTCCGGGCGATGTAAAAATAGATTTTTGAAACATATTGCCTGAGGGGTGGGAGTAAAAAATTCAATGTCAGTGAGTTTCTACCCTAAGTAATTAAAATCATCAAATTCATTAAAGGATTAAAAAAATAAAACAATTTGAAATGTAAACTTTAAATATGTATTAAAATAAAACAAACTATATATAGATATATAATACCAGTCATGTATTTATTAAAACTTGATTTAAAAAACAATGAAGACTGTCTAATGTTGCATGTTCAAATTCTATGTTATGACGATTTTGGGTAATGTGACGTAAACAGTGACGTAAATTTTGTTACAGACAAAAACCGGAAGCGAATCTCCATTATTAATATATATATGGAACGAGTATGGAGTAGGTCTTCTATTTGCTAACTTTAGTGGTTGTATTCGATTTTTCATGGATTTGGACAAGTTATCAACAATCGTCTGATCCACATTTTGCCTCTCCTTTAGCAATATTTCTTTAAGGGTTGCTACTGATGTGATTTTGGTCGCATGCTCTCGAACTTTTCGGTCAAGGTGCTCCCAAACGTGCTCTAAATGATTCATGTCACGACTTTGGCCTATCCATGGCAGTGACTTCTTGCGATTCCTTCTAGTCATTATGACACAAGCCAAAATTGATATAACCAAGGGTGGCTAAAAACTTATTGTAGCCTACTGTATACATAGATGTCGAGGTAGGAAGCGCGTGGTGTAATGGTTAAAGTCATGGGAAATGGACTCGTCGACCCGAGTTCAAAATATTGGACGTGGTAATTATTTCACTTAGCGCTAATACCCGTGGGAAAGGTGTGAATCCTACTCTCCCTCCAGCTATGGGTAAATAGTAGGGCAGACTGGGCTCTTTAACCTTAGTTAGGCAACCGGTCTAGGAGAAGGAAAACCCTGAATTCAAACCTGTTGTACTCCGCTTAAGAAATTGACCTTGTCGCATCCTGCTCGTGCGGAGGGGTTGGTAAATATATATACATAGATGTCAGTCTGTTACTTTTGTTGGTTACTTGCATTAGTTATATAAATAGTACAAAGTGGAGTGGCCTATTGTCGTTATCAGCCGAACAGCCGAGAAAGTTTATCCACTTTCGCTAGCGCTAGACCAGGGAGATTGTTTTTTGCTGGTGTGGAGCGCTACACCTCGCATCAACTGCTATTTACTGCACAGACCATATTACCCAAGCTGAGCTATTAGTGCGCTGGGTTGACTAGGATTGGCATCGAACACGGAACACGGAAATATTTACTGGGAAATCGGCCGATTTGAAGCTAGCAGCATTAAAAAAAGAAAGAGTGGATCTATATAGTAACACAAAGAGAACTCATTAATTTAACCTACGATTTTTCATATGGTGCCGTGGGAGATTGGATCAGAGATTATCTTGCCGGGCAGTAAGGAATTATTTTAACAGTTATCTGCTCTGTGTGGAGAGTTTCTTAATTCTATCGAGACTGTTTGAGCATTAATAAGAGTAAAATGAAATAAAGATAAAGCTCTTGCTAAGTTAGTTGGTACGATGAGAAAGCTTGGTATTTTAGCATATCAGGACTCTTTATTGAAGCTCTTAATAACACCTTTATTAAGATGTGCAAAGAGACAATCTCACATTATTGGAGGTGTCATCAGCGAGAGAGAGAGAGAGAGAGAGAGAGAGAGAGAGAGAGAGAGAGAGAGAGAGAGAGAGAGAGAGAGAGAGAGAGCAAAATAATCTTTGAATGATTACGAGATTGTCGGGCTAAAGAGCAGGCTAATTTCAAAAATAGGGGTACGAGCGATGTACATTGGCGGCGGAGAGAGGTAGACTTTGTACCTTGTTTAGGGTGCCCAAGGCAGAAGATTGAAGAGAAAAGTGGTTAAAACGGGAGCATAATTGTTATGGATGCAGTAAGGGAAAAACAAATAATAAATGGAAATGATTCACATAGATGAAATAAAGACCTGCGAATATGCTTGAACAGCACCTGAGTAGGACACAATGTTTTCTATTGAACTTAACGGAGGCTTGTCTCATTCTTGGAGTTTCCAACATCTTTGGTTATTCATTCCTACTAACCCGTCTCGAGAAGCTTCGATGAAGTTGTGTCAGTCCCCGTCCCGTGGACCTTTAAAAACACAGCGTTGACAAGGAGAGCATTAATAAAGCAACCAGTCGGAAGATGCATTGGTCAACCCAGTGATAGGATCCCCATTTAGTGCCTTAAGTTGTAGGATACGACTCTAAGAGATCTACACGACACATCTACATCAAAGGAAGGAAATCCACGAATCACCCTCGAGAAGATAAAAGAGACTAACTGGAGAAAAGGAATTGCCAGATTTGACGTCGTTTTAGTGATACGATTGGGCAATTCTTCGCTTTACTTGAGAAAGTGATGAAAAAAAATGAACAAACCCATTTTTTGTGTATTTAGGAGTGAATCATCCAAGGAATTAGTCAATGAAATATTAGACGAATATCGTAGAGAGATTTATGATTTAACGTATATCTGAATTGCCAATTGTGGTTTTTTGAAACGGTGCACATTCTCTGCTGATGACCCCAAAACCAAATACATAACAAATCAATAACAAACAAACAAAAGAATTATGGAATTGAACTTCTCGTCGGTTTTGCTATTGGAACGAGGAGCATTCTACAGCCAGCAGCTCGCTTTCCGGTGAGTTTCGGTACTTATCAAGTAACTTTCTTCTTCATATATTTAAATTGCCAATTCTGCTCTAATTTATGGTTTCTTGACTGAGTGATGTGAATTAAAAAATCAACACAAATCTAGATGTAAATACTGATTGTACAATCGAAGGGGTTTAAAAATTGAAACATGTCTTCTTTGAAAATTGATAAAAGCAAACGATCCTATCTAGAGATACGCAATCGCCATATTTGCGGGGGTTTATTGATTTGAATTATCAATTCTGTTGTTAATCATCATTTTATTTTTTACCAAAAAATGTGAAATAATTGAAACACACCAATTTAGACACAATTACAGGGTCGGTTTAGCTCAGTTGGTAGAGCGTCAGCCTGGGAACCACAAGGTTGCTGGTTCAATAACGGCCCTCGCCAACTCAGCGTATGAGTTGTACAGGGATCTGTGCGGTAAAGTGAGGAAGTGATGGTACGTGTGGCGCTCTGCCTCAGACGCTAAAAAACAATCTCTTTGGTCTAAGACTTCCTCACTGTCTTGCTGATACCGACTTTAAGCCACCCCGATGACTTTACTTTTTTATTTACTTTAAATTACCATCGACGGGGTTTGCAAAATGAAACCGATCTCCTTGAGAATTTGACAAAACAAACACATCTTATCTGAAGAAACGCAATCGCTGGACTAGCGATCGTTTATAGATTTATAGAATTGCCCAATTCTACCCCTAATCTTCAGTTCTTGACCGACTAATTTGAATTAATTGATGAATATAATTATAGTCTTAATTGCTGGTTGTATCATCGCCAGCATTTGCAAATTGAAATAGATCTTTTTTTAGATATTGAGTAAAAACAACGATCCTATTTTGAGATACGCAGTCCCTAAATTTTTCCATAGATTTGAATTGCCAATTCTGCTTTTAATCAGGATTTCCTGGTCGAGGTAAAGTGAATTAATTCATCAACACCAATATACACGTAATTTTAGTTTGTACCATCGACGGTATTTGCAAATTGAAACAGGTCTTCTTTTGAAATTGACCAATCCGGATTTGCGGTTTAATTGTTAATTCCTCTCGTAATGATAATTGCTTGACCGAGGAACGAGAATTATTTCAACACAAGTGTAGACGTAATTACTGTTTGTACCATTCAGTGAAATCGCAATTTGAAAGAGGCTTTCTTTAAATATTGACAAAATAAACGATCCTATCTTTAGAAACACAATCACCTGTTTTGCGGTTTTTCATAAATTTGTATTGTCAATTCTGCTCTTAATCGTCAAATCTTGACCGAGTAATGAAATTATTTTATCAACACCAATATAGACGTAATTACCGGTTCTAACATTCAGTGATTGTCCTGGGTATGACGTTAAACTATTTGATGATGAAGTTCCAGTTCTGGAGCCCTGTGGAATGCGGAGTACCCCTTTTTCACCATTACTCCCAGGTTCACTCTGACCCGGAGTGATAGTAACTGTTAGGGTCCCATCTATGGATTAAATAGAACGAAATGAATTTAAAAACAAATGTGTTTAAAGAAATAAATGTGTTTTAAAAAATTGAGTACCCTTTTCGGTATAAAATAACCAACAAGGGCTGACATGTTCTAAAATCCAACCAACTAACCAACCAACAAACAACAATTCTATAAAATTGCAAACTGAAGCAGGTCTTCTTTAGATATTGATAAAACAAACGATCCTATCTGGAGAAATGCAATCGCCGGATCAGCGATTGTTTATAGATTTGAATTGCAAATTCTGTTCTTATTCATCTCCCTCTACCTTTCCTCCTCTTCTCCTCCTCCTCCTCCTTCTTCTTCTTCTTCTTCTTCTTCTTCTTCTTCCCCCCTCTCTCTCATCCTCTCACTCACTTCTTCCCCCTCTCTCTCTTTTTCTTCTTCTTCTTCACTCCCCCTCTCTCTTTCCCCCTCTCTCTCTCACTTCTTCCCTCTTTCTCTCCCTCTCTCTCACTTCCCCCCTCTCTCTCTCTTTTCTGAGTCCGTACACAAAATAAAACTAACTGTGAAGGAAATTTCTGACGTTTGTGTTCGCTAAATGTTGGATGATAAATCGTGATACGGTCATACAGAATAAATCCGGTTTATTTTTCAGAAAAGTTAAAAGTAAGAGCAAAGTCAAGCGTGCTTTTCGAATCTCAATATCCCCTATTCGAACAGCTCCTTCTGGACATAGCAATTCTTCTCATACAGCAGAAAAGTGGAAGACGATAGTCTTTTAGATAGCAGCCCGCAAACCCAGAAAACTGGTCTGTCTGCTGAAAAGAAGATGTAAAGCCCGTGACTTACGTCGTTGTAGCCTGCGCGTTCGACATAAGTCACTCGAGTGTTGTGACTATGCTCTGACTATAGTACGTGTATCGCATTAACCTCGCATGGCTATATCGCTGCTATAGTACATATTTCTTGTGGTACCGTTTGCTTGGTACATATTCAATTTAAGACCGTGTCCGCAGCGAAGGGACTTCATTACTTATTGTGTTTGTATGTCTTTCAAAAACAAAAGCGACATCTCAACCATCGATGGCAAACTCCTAAACTCTGTAGAACAATTTAGATACTTAGGCAGTAACATCTCCTCCACAGAAAACGACGTTAATGCACGCATAGGAAAAGCATGGGCCGCTATAAATAAATTATCGATCATATGGAGGTCCAATCTCACAGACAAGCTAAAGAGACAGTTCTTCCAGGCCGTTGTCGTGTCAGTACTGCTGTATGGCTGCACACCTGGACCCTAACTAAGCGACTAGAGAATAAACTAGATGGGAGCTGCACAAGAATGCTGCGGGTGATCATGAACAAGACGTGGAAACAGCACCCACGAGAAAGCAGCTGTACGGCCACCTACCACATATCACCCAAACCATCCGAGTGAGACGGACAAGACACGCGGGACACTGCTGGAGAAGCAAGGACGAACTCATAAGCGACGTCCTCCTGTGGAAGCCAGCACATGGACAAGCCAGCGTGGGCCGACCAGCAAAAACGTACGTTGATCAGCTCTGTACGGATGCAGGATGTTGCATAGAGGACCTCCCGAGAATGATGAGCGATAGGGACGGATGGAGAGAGATTGTCATGGATATCCGCGCTGAAAGCGCGACATGATGATGATGATGATGATATCATGACAAGTGCACACATTGTACGGATATGCTAGTTACGAGACAAATCACCATGTTACATGTGGTTTTAGAACAGTAGTTTTAGAACCGTGACTACGGTATAATTTTACCGGTTTGACATAGAATTTAGGTGCATAACTCTACTCGATATTCTTATGTTCCATTTTCGGGACACACTTACCTAGACACGCTTGAAATAATCCTAGCTGATCATGACACCTGAGAGACAATTATGTACTGATTGTTTTCGCATGTGCTCAAGGTCAACTTTGATAAGCAATTTTTCAATAAGGGTTATCAGCCTGAAGTTTTGAAAAAAATATCATTACTTTCTCGAGAGACTTCGTATACATTATTTCGTATTTTATTTAAATATATTTATAATATTTTTAATACGCAATGACAGTCTTTGCATATAGAATATTGATGGTTTGGTTTATTTTTAAAGGCATATCAACCTGCGTGGGTAATTTAATGCCAAAGCCATCATTGTGTTTTGGGTATGACGTTAAACTGCATCTAGTAGTGAAATTCCAATTTTGGAACTTTGGGGAGTGTGGAGTACCCCTTCATCGCCATTACTTCCCGGTCAACTCTGAACAGGAATGTTAGTACCTTTTAGGGTTCTACCAATGCGTTAAATAGAAAAAAAAATGAGTTATTAAAATGTGTTAAAAAATTGAGTTTTGGTTAAACGTCTTCAGCATATAATAACCCAAAAAGTGTTAGCGTGCCATAAAATCCCACAAATAAAGAGGTTTATACCTTTCTCAAGGTTATTAGTCCGAAAGAAAATGTGTTAGTATGACTAGAGTTCGAACTCACAGTCCAGCACGTTAATCCCTCTGCCATTCCACAGAATAGTGAAACATCTAAAGAAATATAATGATTGATAAAGTGAAATAAATGAACATGCCTGTAAACAGTTGTAATCGTTATTGAGTGTCAATAGATATATGACTTTAGGCATATGTGTGTGTCTACATACCTACATATACATATGAGCAAACATAAATACACATATACGTATAGATATACATATATACTTATTGGTTTAGATTTATAATTATTGCATCAGTAGAGTGTTGCTCGTCCTATGCCGTTTTTTTATATTGGGAATATTATATTGCCAGTGTGGGTAATATCGGATTTTGTAAGGCTTGATTACTGTCCTATGAGACGCTCGTAAATTTAAACACGCTTTCGTCACATGTGATTTATGATAAACTTTAAATATAGAATATCAAACCTGCTAACGAAACACAGTGATTAATAAAGTTCACGGAATGAACATATTGTAAACTTGTCTGTATTTTTTAGATGATGTGAATAATTTTGATTTTTTTTTTTTTTTACTGTTGTCCTCGTCTTTATTGTGTTATGTATAAATACAGCGTTTCGGCCGCTGTATTTTTCGGCCTTCCCCAGGTGTTCCCTGTGTATCCGAGTATAGTAATGATCCAACCCGTGAAATTATTTTAATAGTTTGAGAGCTGTTTATTCCTATACTTGAATTACACATGGAACACCTGAGGAAGGCCGGAGGATGCAGCGGGCGAAACGTTGTTTTTATAGATACCACAATAAAGGTGAGGACAACAGTCCGAAAAATCAAAATTATTCATATCCGTATACCGTCTTTTTTTTATTGCTGTTTTTATCAATAATGATTACCAATATTCACATACAAGGGTCATTCAAACAATTCTAAGCTTCCCCCGGATACTTTATGACTGTTTCTGTCCTCTGTCTTTTCCATTTTCAGATTCTCTCACATTTGCATGAACCTCACTTGCACAGCATTTAAGACAGAAATCTGAATTAGTCTTCCAAGTTTTATAAGAAATGGCTCTTCTTCCTGGGTGAAGCTTAAAACCTTTTTGAACGACCCTCGTACGTACATATGCGTACAACCATGTATATCCATATATACATATATACGCTCAAAAATTTAACAGGACTTTCATCAAAAAGTGCTAAAAACATAGCATGACATTATTTCAATTTCATAAGCACATGAGCAACGGATTCTGGCTATATATATATATATATATATATATATATATATATATATATATATATATATATATATATACTAGCAAATTTATGCACCCTCCAGGTGCAAGTTTTTAAGTTTTAATATAAATAAATATCATATTAAATTAGAAAGGCTAATAAAACTAAATAAGAATGCAGACAAAAAGATTTGGAACAGAGGGGGTATTATCGAAAAATAGAACAGCTTTGAAACTAACTCTTCCATCATTTTCCATTACTCCCGTCTTTCATTGGTAAATTTTGCTAATTTAACTCTTTACTTAAAATAGGAAGTAAAGGATAATATTACAGTTATTTCTTCTTCTTAATGAATTTCTTTAAAGATTTATCCCAGAGATTTTTGCTCATATTCAATAAGATAAAACCAAACAATTAGAAATCAATAATACTTAGCATATATTTATCAAAATCAATTTTTTAAGATCAATATGCAAATTAGCCTTCCCATTCACACTGTAAACCACTATTTTGTTGTATATATAAATACAATTGCGTATTATTAGTATGTAGATATGGTCAACAGTCTTAATAATGTAAAACAATTTTATTATTCATTGAGGTTTAAATAAAAATAAAATCATGGAGAATGTGATGTAAATAACTAAGGGAACTGTGAATTGAGTAGTAATATAGTTTCGGTTACAGACAGACAAACACACAATCTCCATTATAATAAGATATATATAATTGGTAATTTAAATTAACTCTCACTACTAAGCAAATAAGCAATGATCATTTCTCCGGAAATTTGATCTCTCAGTGACCGAAAGATACATACATTCCTATGTATTTAATAGTTTAAAAACACCAGTCCCCGCATCAGCTGTCAATGGGCGAGGGGATAAGATATCGGACTACCATGCGGTCAGTCTGAGTTCGACCCTACCCAAGGATAGTTGTGTCTAGCCACACTGAAGAGGCATGATATGCCGAAACACGTGTCTGTGGATGACTTATTAATATATGCTCCCATAAATTTGGTAATGAGCTCTCTAATTGGTAATTTAAATTAACTCTCACTACTAAGCAAATAAGCAATGATCATTTCTCCGGAAATTTGATCTCTCAGTGACCGAAAGATACATACATTCCTATGTATTTAATAGTTTAAAAACACCAGTCCCCGCAGTGGGCGAGGGGATAAGATATCTGAGTTCGACCCTACCCAAGGATAGTTGTGTCTAGCCACACTGAAGAGGCATGATATGCCGAAACACGTGTCTGTGGATGACTTATTTATATTTATATATATATATATATATATATATATATATATACACACACACATATATATATATATATATATATATATATATATATATATATATAATATATTGGTTGAATAGTTTACAACATTTATAATTAAAGAGTGCTCAATATCAGTGATAGTGAACTTTGAACAACGTAGATATAAATTTGATTATCGCATAGTTGGGAAATTAACAGTTACCAACCGCCGTTGACTTTATGTCTACGCTACCTTAACTTATATACATATATCATTATATTGAATGGTCTCAGAAAATGGTAAGAGCTAAAGAAGGTTGAGAAACTGAGCTTCAAAAGTGCGCAAACTATAATTGGTATCACCGTCATCTTCATGTTCTACAGATTTTTCAGCTCTCCAGCAAGATCCAGGTATTTATCTTTTCGTTTTCTTTGATTTTACCTCTGAAGATCGTTAGAACGGGCAAAATCCATCAGATGACAAGTTCTTTTTTTTTTCTTTGTTATTTATTATTCATTTTTTATTTCTGATATTTTCAGGTCAGTGTGATCTACGTAATAAAATCTTTTCAATTTGAATACGAACATCATACTAAGAATAGCCGACTTTTGTCGCTTATTCAGATTTCTATAAAGAAGTTTTTCAATGGCTGCTTTGTGCTTTTTAGTATTAAAATAAAATGCGCTAATCTCAGCACTGTCCGTATTTTCACATCATTTTCTTGTTTTGTTTTCTACACTTTATATGTCAGTACTTTCTTGATCAGTAAATATTTTAGCATTCATGTTATATATTATTTCCTATAGTAAAGACTAGCAGATGTACCCGGCAATTCGCGGGGAAATATATAAGAGACAGAATATCTTAATGAAATTGTCTAGGTAGTAATATTTCATCCACAGAAAGCGATGTTAACACTCGAATAGGAAAGGCATGGTTGGCCACCAACAAATTATATGTCATATGGAAATCCGATCTCACTGACAAGCTAAAGAGACGATTCTTCCAGGCTGTGGTTGTGTCGGTACTGCTGTATGGCTGTACCACCTGGACCCTAACGAAGCGCCTCGAGAATAAGCTAGATGGGAGCTGCACAGGAATGCTGCGAGCGGTCCTGAATAAGTCGTGGAAGCAGCACCCCACAAAGAAGCAACTGTATGGCCACCTGCCCTCCATCTCACAAACCATACGAGTAAGACGGGCTAGGCATGCAGGACACTGCTGGAGAAGTAGGGGTGAGATTGTAAGCGACGTAATACTGTGGAAGCCAGCACATGGGCACGCTAATGTGGGCCGCCCAGCCAGAACCTACATTGACAAACTATGTAAGGATGCTGGCTGCTGCGCGGAGGAGCTCCCAGAGTCGATGAATGATAGGAAAGGTTGGCGAGAGATCGTCATGGATATCCGTGCAAATGATCATGTCATGATGATGATGAAGGATTCTAATGTTGGTTTAAAGTTCGCTGGTTATTTCTGGTGAGTGTTCACAGGTTTTCCTTTTAACCCCATTATATTTGGTGGTCGAGCTAAAAAGTAATTAAAGAAGGAAAAGGAAGAGACAAAGACAAAAGGTAGTTTTAGGATTCAGGCTTTATTTGAGGGTTATAGCAACCTCGGGGGGTCCGAATGGCCGAGAGATTATCTTGGAGGTAGGAAGTAGGTCCTTTTTCCGGCACATACTCAGAGGGTTCTTCCTGTCTGAGGGCTCATAGGAGATTGTTATTTTTCATTATTTTTCAAATTTATTTTAATCCCCACAAAATAATTCTTGATACAGGGTGATTAAAAGAGGTTAACTTTATTAGAAAAATGAGGCGTTCGAAGCGTAACGGTTATCGTCGTTGAAAATTAACCCAGTGATACGAGTTGAAATCCTGGACACGCCTGTTTACATTTCACATTGCACTAATACCCTTTCGAAATGTATTAATCCAACTATCATCCCCAAGCTATTGGCAAATAATTAGGCATACTGGATCCTTTAACCTTCATATGGCAACCGGTCTAGGAGAAGGGAAGTTTTAAAATGAAACCAATTGTACTTTGCTTAAATATTGACCTTTAATGACACCCTTTGTGTGGCGCAAGAAGTTGGGTAAGTAAAACTGGAATTATAAAAACCAGTGGGGGAAGATTCCTAGAATGTGTTGACAGGAATGGTGAACAAGTTGAAATGGTTTGATATCATTATGTCATAAAAGTTCTTCCATAGAAATTTTAAACGTTTTTAATAGCCCTGTATTTCATAAGATTCTATGGATGAAAAAAAAATAGGTAAACGCTTCATACTTCATTGGAACATCAATGTGATAAGAATAATTGTATTAATAAGGTTCCTATTCATTTAAAACGGGTAAACACTTCGTAATTAATTGAAATATTAATGTTTTAAGACTCAATGTATTAATAAGGTCCATAATCATTTAAAACAGGTAAACGCTTCATACTTCATTGGAATATCAATGTTTTAAGACACAATGTATTAATAAGGTCTCCAATCATTTAAAACAGGTAAACGCTTCATACTTCATTGGAATATCAATGTTTTAAGACTCAGTGTATTAATAAGGTCTCCAATAATTGAAAATAGGTAAACGCTTCATACTTCATTCGAACATCAATGTGTTAAGAATAATTGTATTAATAAGGTCTTCAATCATTTAAAACAGGTAAACGCTTCATACTTCATTAGAATATCAATGTTTTAAGACTCAATGTATTAATAAGGTTCCTAATCATTTAAAACGGGTAAACACTTCGTAATTAATTGAAATATTAATATTTTAAGACTCAGTGTATTAATAAGGTCTCCAATCATTTAAAACAGGTAAACGCTTCATACTTCATTGGAATATCAATGTTTTAAGACTCAATGTATTAATAAGGTCTCCAATGATTTAAAACAGGTAAACGCTTCATACTTCATTGGAATATCAATGTTTTAAGACTCAATGTATTAATAAGGTCTTCAATCATTTAAAACAGGTAAACACTTCATACTTCATTGGAATATGAATGTTTTAAGACTCAGTGTATTAATAAGGTTCCTAATCATTTAAAACGGGTAAACACTTCGTAATTAATTGAAATATTAATATTTTAAGACACAATGTATTAATAAGGTCCATAATCATTTAAAACAGGTAAACGCTTCATACTTCATTGGAATATCAATGTTTTAAGACTCAATGTATTAATAAGGTCTCCAATCATTTAAAACAGGTAAACGCTTCATACTTCATTGGAATATCAATGTGTTAAGACTCAGTGTATTAATAAGGTTCCTATTCATTTAAAACGGGTAAACACTTCGTAATTAATTGAAATATTAATATTTTAAGACTCAATGTATTAATAAGGTCTCCAATCATTTAAAACTGGTAAACGCTTCATACTTCATTGGAATATCAATGTTTTAAGACTCAATGTATTAATAAGGTCTCCAATCATTTAAAACAGTTAAATGCTTCATACTTCATTGGAATATCAATGTTTTAAGACTCAATGTATTAATAAGGTCTCCAATGATTTAAAACAGGTAAACGCTTCATACTTCATTGGAATATCAATGTTTTAAGACTCAATGTATTAATAAGGTCTCCAATCATTTAAAACGGGTAAACACTTAATACTTCATTGGAATATCAATGTTTGATGACTCAATGTATTAATAAGGTCTCCAATGATTTAAAACAGGTAAACGCTTCATACTTCATTGGAATATCAATGTTTTAAGAGTCAGTGTATTAATAAGGTCTCCAATCATTTAAAACAGTTAAATGCTTCATACTTCATTGGAATGTCAATGTTTTAAGACTCAATGTATTAATAAGGTCTTCAATCATTTAAAACAGGTAAACGCTTCATACTTCATTGGAATATCAATGTTTTATGACTCAATGTATTAATAAGGTCTCCAATCATTTAAAACAGGTAAACGCTTCATACTTCATTGGAATATCAATGTTTTAAGACTCAGTGTATTAATAAGGTTCCTATTCATTTAAAACGGGTAAACACTTCGTAATTAATTGAAATATTAATATTTTAAGACTCAATGTATTAATAAGGTCTCCAATCATTTAAAACTGGTAAACGCTTCATACTTCATTGGAATATCAATGTTTTAAGACTCAATGTATTAAGGTCTCCAATCATTTAAAACAGTTAAATGCTTCATACTTCATTGGAATATCAATGTTTTAAGACTCAATGTATTAATAAGGTCTCCAATGATTTAAAACAGGTAAACGCTTCATACTTCATTGGAATATGAATGTTTTAAGACTCAATGTATTAATAAGGTCTCCAATCATTTAAAACAGGTAAACAATTAATACTTCATTGGAATATCAATGTTTTATGACTCAATGTATTAATAAGGTCTCCAATGATTTAAAACAGGTAAACGCTTCATACTTCATTGGAATATCAATGTTTTAAGAGTCAGTGTATTAATAAGGTCTCCAATCATTTAAAACAGTTAAATGCTTCATACTTCATTGGAATGTCAATGTTTTAAGACTCAATGTATTAATAAGGTCTTCAATCATTTAAAACAGGTAAACGCTTCATACTTCATTGGAATATCAATGTTTTAAGACTCAATGTATTAAGAAGGTCTCCAATCATTTAAAACAGTTAAATGCTTCATACTTCATTCGAACATCAATGTGTTAAGAATAATTGTATTAATAAGGTCTTCAATGATTTAAAACAGGTAAACGCTTCATACTTCATCGGAATATCAATGTTTTAAGACTCAGTGTATTAGTAAGGTTCCTAATCCTTTAAAACGGGTAAACACTTCGTAATTAATTGAAATATTGATATTTTAAGACTCAATGTATTAATAAGGTCTCCAATCATTTAAAACTGGTAAACGCTTCATACTTCATTGGAA
>CM042147.1:88425566-88455566 GCA_023376005.1 Doryteuthis pealeii
TCCTGTCGGAGAGGAGTCGTTAGTATACATCGCTGAAGAGACTTAATAAAGTCGAAACAGTCTGTACGGTGTTCTGCATAGCGAGCCATCCTTTGCGGGATTTACTTGTCAAGATTATTTTCTATAATTATCGAATTTTATGCGATACATGCATTTATAATTGCCTTCAAGCAAAAATATAATAATAATAATAATATATATATATATATATATATATATACACAACAGAATAACAGGTGATTTTGATAGACATGGAAATTACGCACACACACCCATGAATAATTGCACACACACACACACACATAAATAATCAAACAGACCACCAATAACAAAAAAACGGGTTGGCCAAATTCTGGCATGATAATCACACACACATAAAAAAGAATCAGATGGGCCTGTTAATAAACAAAGAGTTAATGTTTAGAGGGTGAGCCAGATCGGGTATGATAATCAAAAACTGTTGAACAGGCACACACACATACACACACACACACAAACAAACAACCCTCCCCCACACACACACATACAGACAGAGAATTTGGAAGGCATGAGACAGAACCAAATAGACAGCCACTAGCAAAACCCTCAGTTCCGGAGATCTTCTGTAGAAGAGATTTTTATCTCGAAATATTAAGAATAAAAGGTTAACAAACAACACCATAGTTACCTTATTTTTCTTTACACTTGCCTTCAAAACCAACCATCAAACCAATATAAACACAATGATTCAAGCAAATTATAAAACCCTTATATATATATATATATATATATATATATATATATTATATATATATAATATGTGTGTGTGTGTGTGTGTGTGTGTGTGCATCAGACTGAGCTAAACCAGATATATATATATATATTATATATATATATATATATATATATATATTTATAATTAATTATATATATTATATATATTTACTTATAATTAATTATATATATATATATATATATATATATATATATATATATATAGCAGCGGATAAAAACATAAAAACATGGTTTAATAATCGTTTGCAGATCTATTACTACTGAATAACGAGTTCGATCCTCGCAGGATGACCCATAAAAATCACCTCGTAAAAAAGATCTTAATTTAATCCCGCCTAGTGGGAGGTCAGGGAATTTTCTTTTCGTCAGATTTGAGGAAATGACATCACATGGCTAAACTTGCAAATCGGTCGGAAAATTAAAACATATTACAGGGTGACCCAGAAAAAAACAAAACCCAAATTATTTATTTATTTTCCCATTAAACTAACCCTAAACGCCAACCCTAACCCTCTCACAAAACCCTAACCCTAACCCTAAACTAAAATTAACAGTTTTATTACAAAATTTGTGGGTTCTGTTTTTTTTTGTTTTTTTTTCAGAAAAAAACAGAACCCACAAATGACGCGATTTGCTAAACTTAATTAATATTTGAAAAAAAAAATTAGATTAAGTAATCAGATTTATGTAAAACGATAAATAATCTTTTTTTAAAATAACATTATTAATTCAAAGCGTAGCCGATCGAATGTCAAATTATTATAGTAAAGTATATTATACTTTGATATAATTTGATAACAATTTAAGTTTTTAGGTATTTCCGTGAAATGTATTAGGTAATCTAATGGTATTATCTCTTGCGATCTATTTTGCATTAGTATCATGATTTTATTTGTATTTCTAATATTAAAATAAATAAATTAATGCGATTATGAAAAATTTAAAAAAGGGTTTGTTTACAATTGACGAACGACAGGAATTAATTTTTAAAAAGTTGAGTTATCGTTAAATGTTTTGGTTTGATTTGTTATTTAATTCGCTGTAAAAAATAATTCAGTGTATGAAAAGACATACTAATTACATATATAGAAAGATATTTTTTTCTAACCAAATAAATATTTTTAAGATAGGAACAGAAATATGCGATAAAAAAGATTTGATTTTATGTTAAAATTTAGTATAAAAAATTATACTACGAATTCTAGGCTGACTGAAGCAAAATATTATTTTTTTAACTCACTGTAAAAAATAATTCCCTTGATAAAAACTCAATCAAATTACATATTTAGAAATATTATTTTATTCTCTTTCAAACCATAAGAATATATTAAAGAAGATTGAACCGTAAATAGGCGAGAAAAAAAGAATGTTTTTTCCTTAAAATTTAGTCTGAAAAAAATCATAGCTCTCCAAAGCCAATTTTTTTTAACTCGCTGTAAAAATAAATCAATGGATAAAAACGCACCCAAATTATATATTTAGAAAGAGTATTTTCTTTTCTTTCCAGCCATATAAATGTTTTTAAGATTGGATCTAGAATAGGTGATAAATTCCGAGCGGAACGGCTTAGATTGCGAAATTTATTCACTAAAATTAAACTTCACTGCTGGTATCGCTGTAATAAAAAGTCAGGCAGCGAACAATATTATATTATCAGCAGGTGCTGGTATACGGACAGTTCCGCATATTGGGAGTTTTTGGCTTAATTAATTAATTATATCCCTTAATTAGTAAAAATCAATAACCAAATTTGGCGTGTTTCTTAGTTAGAATTATATTAATCTATATGCAAGATTTCAAATCTGAGTGACTCCTCTTTTCTGTGTTATAGGTCGATACGTACATACCAAAAACTTTCTTTTATAATATAGATTATGCAGTTTGATATATTCATAAATAAAAAGTGTCCAATATCAATGATAGAATATATATTCAGCTCTAGTTCTTTTTTTTTTTTTTTAAAGAAATTTTGAAGAGAAACTGGGGGAATTGAAAATCAGAGGAAGAACCGAGACCATCCAGATAGCATTGTTACGGTCAGTTAAAATACTCCTGGAGTCCTAGAGACCTAAAAAGAATTGTTATCACTCAGACTCCGTTGAAAGACCATCAGCTTACACTGGTGTGAAAAACTAACCAGGAGTGAAATAATTAGAACAAGAAGAAAAAGCAAAAAAAAAAGCAAATACAGATAAGACCATCCATCATATATATATTTACCAACCCCTCCGCACGAGCAGGATGTGACACAAGGTCAATTTCTTAAGCGGAGTTCAACAGGTTTTCCTTCTCCTAGACCGGTTGCCTAACCAAGGTTAAAGAGCCCAGTCTACCCTACTATTTATCCATAGCTGGAGGGAGAGTAGGATTCATACCTTTCCCAAGGGTATTAGCGCTAAGTGAAATGCAATTACCACATCATATAAGTGAATTTTCTAAAACTGCTTTTTTAAAAATCTATATTAAACATAGATAGTAAAATGATAAGTCAAACTAAATTGTACAAGTATATAGAGAAGTTTGGATTGGTAGTGTAGCATTTAGCCTAGTGTGTGTGTGTGTGTGTGTGTGAGAGAGAGAGAGAGAGAGAGAGAGAGAGAGAGAGAGAGCACTATACTAATCTAAAACTGTACAGGTCAACTCCAAATTAAGATTTTAACCTTAAATTCTTGGTTCATCTTTGTAAAAAACCTTTTCTATAATCTTCTTTTGTAAATATAACCTAATTTTCTATAACCTAATATTTCTAAAACTATAATGTAATTATTCTAAAAGAAATGTTCTTTAATCTTCTTTTCTAAAACTTTCTATAATCTAATATTTACAAGCTATGATATGATTTTTTAAAACTTTTCTATAATCGAATTTTTGTAAAGATATGTAATTTTCTAAAATTTTTCTATAATCTAATTTTTCTAAAACTGAAAAATGTTCCTTAATGTTCTTGTCTAAAACTTTTCAATAATCTAATTCTTATAAAGCTATAATATAATTTTCTGAAACTTTTCTATAATCTAATTTTTATAAAATTGATAATTTTCTAAAACTTTTCTATAATTTCATTTATATAAAGCTATAATATGATTTTCTAAAAAAAATTTAATCTATTTTTTCTAAAAGTAATAATTTTCTAAACCTTCTCTATGATCTAACTTTTTTAAAGATAGGATATAATTTTCTTTAGTCTAATTCTTATAAAACAATACTATTTTTTTTTTTTATCTATAAAATAATATTTCTCAAAAATTACAATATAATTTTCTAAAACTTTTTCTATAATATTACTTTTTTAAAGTTATAGTATAATTTTCTAAAAATTTTCTATATTCTGATTTTTTTAAATCTATAATATAATTCTTTAAAAAAACTACCATCTTTCAAACCTTTTCTATAATCTTTTTTTCTAAAAAGTCTTAGATGTTGTTACTCCCACATAAGTAATAATTATGACTAGTTAGTGGGGCTGTTGGGGGGGGGATTAATTGGAAACTGTGCAAACGATGAGGATTTGGTTATGCAAATAAATAGTAGATGCGCAAACCAGAATCTGTCTTGAATTGTATTTAAAATAGAATAAGCAGTTCTTTCATGATGATAGTTTTTGAACAGGGTCTAAATTTGCGCTTAAATTTGATTATTGATAGCTACTAAACTTTTGCATATGTGGCGACTTTTGAGAATCGAATTCAGTACAACAGAAATGATTGCGAAAGAGATTTGACATGTATTTTTCCATTAGGAAAGTTTTTTCTAGTCCAAGGTAGATAATAAAATTATTTTCCCAAATTATCTCCCTTGAATCATAGTATAGTACTGATATTATTAAATTATTTCCCTTTGATCAACGTAATGTATTATTGATATTACCAAATTATCTCCCTTTGACCATATACATATTACGCATTTAAACTATTGAGTGGTCTGAAAGTCTTGCCACCCATACATATTGTTCTAACTTTATTTTTGTTTAATAATAATAATGATAATAATAATGATAATAATAATAATAATCTCCTAGTTCATTTCAAATATATATATATTTTGGATTAACTTCGGAAAGTTAATTCGTATTTTATTTCTATTTTTTGTTTTACTTTTGTATTTTTTTCGTATTAAAGATTGATAGAGATAACAAAAAAACGGTCACGTGATCAGTTTAGAGCATCTTGAATAAAACGGAAATAAATATTTCTGAACTTTGTTTATCAAAACTCTCGTAAAAAAAACACAAACGGTGTTGTTACAAAAAAAAAAAAACAGTTAATTCAAAGATCAAATTATCCGATTGGATAATTTACTCACCGTTAATAAAATAAATAAATAAATAAAATAGTTTGTTTTACATGCGAAAGGGTTATTTTTATATGGAAACGAGGACTATAACTTTAAGTAGTATCTCTCTTTGACAATTATACATTTAAAATGTATGTATGGCTGTATTCGACAATTGTTTTCTTGTGCACATTCAATAACCGATTATTGGTTTTCAACGATTTTTGAAAGATTTTTTGTGGTAGTTTCAGAATAACTCCAGAATATATATATTTTTTTTTGTGTAACTGAAGCAAAGACAATAAGTACTTTTACTATTAAAATTTCACAGTGAAATTGACTTTAAAATAAAATATGCCAGTCGAATTTGCGCCCGTTCAAATTCTAAATCGAAAAAGAAATTAAATGTATGAAAATTTTAATTACTTGTAAAATTTACTAGTAACATTTACAATTGAACTTTATTATTAAAATTTATTATTAAAATTTCAAAGTGAAAGTAACTTTTTGCCAATTATGGGTTTGGGTAAATTATAAAATCGAAAACTAAATGAAATGAATGAAAATTTAAATATTTTTTCTAATAGAAAAACTGATAAAATAATGAAGAGTTAGTTACTTTTATTGTAAAATAGGTTGAATTAGTTCAAGATGATTTTTTACGCTTAAAAAAACAAAAAAAAAACAATATAGTAGTATGTCTCGTCTGTAGTTCCAAGGTAAAAAAAAACAAACAAATATGTCAGTTTTGCTCTTCCGTATATTCTAAGAATCACACATTACTATTCAACAATAAAAATTACAAATTCTTTTAAAAATATTAATATATCGTCGATCGGACAAATTTTTTGTTCACTTGAATTCTAAAATTCATATACTTAAATATCCGTGAAAAATTTTTTCACGCAAAAAAGATTTTTAAACATTAAAAAAATCAAATTATTTTTTTTCTTGACAATTTAATAGAATATAGTACATACCAATTAAAAAAAGCAAAAAAGAGTTTTCAAATAATAATATCATGACTTTTTATTTCCGATTTCATTAATTTTTCCTAAAAAACTACTGCGTTGTATGTTATACAATTTTTGGGATATAGTTATTCGAACTCTTATCTTTATAGTAAAAAAGCAAAAAAAGTTTTCTGACGGTTCATTTCCCCTAATATATTTTAGGAAAAACTATTTCAGATATATTTACATCCAAAGATAAATAGTTATGGAAATTTCGTGAAAATCGGACTATTAATTGATTTTTCATAGAATTTTTTTAAATCCTCTTATCGTACGTTAAATTTCAGTTGATTTAACAGTGCAATAATGAAAACATTGTTTTTCAATCATAAGTTTCATTATTTCTGTGAGCTGATTTTTTTTTTTTTAAATCATCAGGATTTTATTTAATGTTTCTTCTTTCGAATGCAAAAAGATTTCAAGATAATATTAATTTTTCTGCAAGTTTCATTGTGTTAAATATAGGGGGGGGGTTAAATTTCACAGGGTAAATTGCTGGTACCTAAAGATTGATAAATAATATTTCCTAAGTATGGATATAAAACTATTCACAGAAATTGAAAATCCTTGCACATACCATTTGGGATAGAAAAGTGCGCTATGTTCATGACGAAAAACAGAAAACCACTGAAGAAATAGAATTACCAAATCTGGAAAATAGAAGAGCACTCGGAAAAAGAAGAATTACAAATACTTGGTAATATTGGGAGCAGGTACCACCAAACAGAGATGAAAGTAAAATCAAGAAAACAGTACCTCAGAAAAATAAGAAAATTTCTGGAAACCAATCTCGGCAGCAGAAATATTGTCACAGGAAAAAACAAACACCATGGGCTGTCCTCCTAGTAAAATACTCTGGGCCATTCTTAAAATGGACAAGGGAGGAACTCCGACAGATGGACCAAAGGACAAAGATATTGATTACGATACACAAGATATAACCTGAGAGATAACATAGTCCGACTATATGAGTTAAGCAAGGAAAAAGAAAGAGGACTCGCCAGAATTGAGGATTGCGTAGATGCAACACTGGATGACTCGAAGAACACACAAAAAAAGAGCAAAGAAACACAAATTACAGCAGCCAGCAACAGCAATTGCAACCTAAGGACATAAACAGAAAAAGAACAAAAAATAAAAAAATAGAAATAAACAAACAACAAAAACTCGAAAACAAAATGGGAAGAAAAACAACTATATGGCTATTTTAATAAACTGGAGAGATTGCACACGAGAATATCTGGCTAAAAAGGACAACATCAAGAAAGAAAATTTCTTATAATAGCTGTTCTAAAATAATGCTATAAGAACCAATTACTTCAAAACGAAAAATAGATAAGACGCAACAGAACAGAAAGTAAACAGCGTGTGTAGAGAGAGTGTTAATTATATAATAAGTAAATGTAGCAAACTAGCACAAAAAGAGTTCAAGACTAGGCACGACTGTTGGGGAAAGGGGATCCACTGGGAATTGTTAAAGAAATCAAATTTTAACCATATTACCTAATGACCGCCATTAGCGTCGATCACAGCTTCAATCCTGTTCCAGAACCTGGAGCAAGCTAATGTTACAATTTCCCTGGGAAGATGTATCAAAACTACCTTAATTCTTAATTGTGACTGGTGTAGTGGTAACATTTTTTCCCAGAGGTGTGGCAGGAGGCCAAATCTTGCTGCCATACATATGGCATACTATTGGCTACCCTTGTTATCCATGGCGTGACTACAGTGATTAGCAACTCCACGTAGGCATCCGAGGGTCTCCAACACTTTTTTCTGTAGATTTTTGAGGAATTCTGCTGTTCGAACGCAATCAGTCTGTTATGTTGCTTTCTTCTAACCACAGCCTCGTAGTCTCCATTGCAATTCCCCGGTTCACACCTGATTGTTTCTACAGTGTTCAGAGAGTGTTGGGCAGCAACCATAATCTCCTTATTTTGATGGCCGGCGCAATCATCATGATACAAGTCATTTTCTTCCATGATTCAGTCAATGGCACTAGTGTAAATGCAAGAGAATTATCTCCCTTGCTTGCCTGGCTATCCTACTGCGTGGGTACAAAACACCGTTTGACACCGGTAAAAAGTCACATGTGCGTGTGGCGCTAGTTTTCAATTCTTATTAGCAGGCAGGAACTGGGAGACAAAAAGTAGTGCGAGCTTGGAGCTTTTCCTCCTCTTTTTCGATTTTATTAGTTGTGTATTAGAGAAACTACATAGCCCTTTGTATTTTATTGTAGTTTCACGTTGAAGACCAGTTGCGAAACAGGAGGATAAGTGACAACTCCCGTATTTACCTAAATAAAAGTGTCTTCACCAGTCGACTCTGTCATTACTCATTCCTTGCCTGGTGTTGCCGTCACAACTAGGTTACTGATACTTTCTGGCCATGCGATTTTTAAACTTGGTTTGAATAATCGCATAGGCGAGAAACTGTCAGTAACCAAGCGCCGTTGACTTCATGGTCACACTACCTTAACTTAGATATAAATGTTCTATTCTGTTTATTCATAAATATAGCACCCATATTGCATATATATATATATATATATATATATATATATATATATATATATATATATATAATATAGTTGGCATAAAAGTGTTTAAAAAGTTTTTTTTGCATAAAAGAATGTTCGATGCTAAAGAGAAATTGTTTTATATGGCTACATTTTTGTTATAAGTATCTCCTTTTTTGCCACAACTATGCCATATCAACACCAACACATGGGAGGCTAGTGCAGAAGACCGTGCGACTTGGCACCTTTATCGTCAAACAAGGAACGAAAAGGAGTGAAAAAGAGTGGAAAGAATCCGTTGCAGAAAAGAGAGCAAAAGGAAGGAGAGACAACAGCAACTCCAGTAAGCATCACTGTTTGTTTGCAGGCACTGCACCAGAGATTGCCATTCAAAAATTGGTCTGTTCAGCTACTCACGCAGTTGCAGATTTTTTAAAAAGTGGACACTACGCCATCGTCTTTAGTAGACGGAAGGATGCCAACAACAACATTTGCATTTCCTTTTGTGCTAATGCCCTTGGAAAAGACATGTATCCTTCTCTTCTCCGCCCTACTATAGGTAATTAGTAGGATAGACTATAACCTTTAACCTTTGTCTGGGAAAAGGAAAACTTTGAATTCAAACCAAGTATACTGCTCTTAAACATTGACCTTGTATCACATCCTCCTCGTGGTGGAGGAATGGATGTGGGGGGTGTTAAGAATTTTTTCATGTTGGTTTAAAGTTCGTTGGTTATTTCTGGTGCGTGTTCACAGGTTTTCCATTACATTTGGTGGTCGAGCTGAAAAGGAATTAAAGGAAGGAAAAGGAAGAGACAAAGACAAAAGGTAGTTTTAGGATTCAGGCTTTATTCGTGGGTCATAGCTACTTCATGGAGAGGGAATTACTTCCCATCCAGTAATAGTATCTGATCCCAGTTGGGGTTCGAGTTCAAATGGTCGATGGAATCTTTTGGTGGTAGGAAGTGGGTCCTTTTTCCTGCACATGCACACACGGTACTTCCCTCTGGCGGCTCATGGGATATTTTTATTTTTTTATTTGTTTTTTTTAAATTTTAATCCCCACGGGTGAATATATACCGGTTAGATTTTGGGGGAGGAGTGGGGCAAATTTTTTTTGCGATAAAGTCATGGGATCTCAGGTTCTGAAATAAAAATGCTCAATTTTAATTGTCCATTTCGCAAGGAGACGCGCTTGATGGGGTTGGAAAACAGCATGCGGCCTCAATGTCACAAGTTCCCCACTCCAAGGTGTTGTTTATTTTTATTAGGATCTGAATGAATGACTGAATAAGCAGTGTCCCAACGTGACAAAACTGTCATATCCAGATGTCAAATTGTGAAAAGATCGAAGTGATCATTCGATTGGAAATAATCAGAAAAGATAATACAACAACTGTTTATATTTATACACGTCAATGCGTATGTATGTGTGTTGGCAACATTCTTTCTACACGTTTGAGTATCTGTCAATGTATAAGTGTACATGTCTGTCTGTAGTTCTATATGCGTCTCTCTTTGTCATTTGTCAGGGGAGGAGTCACCGTGGCGTAGTGGTTGACGTGCTGGACTGTGACATCGAAGTAAGCGAGTTTAAATTATAGTCGTTTGATTACGTTCATTTTCGGACTAATATCCTTAGGAAAGGTATTAAACCCCTTATACTCCCAGGTATGGATTAAGCCGTACCACTACTGTCCGTCTACAAGGATGGTTTTGGCATTAAATAACCAAAGACACATTGATGGATGTAAGTCCTCGTGCAGGAGTTCATTGGAGAACGTTGCTTATAAGTTCATACTTGCTTCTCGAGCAGTGCTCAGTCGTACAGCTGCTGTTTTGTCGGTGCTGCTTCTGAGTTTGTTCAAAACAGAACGCAACATCCTTGTAGAATTATCATCTAGCTTTTTTAACTTAGTTTTTCGTTCTCCTGCCGATAGGACATTGAAATTATAAAGATTATAATCAAATACTTACAAGTGAATCAAATTTTGGCTTTAAATAACCTATAAGGGGCTCATATGACATCAAATAAACGAAACCAAATCAAATATACGCGCGCATGTGTGTGTGTGTGTGTGTGTGTGTGTGCCTTGGCATTTGTGTTGAAGGATGTTACACAAGGTCAATTTTTAAGTAGAGTAAAGCTGGTTTTAATTCACAGTTTTTTCTTCTCCTAGACTGGTCACGTAAATAGAAAAGCGTCTGCCTTTCTATTTACCCATAGCAGTGAGGGGGCACATTAAATGGATTCATACCTTTCCCTAGGGCATTAGCGCGAAGTGAAACACAGTCTCGTTGGGTATTTGAATTTGGATCGCCGATTCCATTTCTTTGAACTATAACCGTTATGCAAATCATGTCTCCTCTGTATTTGTTGGTTGATTGGTTGGTTGGTTGGATTTTACGGAATGTCAACCCTTGTTGGGTTACTTTATGCCGAAGACGTTTTATTTTATTCATTTTTTATGGGTATTCAATTTTAAAAAAATCTAAACTCATTTGTTTTAAAACACAATTTTTTAAACTCATTTTTTCTATTTAACACATAGATGGGACCCTAACAGGTACCACCACTCCGGGTGAGAGCGAACCTGGGAGTAATGGCGATGGAGGTGTACTCAACACTCCTCAGAGCTCTAGAATTTGAACCTCACCATTAGATACAGCTCTATATTTGTGTATATATATTTACCAACCCCTCCGCACGAGCAGGATGTGACACAAGGTCAATTTCATAATCGGACTTTAACAGGTTTGAATTCAGAGTTTTCCTTCTCCTACACTGGTTGCCTAAGCAAGGTTAAAGAGCCCAGCCTGCCCTACTATTTATCCATAGCCGGAGGGAAAGTAGGATTCATATCTTTCCAAGCGCTAAGTGAAATGCAATTACCACGTCCAGGATTTGAACTCGGGGCGACGAGTCCATTTCTCATGACTTTAACCATTACACCGCGCGCTTCCACTGTATTTGTGTATAAGCCTATATGTTAACCTATGAACGGGTGAGGGAGTGTTTATTTTTTCCTGTTATTTTCCTCTTTTCTTTCCTAAAGAACAATAGGCATTATTTAATATGGGAAAGGTTCGCTAAGCGTTTGTGAATTATGAAGGATATCATTGGTAGTGGATTACATAAGATTTAAGAAGAAAAGGGAACAAAACAAAACAAAAACATAAGAATTTTCTCAAGAGGTTTTTCTATGAATTTATTCTCTGAAATTGGCGGACAATAGATTATTATGTAAGAACGACGGAAACTGGGTAAAGAAATACGTCAATGAAGACATTAAGAGTTATAATTAAATCTAACTATTCTTTTGTTTGATATTGTCCTAGAGTTGGTTGGGTTTTACGGCATGTAAACCAATTGGGTCATTTTGTGCCAAACATATTTAAATTTTTTTTTAAACTCATTTTTTAAACACATTTTTCAAACTCATTTTTTTTCTATTTTGACCCATAACAGGTACTAGTACCGGGTCAGAGTGAACCTGGGAGTAATGGTGATGAAGGGGTACTCAACATTACTCAAAGCTCTAGAACTAGAGCATCGCCATCAGATAGAGGTTGACACTAAGCCCCTCAGTCACAGCCTTCTAGGCATATATGATAAAAAAAAGGTTTGGGCTTGCCAGGAGGTCAATAGGGTTGGGGCAATCACATAGATGCTAGGGCTTATATATATATATATATATATATATATATATATATATAGGTACAAGTGATAACCTAGAGTTTCACCAAAAGGATCTTCAGGGTTAAATCCACTGAATTAATCGAGATACCGATTAATTACAGTCGACTACACGTGTGTGTTCATCGCGTTAAACGGTTCGTTATCGATAACGAACCGTTTAACGTGATGAACACACATGTTTTCCTTCTCCTAGACTGGTTACCTAGCCAAGATCAAAGAGCCCATAGTTGGAGGGAGAGTAGTTGGATACATACCTTTCCCAAGGGCATTAGCGTTATGTGAAATGCTAACAGCCTGGTCCAGGATTTGAACTCTTGTCGACGTGTCCATTTCCTACTACTGTAACCATTGAGCTACGCGCCTCCAAGCCATACAATATAAGGATCTGAACACTTGATATTAGCGACCAGATGTTACAGATGTTACGTTACTACAGGATCATTGATTATACGGAGAAAATAAATAAAGAATATTGGTTTATATACAAAGCGTCATGAACAAGTTAAAAGATAGATCGATGTTGTTAAAACGGTATTAGTAAAATAATATACAATGTGTTACACAAATTTCAAGGAATTTGAACAACTTTCTTACAAGTAGCTGACCAAATTGGTCGCATGTAGTTACTTACTTAATAGCTTAGTTAGATGTTGTAACTCGAGAATCAAGGTTAGCAGAGAAATAATAATAAGAAACTCAACGAGTATTAAGGATAGGGGAAAAGGTTTACTAAGCAAAGATACAAGGCAAACAGACTAATTAGCAATTGCCACGTTGAATTAACAAGTCCCGTGAGACCTCGTTATTTCTCTTTTCTGCGGTTTCATCAGACATTATTTATAGGGAAAACAGACGATTCCATTCTATTTATAATATATCAGCTGGGTACCCACAATTCGGGGTCTAGTAAGAATCGAACTCACTAACAATGGTTTACAAATCTAGTTTACTAACCAATACACCACAACCCTGACGTTGAAGCTAAGAATACGCTGACTCCTATCTCCTAGAGGGGGGTAAGACCCCTCAAAAAGGGTTGTTCTGGGTATGACACTGCATCTGATGGTGAGGCCCCTGTTCTGAAGACCAAGGAAGTGTGGAATACCCATTCATTTCTATTAATCTCAGATCCACTCTGACCGGGAGTGGTAGTACCTGTTAAGGTACTACCACTCCCGGTATACATATATGGGTCAAATAAATTTGTTTAAAAAGTATTCGTATTCGATAGGAACGTGTGCAAAAAGTACTCTTAAGAAATAAAATGTAAATATGAATGTACAATGAACCCGATTCTCTATCTTCTAGGAATAACAACAATAGACGAGTTGATATGTCGTTAAAAATAACCAATTTATTATTTCGAACGGTTGGTCTCAAGCAGAAGATTCAAAAAAGTAAATATTTATCAAATCCCAAGGGTGACATAAGGTCAAGTGGCTGACTTCTGATTTAGGTCGGAAAATCAAAACGGAAAGTTTTTTGGTGGTACCCAATGAAGTTTAACTACAGTCTATGAATTAACATTTTGCGAATTGGGTTACGGTTTTAGGGGATTAAGGTTGTTTTTAATTGCGTATTGCTTTTAAAAAAAATAAAATTAAAAAAATTACTATACATTTAATGTTGAAAAATATTTTTTTAAACTAAGTTTAATTGAAATTATACATTGCAATACTAACACAAACAACCGTCTCAATAATAGATTCAATAATTAATTTCAATGGTTAATTAAATGTATAGTAATTTGGGTTTTTTTGTTTATTTTTTTAAGCAATACATAATTAAAAACAACCTTAATCCGCTAAAACCGTAACCCAATTCGCAAAATGTTCATTCATAGACTCTAATTAATTGGGTACCACCAAAAAACTTTCCGCTTTAATTTTCCGACCTAAATCAGAAGTCAGCCGATCAAGTTTAATACGATATAGTTGGGTAATACTCAGCTCCGTCGGCATTTCCTTTTTGTGACATCAGGGATTGATTCTAGTCCTACCTTCTTTTGAATAATTGATGCCTGGGTAGATTTACCTATTCCAGTTCGCTACCTATAGCCCAATCCGGCAGTCCCTGTTACTGTGCCGTCTCGAACGTACATCCATTTCGGGGTAAACACGTGCATTGTCTTTGCCGTGAGATAAATGGCTTTCGGCAATCATAACTGATGCAAAGTTGAGATTCGTGAACAGGTTTACTGTCTGCCAGGAAAGAGTAAAAGTAAAAAGAAACAAATACAGTTTGACAAATATCTATATGAAACAATATACAAAAGCATAACAGGGGCCAGGGACCTATTATAACTTCGTTGTAGACTTAATATAACTTAGTCTTGTCTTAATAAATTGGTTTGGTTTGTTTTGTTTTACGGCATATCAACTTCGGTGGGTTATTTAATGCCGACAAAGTTGTGAAATAAATTCATTCATAATACAATTTTGTTTATAAACTCATGTTTTTCTATTCAACCTATAGATGGGACCCTAACAGGTACTACCACTCCGGGTCAGAGTGACCAGGGAGCAATGGTGATAAAGGGGTGCTCCACGTTCCCCAAGCATCCAAAACTGGAATCTTACCATCAGATAGAGTTTAACGTCATTCCCAGGACATGTAGACCCTCAGTCACTGCCTTCTAGCACCCATATGATAAAAAGGGGTTGATGCTTGCCATAAGGGCAATAAGGTTGGGAAAATCATATAGATGCTAGGGCTTGACGTAACCAGCCGATTGACCGGAGGGGGCCTCTCCGACCACCCATCTAGTCCAAGATAGGGCCAAAGTGGAGTATTACAGGTCATGAACTGCTCATCCACCTGGGTTCTATCCTTAAGTATCACGGGTCGCCATCCACGGCCAACAGGTGGCCCCATTGGGGGAGTCTTACCCCTCTGTAGAGGTGCAGTCGGTGCATTCTAACGCCCCGGCGACAGGGCGGTTAATAAATTGGTGAGTAGCTGACAATTCTTTAATAAAAAGGAGATAATTTAATGAAGAAATAATACTAATAAGCGAAGAGCATAAAGTCTGGTTAACGAGTGAAACGAAATTATGGCTAGAATATGGTACGAATAAAATTCTTGTAATAAAGTGCGCTGAAGGGAAAAACCACAAAATATATTTTTTTAATTATGATGGTTCAATTTTTGAAGATAAAGAAAGTGAAGATTCTCACCAAAATGGTTCAAATTATTGGATTAACTAGAAAGGATAAAAAAAAATACTCCATTCTAGGGAAGATTTCTTATAGTCTAATAATTCTTATTTCTAATAAAGGGATGAAACCGGAAGCCGTGTACCGGTGACAACTCAAAGGGTGTACCCTAATAAATAAAAGGCTGACAGAAGAGATAAATAAATTACTCCATTCTAAGGAAGATTTCTTATATTCTAATAAAGGGATGAAACCGGAAGCCGTGTACCAGAGACAACTCAAAGGGTGTCCAAGAGCAATTTGAAGAATACAGTCGGGATGATATGCGCTAGGACTTGACATGTCCAACCGATTAATCAGGCCGGGCCTCACCGAGTGTCCGTCTATCACAAGTAAGGACAGAAGTGGGGTGTTGCACGTCGAGGGATCTATAGAAGGAAAAAAATAGAGGGGGAAATAAATATTTGTTTGTTCTTCTTATGACCAGTCTTTCGATCTCCAGTCTGTTTAAGATTGGTTTGGTTTCTTTGCACAATTGAAGGTGATAAAAAATTTTTATCACAGAATAACGAGAAAAGCAAGTGATAGCCCTTGTTTATCAATCTGTTCAAAATTTGAAATCTGAAGAAAAGACGCTGAAAAAAGTGGACGGTTTGAAATATGACATCAAATATTCTCTTTTACGGTGTGAGTGTGTGAGTGTGTGTATCGAAAAAAGGCATTGTGCATTTTTAGGTGTTTTGTGTGTGTGTGGTTGCGCATGTGTGTATAAATCTTTTGCGATAAACGACATCGAAACAAACCTCAAGGTTGTGTGTGTGTGTGTGTACGTGTGTGTGTGTGCATGTGTGTGTGTGTGTGTGTGCTTTTCATTAAGAAAAAATGTTTGTGTCAAGCAAGTGGCGAGAAAATATTCTTTTAACTTTTGAGTTGCTGTGTGCGTTTATTATGTAAGGGGGAAAAAGATATCTACGCGTGTCAAATGAAAATTCTTTTTTTTTTTTTTTTTTTTCTTTTTTTCAGTAAATGTTCTTTGTTGAGCGGGCGGGGGGGAGCAAAAAGAAGCGAGTCAAAGGCCTTATTCACATGCTACAACACCGTCGTCATCTACCAGCAGCTGAAGTCGCAACCCTCTTACTGTCGTCACCCCACTTCTACTTATACTGCCGTTTCCTCTTATCATCCGGGCACATCAGTTGAACCTCGCGCCCGTGCACAATTCTCGTGCATTCGGATGGACGCGTGTAGGCCCCAACATCCGGGCACCTGAATTGTACCTCGCGTCCATCCAGCCCCCAAATCTCATTTCTTTGCATTCCGGATGGCGCGGGTTCGACACTCTCACTCTTTTTCCAAATGAGTACGGTGGTACTCGTTCTCCGTCACAGGATAAGTTAGTATTCGGGTCACAGACAGCTCAGCAACCACAATTCTGTTCTTATGCATTACGGGTCACCACCCTCGGCCAACATTTGACCCCATTCTGGGCGGGGGTCTTACCCCTCTGCAGAAGCGTAGTCAGTGTATTCTGCGAACAGGGCGCTAAACAATAAGGAACCTAATCTAAGGTGTAACCCGACAATTACTCTTTGTATTTAAATAAGACAATAAGGATTTTCTTGGTAGACCAGGTTCAAAATCGTTGATCCAAATTAATTTGATTAATATATAAACGTGGAATAATTGAACCTTTTTATTTTTTTTCTTATTGCGCAACAGGTCACCTATTTTTTTCTACTCGCACAGTAACTCATTTTTATTTTCATATAAACATAAACAGACACGCATTTCGCTGGGTCTGGGTCAGAGTGGGGGTGGAGTGTAGACAAAACATAACAATCAGGAGTGGTGTTTTCTTTTTTGATTATTTGTAATTGATCGGCAACTTCAACCAGTTCAGAGTTCAGCATTCGACTGTCATAGAGTTGTTGTGGTTGACAAGCCGATGGAATAAGTGCGTTTACATTGAGTGACATTCGAAACTATCAAAAGAAATACAAGTCACCTCAACAAATTTTTATCATCCTCATTCTCTCTCTCTCTCTCTCTCTATCTATCTATCTATCTATCTATCTATCTATCTATATATATATATATATATATATATATATATAATTAAAAGATTGAGTGAGAAATCTTCCTTATGACGTAGTAGTTTTTAGTAGTCGTAATTTACAAAGTCCAATGTGTCCAGTTATTTTTAGGGTCAAGGAGCAAAAACATAATAGGAAAAAATAACGAAAATTTAGAATGAAACCATAATAAACTATTTCAGAAGACCTAAAAGAATTGTTACCTTTCGGTCATCAACGTCAAATGCTGAAAGAGGAATATTTTATCATTCTTATCGCGGTCGAAAGAATAGATGTTTGTTTTTGGCTATGTCCGAATCACATGTACTCAGCCGCTTCACGGGTAATTTAGCGGCCGGTCATAAATAAGATTCTTACCCCACTGTCTGTCCTTTGTCTGAAGATTGAATTCACGGTTAATTTGGTATCGTCGAATTTCTAACTCATGGAATATGAACCAACTATGAACGCGATTCCCTAATCTCTAGGCATAAAATAACCTGTAAATATGCCGTTAAAATCAATCGATCAACCAATAATGTGGTTATGTTACTTGCATCCCGCCATGCCACCGATTTCTTACGAGCTGGGTCCTCGTTTTTCACCTCTTCTACTTGGGAGATTCAAAAATTATCGACACTTTTGTTTTATGGTAGCCGAGTACATCGTGGATGATTTTATTGGCAGAACCCTGACTAATCTGCATATGATAAGTTATCTCATCGATGATAACTCTCGCCGGTTTGCCAATGCCATCTCTTCAGTTTGTTAAATCGTCTCATCAGAGACTGACAGGCGCCGTGAACCTTTTTCGTGGGTTACGCTTGTCCGGTCACTTTTAAATTTCTCAATTCGTTCATACACACTTCTACACGGTATTTCACTGACCCGTGTTGTGCTAAAAGCATCCGATGAATTTCAGCCCTTCCGACCAGAGAAATAGGTCCACTTCCTTAGTGCGCACTGCTCGTGGAGCTGCTATGTTTACACTATAAAGATAGTGTGACAATTATAATAAAAAAGACATGTTATGTAAAAATGCGGACAATTTTTTACTCTCCCTCGTACAATCTCTCATATCATGGAAATTATCTTATTTCTAACCTCATCTTTCAAACTCACTCCATCATCCCTCCTTTTTGCAAAATTGTTCACCTTCCCGCAAATCGAAAACCACTCCCATCTTTAGACACCCTTGAATAGTTTGATAACGTAACTTGATAACTATTACACCATACAAGGCGTCCTATAACTGAACTTTGGTTAATTGGTTAAAAATGTTGAGTCAGTGATCGCTATCATATCATTAGTACTGCTACTTTGATTTAAAATAAAATTGATTTGAACTAGTTGAACTTCTTGAAATTCCGGGTTAACTTGTATATATAAATATTATACAATATATAGTTTTCCTTTGTATTTATTCATTTATTTAAAAAACAAAACAAAAAAAAAAAAAGAAACAACTGAGGTGGTCACTACTAGAATAGACTCATTCCTAATTAGTGATCATATTCTACACATTACTACAACAACCAACATTATGTTTTTTGTTTTGTTTTGTTTTATGTGACATTGTTTATATTGTGTAATGTGTGAAAATAAACCATTGTCTTCTTCTATTTATTATCATGGCATTTAATGGCATATTAACCTTCGTGGGTTATTTAGCCCTTTGCCTACCAAATTTCCACAATGACTGTACCAAATCTTCTTGCCATTTTCTACCTGTATGATTGGTTATTTCAAAGTTCAATATCTATTCACCTCGGAACCCATTATATTCAAATAAAATCGTCTTATTATTGTAGTCTGAATCCTTCTACTTATACTTATAATGAATACATGCGAGAACCGCTGTCAGTGGATTACGGTAGGATCGCAGTAGTGTGTGAGCGACTTAAAGCAGGCAAAGAGTTAATGCCTGTTGGGAATTTAATAACTTAATCCCACAGAAAAAAGAGACATACCTTTTTTGTCTTATGCAAGCGCAGTTATTCATTGAGACATATTCCAATTGAGATACCTTCCATTGTATTAACGAGGCAACACATTACGACTGCTTTTCATAACACGAGGTGTTTTATTTATTTAAAAAACAATGACTGAAATTAATAGGTCAAAGGGCAAGTAACTCACCCGTACAATAAATGGATTAGGGCAGATAACTTCTGACCCTTATTATTATTAGAGTATATTAGTGTTAATTTGTACTGACTAAAGTGAATTTCAACAATGCCAAATATATCCTTGTAGAAGAACAGTAGTTTTACTATTTAACACATAACTGGGGGGTGGATGGCTCATAACTACCAAGGGTATTAGTCCAAAAGTGAACATGATAGTGAGACTTGAGAGTCGCTTACTCCGATATCGCAATCCAGAACGTTTACCACTGCACTACGAAGACTCCCCTTTTGTGATGAATTCAAAGAAATTAGTCTAAAACTGTTGTAGAGGAGTTAACACCCCTACGGGATAGACTTATAATATTCAACTTAGTAGTGATAGAGACGGGAAAATTATATTCGGACAAAATCACTGCGTTTGACTACACACATTTGACCCTCCTCATTCTTGTAAGTTTGTCTTTGTGAATTGTTCTACTTCTTGGTTTTATGTAATAAGTATCTGTTAGCACCAGATACAAATGCTGAATAAAATATATCTCTAGCATACTATTTCTCTGTGTATCCTTTACCACCTCAACGATACAACAAAAACAATCTTTGCATAGCATCCACAAAGGATTTCTGGATATTGAGGAAGGAGCCCGGCGAGTGTCAAATTCTATGACCATATACTAATGTGCCACTGGGAGCAAATGAAAAATGAAAAAAGCAGCTGTGAAAATTTCAAGGAACTTGGTTACACACGAGGGTCATTCAATAAATAAGGTGAATTTTGCCAAAGAAGTTGATAATGGGAAACACTATTTACAGTTGTACATATTTCAAAGAAATCAATAGTGCTGGGTTCCTTCATGTCCCAGAAGAGTATCAGCATAACCTTCTATACTGACCACTGCCCTCGGAACTTATTTCTTTAACAGTGACAGTCTGTGTGTTTCAATTCCATGGACTTTCATTTCGACTCGGGTTCATGGTGGCAAGCCTATGTTTAGCCCATATGAAAACAATTTTGTTTTTTATTAAAACATCCTTTTCCATACACTTACACGTGCATCAGTACATTTTACATGGTTTGCACATCACAGCCACCAAAAATCTTATGACAGACCTCTTTTCAGCTCTGTTTGATTTGTTGCCATTTTGAATAGCCTCGAAACAAAATTTTTAGCGGGATTAAAATATTTTTAGCTATCAACCAAATCCAAATAATGCATTTACATTTATGGAAAAAAATTCTAAAAAAATACTTGTGCTTTCTTCAAATTAAATTCCCATTATGTACTGAATGACCCTTGTGTTTCCTGTACGGTTTGAGGGAGTGTTATCAATAAGGTCGCTTATGTCCTGATCTGTGCGACTCCTAACTGACACTTTACAATGTGATGATTCATGCATAAGTTTTTAAATGATGATTTATTGTAACAAAAAAGTTAATATCTCTGTTTTATGATCCTGGAAAGTCCTTGGGTTTGGTAATAAATTTAAAATCCGTTTTGATTGTATAATTTTGCAGACGAAATAAAACAGGAGCGCCTCGTTATTATTTCGAGTGTCACATACGAAATTATCGTCGGAGGAAGTGGAATCGGCGCCCCGAGTTCAAATCCAGGACGAAGCTGTTTGCGTTCCAGTGATGATTATGGTTAATACTGAAATAGGTGACCACTAAAGAACTGCAGAATCTGGTGCTTGTGGGCAAAAGTTTGGAAACTTTTAAGAGGGGAAAAGCAATATGAAGTCATAAAAGAGATATTAAGATTTGACTCTCGGTCTTTGAGCTGAGATTCTGGAATTTTCCAATCTTGCGGTAGCACCATTCCATTGCACTAAAAGGGAGGGATACATTTTTTTTAAAAAACGAGAGAAATATGGCTTATGGTCAAGTTACGTTTATGTACTTGTTCCTGATAGATAACCGAAGTTAAGCAGCGATGAAGCGGCTCACTAGTTAGATTGCTGGTTGGTTTGATTAGTTATTTTATTTTACGGCATATCAACCCTTTTCGGGTTATTTAATGCTGAATCAAGTCATTTTGATATTCGGTTTCTTGCTTAAATGGTCACCCATCAAAGTAATAGAACAGGCTTATCGCTGCTTAACTTAGTGGGAACTGGTTCATTCAACATAATTTGACCGTAAGTCCTACTTAGATTGATGACCGCTTAGGTAATCTGCGGGTTCCATATTGGAGACCCCAGACAACCACAAACGTCCGTTTGCTGCTACAATTGCTGCTGAAGAGAGCGGGTTAGATATATGTGCTCAAATGGGCAAGTTATGTCTTTATTCAGGCATACGTAGACCATTGGAAATGAACTGTCATCGCTTAGTACACTATAAATCCTACGACGCGATGCTGTCGGTTGTGGATTTCTTTTTAGTATAATAGTGTGGTTGTTTTAAAGAAGCCCAAAATAATAATAAAGTGTGGATTCGACACAGATAAAACGAAACAGATGTTTTAATCACAAGTTTATCATATCGAATCTTATAGGTTTTTACTTATTAGATTTTGACAGGAAATAGCGTTCATAAACAATTAAACATTAACAGCTTGTCTAATTGTTTTATCCATTTACTTTCAGCAGAAAAAATTTACACGCTAATTGATTTCAGTAATTAACCATATTTGCCAAAAATAAAAATTAATAACTATATCTTCTTTTCTTTTTTTCAATTGATGACCTGTATTGTCCTCAAATGCCCTCGGAGATCAACTTCACATAGTCTATATGGTTTTTATTTTTATTTCTAAACTACGACAGTATATATTAAAAAAAAACTCCCGGCTTTATAATTTGTAATTACACAATACAAACTTTTACCCGGAGAAAAATATATTTTAAAAAAGAAGAGACCAAATCATATGCACCTCCTGAAAAAAAATCAGATGGTACTATAAAAATAGCCAAAAGAAACACACACTGTAAGAGTTGCCTAAGTTAAATATACTAAAGTGCTCAATACAAAAAGTAGAGCTAATAAATCATAATAGAGTAAGCCTAATGAGTCAGAGAATATCTACCTTTTTTCCCAACGAATCATCAGGATAATTCTAACTCTGAGTCAGAATTATCCTGGTGATCCGTTAGGATAAACCTAGTTAGATATTCTCTAAATCATTAGGCTTACTATATTATGATATATATATCATAATATATATATATATATATATATATATATGTGTGTGTGTGTGTGTGTGTGTGTGTGTGTGTGTGTCCATTTTCTAAGAGAGATAATCATTTATTTTCTCCCTACATGGTGAATATATCCGTGTGACTCGATATTTCCATTGTGCGGACGTAGTATATAATATTACATTCGCATTGATTTGATTTTTCTAACCTTAGTGAAATCATTATTTACATGTTTTTTAAAATATGATGAAATTTTGGGATAGAATGGTCATAACCCTACGTAATAATATAATGCGCTTCTTTGTAACTATTTACCTATCTGTTTATCGTTCGTGCGTCTGGTGATAAACGTGCGTTTTGTATGTATAATATTACACTTGTGGGTGCCCGTAGCGTAACTGTTATTGCTGTGGGATATGGAATCGGTGTCCTGAGTTCAAAACTTGGACAAGGCTGTTTGTCTTTCCCTTCACGCTCATGCCCTTGGGAAAGGCATGAATCCATATGTCCTCTCCCTAGCTATGGGTAAATAGTAGGAGACATTGGGTTATTTAGTCTTGGTTAGGCAACGAGTCTAGGAGAGGGAAACGTATGAATTCAAACCAGCTTTACTCTGCTTAAAAACTGACCTTATATCACATTTTGTCCGTGCGCGGAGGGGTTGCGGACATACATACACTTGTATGATGTTACACCTGATATAATAAAATGCTGGTATCTTTGGTTTAGAAAAAAAATTAACTTTTATAAAACATTGTTGGGAGTGTACTTATTTTGGGGTGATACCGTCATACCTAATAATATCCGTTTTGTTTTTATAATGTTACTCTCGGAATTAGAAAATGTTGGTTGGGCCAAATTAGCTCAGTTGGTAGAGCATCCGTTGATAAACTATAAGATTACGGGTTCGATACCGGTCCTTGCCATTTCAGCGCATGAGTAGCACAGCTAGGATCTGTGTGGTAAGGGTGGAGGGTTGATGACAAGAGTGGCGCTCCACCTCAGATGCAGTTGGTCTAGCGAAAAGTGTCCGGTTTATACTGATAATAGGCCAATTTTTTTACTATCTTTGATATGGAAGAAAATTAACTTGTTCTTTAATTGTACGACCGTTATCATCAGGAAGGGGTACTCCACATACCCCAGAACTACAGAAGTGGAACTTCATCATCAGATAATTTAACATCATAGCCAGGATATTAAGACCCTCAGTCACCGCATTTCTAGCACATATACGATAAAAAGGCTTGGGGTTGCCATAAAGGCAATATGGTTGGACAATCATATAGGTGCTAGGACTTGACGTGACCAGCCGATTGATCGGAGTGGCCTCTCCAATCGTCCCAGCCGAAGTAAGGACCAAAGTAGAGTGTTACATGTCATGGACTGCTCAGGAACCAGGGTTCCATACTTAACCACCCACAGTCAACAGGTGGCCCCATAGGGGGTCTTAGCCCTTTGCAGGGATGCAGTCGGTATATTTTAGTCCCAGCGGACAGGGCAAAATATATCTGGGAATATTTTTTAAAATCACTACTTATATATATATATATATATATATATATATATATATAGGAATAGTATAATCAATACCTATATATAAAATATAGTTTTAAAATTAAACCAGATACCAATTGTAATCGGAACATTAGGAATGATCCCCAAGTGTCTGGAAAAGAGTCTGGATAAACTGGAAATCAGAGGAAGAATCGAGACCATCCAAACTATAGCATTGTTAGGATCGACTAGAATACTCAGAAGAGACCTGGAGACCTAAGGAGATTTGCTGTCACTCATCTTCCTGTGAACCACCGGATAAAGCGTGTGTGAAAAACTCTAATAGAGTGAAATAATAATAAAAACTTCTAGAAACCAAACTTAACAGCAGAAATCTGATCAAAGGAATCAATACCTGGGCTGTCCCCATTATAAGATACTCAGGACCATTCTTAAAATGGACAAAGGAAGAACTCAGATAAATTGACCAAAGGACGAGAAAATTAATGACCATGCACAAGGCTCTCCACCCTAGAGATGATAGATAGATTATATGTGTCAAGAAAGGAAGGGGGAAGGGGTCTTGCCAACATAGAGGAATGCGTAGAAACCACAATCCAACAAATTGAAGATTACACAAGAAAGAGCAAAGACAAACTACTTAGGCGGCCAACAATAGTAGAAGTGACAGATGGACAATCAGAAAAACAACAGAGACTAGAAAACAAAAATGGGAAGAAAAACAATTATATGGACGCTTCAAACGACAAATTGAAGAGGTTGCCAATGAAAAGACTTGTACATGGTTAAGAAAAGGAAACCTCAAACGAGAAACTGAATCATTTATAATTGCTGCACAAAATAATGCCATAATGACAAACTACATCAAAGCGAAAATTGATAGGACCCAACAAAATAATAAATGTAGACTATGCGGTAATAGAGATGAGACCGTAAACCATGTAGTATGCGAATGTAGCAAACTAGCACAACGAAAATACAAAACTAGACATGACTGGGTTGGGAAGGTGATCCACTGGGAATTATGCAAAAAATTTAATTTTGACCATACAACAAAATGGTATATGCATAAACCAGAATCTGTTCTTGAGAACGAAACGCATAAAATTCTCTGGGACTTTGAAATAAAAACGGATCATCTTATCCCAGCAAGAAGACCAGATCTAGTGTTGATAAACAAAAAAGAAAGAACTTGTCAACTTGTGGATTTTGCAGTGCCAGCAGATCACAGGGTGAAGCTAAAGGAAAATGAAAAAATGGACTAATATCTGGATCTTGCCAGAGAACTGAAAAAGTTATGAAATATGAAAGTGAAAGTTATACCAATTGTAGTTGGTGCACTTGGAACAGTCCCAAAAGGATTGGAAAAGGGTTTGGAATGTTTGGAAATCAGAGGAAGGGTTGAAACCATTCAGAACACTGCACTGCTGCAATCTGCCAGAATACTCAGAAGAGTCCTGGAGACCTGAGGAGACTTGCTGTCACTCTGACTCCAGTGAAAGACCATCAGCTAATGCTGATGTGCAAACTCAAAATAAAACAATGTTACATATGCTGGTGATGAAAGTGTGGAAAAAGAAAGAGTGAGGGAATAGAACTACCGAATCAGGAAAAATAAGGTAAAAAATTTGGGTAAAAAGAGAATTACATATATTCAGAAATACTGGAAGCGGACACCATCAAACAAACGAAGATAAAAGAAATGTGGGAAAAGAATACCTTATGAATATGAGATATATTCCTATCGAGATATGATCTGAAAAACTTCCAAAAAAGAAAAATGTATAACACTTCACCATGCCCTTGAGAAGAAACTAAATAGTAAGGTGAAAGAGAGGGAGATGCTGCGCAGATCACTTTCCCAATACCCATTTTTTTCACGCTGGATTATCAATAACCCTTATCGAAAAACAAGTGACAGCTGTCAGACCAACGAAGTACATGCCTCAAGGTTGTTATTATCCACACACACACACACAAACACAAACACACACACACACACACACACACAAACAACACACACACACAAACACAAAGAAAAAACAAACAATATTATTTACTTGCTAATATATCTATTTTAGTGACGAATGTAGAGGGTAGGGTGTATGTCTGCTACTCAAATTACAGTTTTTTTATGTTCAATTTCTAGTGATAGTGGACACATTTATTATTACCCATCTTTTTTTTTTTTTTTCAAGTTAATTGATAAAAAAAAAGTTACTTGTTTATTTATTACTAGCAGGACCTGTGGATATACCACAGTATGATTATTTATTACAATGTTTGGTATGTTGACTTAAAATCTATTGCGAAATACTTCAATATGTACAAAGTATAATAATAATCTTGATCTAACACACACACACACACACACACACACACACACTTCTCTCTCTCTCTCTCTCTCTCTCTCTCTCTCTCTCTTCTCTCTCTCTCTCTCTCTCTCACACACACACACACACACACACACACACTTTTTTCGCTTTCTTTACTTCTTTTCATCTTTTCATAATGTTCGATTGAAACAGATTAACGTTATCGCATCCATGCACTCACCCCTCTCTATCTTTCACCTTCTTTCTTTCTGTCTTTCTTTCTTATTATATTTGTTCTGTGTAGCATGTCTTTTTTCATCCCTTTCTTTATAATAAAACAGAATGGTCCATTATTTAACTGAGGTGACGACACTCATAAGAAATAAGAATTCGGCGCATAAGCAACACCAAATAATCAGGATTTACATTTTTGCATTTCATCTTGGACGATTTGGACGGTCTCATTTTTAACCAGAGGGTGTTGCAAGATGATACCGGTCGTACAATTTAGGAACACGTGTGTATATATATATATATATTCTAGATTTATTATCATAACTCTAAGTAAAAAGTCTGAGGAGTGGCTAATTGTCGGTATCAGCTGAACAACGAGGAAGTCTATCCCCTTTTCACTAGCATTAGTCCAGCGAGATTGTTTTGTTGAGGTAGAATGCCACACCTACCATCAGCTCCCTGATGTTTTACCATAAAGATCAGATTACACAAGTTGTGCGGCACATGCGCTGAGTTGACGATGGCCGGTATTGAATCCGAAACCTTGCGGTTCCTAGATGGATGCTCAACCCACTGCGAATATTCAGTTTACATATTAAAACACAGGACCGGGTTAGCTCAGTCGGTAGAGCGTTCGGCTAGAAACAACAAGGTTCCTAGTTCGATACCGGTCCCCGCCAACTCAGCGTATGAGTAGCACAGGGATCTGTGCGGTGAAGTAAGGAGCTGATGGTAGGTGTGGCGCTCCACCTCAGATGCTAAAACAATCTCCTTGGTCTAGCGCTATAGAAAAGGGGATAGACTCCCTCGCTGACTGGCTGATACCGACTTTAGGCCGCCCCGTTGACTTTACTTTACTTTACTTACTTACTAATTTATAATGTGCGAGTAATGAACGACTTTGTGTATGAACGATCCCTAATTTTTAGCCACCAACATCATCATTGCATGTAATAAACGACCTATAACTTCTGGCTATGCTAATCTACAAAAATATTTCTACAACATCCAATGGCACAAAAAGAAAACATTCAAACAGTTATTTATATTTTCAAAATTACTGTAATACAATCAAGATCAACGTAAATTAACAATATAGTCTATACCTTGATGTAGCTTACCGTGTTTACTTGGATATTTCAAACATACTAAAATCCCACCACTGATAACCAATAGCGTTGATGATATACAAATTCCATATGTAATTAAGTACGTTTGGGAGATATTATTTACTTATTTCAAAAATAAGAAAATAATTGCAGTAATTAAGATTTGGGAATCCAAAATTTCAGGATTGCGGGTCCGGATTCGGCCCGGAAATTTTTTTAATTTGCTCACAAAGTCGGCATGATTCCAAAACGGTATGATATGCTGGACTACGACCTCGAAGAGTAAAATTGGAAAATGTGACACACCGACATGCCGACATCTATCATTAGAGATAATTAAAATAAAATACAATAAGATATCGTGTTTACAATGCTCTGGGCCCCCAAATGTCCATCTTCTCTACACTCGCCACTGATTGACCCCTCTGTGATCGTGAGCACAATTTTAGATACAGTCTTATGTAATTCACCTAACCCATTTCCATAATTGATTTATTCAGACTAAATACATTTAAAAAAATATGAGCGCCTGAAAATGAACTTTGCTTGAATACGTGGCGTTTACCTGTATGACAGCAAAAATCACCCCCGCCCCGACTGGCTTCTATTTAAAAAGCTCCGGTATAAGTGTCATCTCCCACCTTCCTCAACCTGCGACTATGAATCGACCCGCCAAATAAGCCTCATTCAAGTAGAACGAAGATTCTGCTTCTCTGTCTTCTTGAGTAGATATATAAGTTGTTAAAACTTACCATCATTTCTAGTTAAAACATTGTACAATTACTTCTATTCAATGACATATGCTGTATATACATATATATGATATATAATATATGCATTCTATTTTTTTTTTTTTTATTGTATGTGAAGAAAAACTAAAATTAATCAAGATGTTTAAAGCTTCTGAATTTCAGTACGTTTTACGATAAGACCTGTATAAAACCTGTTTACTTGTTAGCCACGCTGATTGTAACGAACACGTCAATCCAGATAGTTTTGTTTTCTTTTGTTTTTGTCTTTTAAGCTATAAATCTACGTCTGTTTAGCATCTAAGTCTAGGACATAAATTCAATTTTTATTTGTGCATTTTATTTAGGTTTCAGAAGATAGTAATGTGAAGAATAAGTTGTTCGTAGAAAAATATGAGACAACAGGATCCACGCTTTTGATAAGCGTTCGTGGTTAAACGAAAATAACAAAAAACAAGACAAAAAAAAAAAACCAACAAAAACAACAACAAAAAAAAAAAAAACCGGATTTATTAACACTTAAGTTACAAAAAAAAAATTTATAAATTTAATAAAGACATCTCTTCGGAGGAGCACAGTTTCACTCTGGAGAAACACGACATTATGAACAATGATAAAAAACGACAATAATTCGCCTCAGTGTAGTAAAAGAAAGTCAAGCCTTTGCCTGGAAAATGACAATTGTTGGACGGTGCCTATGGAAGAAGGTATACAAACGTATATATATATATATATAATATATATATATATATATATATATATATATATATATATATATATATTAAATGTTTAATAATAATAATAATGTCTTTTCAGCTTGTATATTAGGCCTGAGACCTGTCATCTGGCCCTTATATTTAAAACATTTATCCTATTTTCACTGAATATTTATATTCTTTACACAATTCATTCGATGTGGCCGCCCCCCTCCGATCAATCGGCTGATACCGTCAAGCTCTAGCACTTATATGACTGCCCTGAATCTATTGCCCTTATGGCAAGCCCCAACCCTTTTTATCATATGGGTGCTAGAAGGTGGTGGCTGAGGGTCTTATTGTCCTGGATTTGACATTAAACTCTATCTGATGGTGAGGTTCCAGTTTAAAGGTCTGGGGAATGTGGAGCACCCCTTCATCACCATTGCTCCCTTGTTCACTCTGGCCTGGGGTGGTAGTGCCTGTTAGGGTTCCATCTATGGGTTAAATAGAAAAATGTGTTTATTAAAAAAAATTGAGTATCCATTAAGAATGAATTTATTTAAAATCTTTGTCGGCATTAAATGACCCACTGATGTTGGTGTG
>CM042147.1:88460566-88509070 GCA_023376005.1 Doryteuthis pealeii
TGATGTAAATAACAAAGGGAATTGTGACTTGTATAGTAATATAGTTTCGGTTACAGACATACACACCCACAATCTCCATTATAATAAGATATTAAAATAAAATAATACCGGGTATGTATTATTTAAACTTATTTTAAAAAAACAAAAAAAAACAATGAAGACCGTCTAAGGTTACATGCTCAAATTTTGAGTGTATTTGTTCTATGTTATGACGATTTTCGGTAATGTGGCGTAAGCAGTGATGTAGTTTCGGTTACAGACAAATAGAGACCTAAACTCTATTATTAATCTATTGTTAATAGATTTAACGTTTTACATTTCTACACGTTTTTATTTTTTGTTTTGGTATATTTTTTTAATAAAACATGTATTCTGTTCTTTTAAGCATTTTATTTTTAATCAGTATTCTTATAGTCTCTATATTAGTCTTTCCTTAAACGGTTTTATTTCTCTCAAATCTTTCCAATAAGAAAGAGAAAAACTACCTTTTACCGTTTTCTCAGTATCGATGTGCGATGATTAAGAAGGCTTTCGGTGCGACCCTCGTATTCTAAGTCATTTTTCAATTTTGTACTCATGGCATGTTTTCAATATATATATATATATATATATATGTGTGTGTGTGTGTGTGTGTGTGTGTGTGTGTGTGTGTGTGTGTGTGTGTGTTTTGGATGTTTGTTTATTTTTTTTATAGAAGCATTGCTGAATAAAGTATATTTATTAAATATTTTTTGAAGGCAATTACAATGCGAATATCGCATAAATTCGATAATTATAGAAGATAACAATGATAAGTGAATTTCGCAAAGAATTACTCGGTGTGTAGAATATCGTACAGATAATATATATATATATATATATATATATATATATATATATATATATATATATATATATATATTTAATAGCATTTAAAGTCGGAAACAACGTATTAAATGTCTTTAATAAATAACACTTAACTTACACCCCCTTCTTAAAAATAATAGACTCTCCAAATTTGATAAAAACATAGATAAAAGAACTAAAAGAATAAACTAAAAAAATGATGTACCCCATGATGACGACTGGCGAAACAGTCGAAAGCGCTCGGGATATAAGTATAGGAAACATTATATACCAATTGGATCCAGACTCAAGATAGATCGCAAGAAGACTGGAAAAAATAAAAATCCCCAAAAAATGAAGAAAGAATACTCCGTATTGTTCAATAGCACATGCCTAGAATATATATATATATATATATATATATATATATATATAATATGTGTGTGTGTGTGTGTGTGTGTGTGTGTGTGTCCTTGGTCTGTAATACAATATATATACATTTACCTAACCTCTCTGCTACGAGCAGGATGCGATACAAGGTCAAATTTTAAATAGGTTTGAATTCAGAGTTTTCCTTCTCCTAGACCGTTTGTCATACCAAGATTAAACAGCTCAATCTGACCTACTATTTACCCATAGTTGGGGGAAGAATAACTGATTTCATACCTTTCCCAAAGGTATTAGCACTACGTGAAATGAAAACAGTCTCGTCCATGGTTTGAACTCGGATCGACGTGTCATTTCTTTCGACGATAAGCATTACACAAGGAAATTAATTTGAGTCAATAGACGCGAGTCGCATAATTAGTTACTCAAACTAATTTCATCATTTTAGTTTGATTCACTAATTATGTGAATTCACCTCGAATTTAGAATTCAACCAAAAATCATCAATTCATCTTATTTCAATAAAATTCCTGATAAATTTTAAAAATGGACCATTTATACAGTCGCATAATGAGGGCCGGTCAATCCCGGTTGACACTTTTATGTGGGCACACTTTTGGGTCTTTGTATGAGCCTTTATTGACTGTATTGAAATATAAATGGAAGAATTTATCGTGGAATCAATCTCCTCGGTAGAGAATTTCTTCCAGAAGTGCAGTAGTCGTAGTTTGACCACCTACCAACATTTCAGACCGGAAATGTACCATTCAGCTCTGGGTAGATTAGGGAAAAGGGAGTTAGCAAAGCAAATACAATTTTAAAAGAAAATAAATACGGCCGGACGAAACCTTAAAATAATTTTGTTAGCTTTCTAAGAAAAGAAATGTTTGACCTCATTTAAGCTACAGGTTGCTGGTTGTGAAATTTAACATAGAAATACATTTCAAATTCTCCCGCTCTCTCTCTCTCTCTCTCTCTCTCTCTCTCTCTCTCTCTCTCTCTCTCTCTCTGAAAAACTAACATTACATAACGAGGAGGTAGTCAAGAGATACATAGAGGGGAAGAAAGAGATATACACAGAGTAAAGTAAGAGATTGGACGGGGTTTGACTTAATTTCGAATTACGACTAATTAGAACCAATTAAAACATAATTGTTTCAAACATAATTCAATCCTAAAAGTAAGGAATAATTTAGTATAATTTTGATTATATATAATATATATATATATATATATAATATATATATATATATATATATTCGAATGTAGAAATAAAATGGTCAGTTGAAGACACTTAGATATCAAAAAATAATTCTCATTCAACGAATGGATATGTTACGATATCATTTCATTTTTCTTCGCTTCTTTTGGGACGTTTTCTTTGCCTAAACTTTTCTCCTAACGATGAATAAGGTCGGAACAAGTTGAGAACAATTAAAAAGTAAATAATCCCAAAGAAATATTCCGATTTGTCTTTATATGTAGTGGTACCTTGACTTACGAGTTTTATTCGTTTATTACTTTACTCAATTTCCTCGTATATCAAATCAGTTTTCTCCATTAAAAAAAATTAATTTCTATTGCAGCATGTACTGTAAGTTAACAGATATCCAAATGCCTTGATTCGGCATTAAATAACCCGAAAGTGTTTGTATGCCGTAAAACAACAACTGGAATTCCATTAATCAGAGTTCTTGGCCCCCCCAAGAAAAAACATGATTTTTTTGTTACTTTTTTAAATGAGAATAATAGCACTGTAGAGTACAAACACAATAAAATAGAATGTAATAAATTATGTGCCATATGTTTTAATATCTGTGACCTGTGAATAATGGCAATGAAGTAGTACTCCACACTCCCCAGAGCTCCAGAATTGGAACTTCACAACTAAATGCAATTTAACGTCATACCCAGGATTCTAAGATAAGACCCTCAGCCACCACCTTCTCGCACCAATATGATAAAAAAAGGCTGGGATTGCTATAAGGGCATTAGGGTCGAGACAATCATATATATGAAAGGTAGAAAGCGCGTGGTGTAATGGTTAAAGTCATAGGAAATGGACTCGTCGCCCCGAGTTCAAATCCTGGACGTGGTAATTGCATTTCACTTAGCTCTAATACCCCTGGGAAAGGTATGAATTCTACTCTCCCTCCAGCTATGGGTAAATAGTAGGGCAGACTGGGCTCTTTAACCTTGGTTAGGCAACCGGTCTAGGAGAAGGAAAACTCTGAATTCAAACCTGTTAAACTCCGCTTAAGAAATTGACCTTGTGTCACATCCTGCTCGTGTGGAGGGGTCGGTAAATATATATATATATATATATGAAAGGGATTGACGTGACTAGGATTCCGACCGTTCGTCTAGCCTAAGTAAAGACAGAAGGAGAGTTTTGCATGTCATAGACTGCTCAGCCACCAAGATCTCACCCTTAAGCAAACAGGTGGCCTCAATGGGGAATTTTACCCCTCTACAGAGGTACAGTCGGCATAATCTACAGGCCCGTGTGGGTTTCAAAAGGCCTTGTTTGTAAGGGCATTAATCACCCAATAATACACATAGAGGGATTTCGTATTCATGTGTATCACTTTTGCTTGCCCTCTAATCGCAAGGTTGAATTCTTTCAGTAGATCATCCAACTCCGCCACATTAATATACTCTGTCTTGTACCCTTAGAGTCAAATGACGCTCCCACAGTGAACTGGCGTCCATTTACACGTCCAACTCTTTCTCGTCTACACACCACTTTCCTTGGGCAGGGTCTTGTCGTGTCCGTCAGCATACGTTCTAGGAGAGCATCATTGATTTCATCACCCCAGTAATGCGAGACGGCGATGGCCTGACGTTTAATGAAGCCTGTCGCCATACGAAGCCACCCACACCCTGGAAAGTGGCTTACAAGTTTGCCATGTACAGAAAAGACATTTCTCCGTGTCATGGTCGAAGGATTATCCACTATGTCACATCCTCGCCGTCCTAGAGGATGATCATAGATTCCTTTTCACGGGGCTAGAAAGTGCACGTATGAAAATACATGCCGTCACACGATCCGTTGTTTGGGTGGTTGTTTTGTTTTACGGCACTTTTGCTTGACCCCTGATCGCAAGGTTGAATTATTTAAGTATGGCTTCTCGCTCCGCCACATTAATATACTGTGTATCTTTTTATATCAGCACGCGTCTTCAATGATTGCTGCCTCGGAGTCAAGTGGCACTCCCACAGCCAGTGAACTGGCGTCTATTTACACATTCAACTCTTTCCCGTCTACACACCACTTTCTTTGGGTAGGGTCTTGTCGCTACACCCAGACAAGGGTGCAAGTCAATACATGTTCTATGGGAGCATCATCGATTTCATCATCCCAGTCCTGCGAGACGACAGTGGCCCGACGTTTATCGCCATACGAAGCCACCTACTCACTGGAAATGACCCAAAAAGGGTTGATCCTTTTCGGGTCATTTAATGCTGAATCAAATGGTTTTGATATCAGGTTGCTAACAGTACCTGCTGTTGCTTAAATGGTCACCCATCTAAGTATTGAATAGACTTATCGGAGCTTAACTTCGTTAATCTAACAGGAACCGGTACTTTCAACGTGACTTGATTGCACGGTCAGGTATTCATCTGAAAGGGACTGATACATTTAGTAAATCGATCAAATAAATGTCGAAAAATCATTTTACATTTTGGTCTTTCCCAACTCAGCGAAAGGCTGATTTAAGCTCGACTGTTACTACTACTTTTATCATTATTACCATGAACTTACTTCTGGTCCTACATCTAAACAGAAGAAGAAAAAAACAACGAATATATCAAAGTGACAGTTAGAGCTTTGTTTCCCTTAAACTTTATAAAAAGTAATAAACGGTTCGTAGTAAAAACGTAAGGTTTTAATTGCTTTTTTATTTCATAATTATTTTATATGGGCACACGCACATATGCCTATACAACATTAAACCTAAACCCCATAAGTAGTGACCTTGACTTGACATCATATGGATGCGTAAACCTCTGATTCATTACTCAAATGGTACTTCTAGGTAGTCGCCTTGTCGGCTGGGGCAGAAGAATACACCGACTGCACCTCTGCAGAGGAGTAAAATCCTCCCAATGGAGACACCTGTTGGTCGTGGTGGCTTCCTGTAATCCTTAATGACGGAATAATGGTGACTGAGCAGTCCATGACTTGCAACCCCCAACTTTAGCCCTTACCTGGGCTAGATGGGCGGGCGGGTATCAATCGGCTGATCACGTAAAGTTCTAGCCCCTATATAATTTTCCCGACATTATTATCCTTATATTACCCCATTCCTTTTATCATATATGTGCTAGAGGGTCATGGCTGAGGGTCGTTATGTCCTGGGTATGGCGTTAAACTGTATCTAGTGGTGAGGTTCCAATTTTGGGGAGTGTGGAGTACCCGTTTATCGCCATTACTCCCAGGTCTACCCTGACCCAGAGGGGTAGTAAATGTTAGGGTTCCATCAATGATTTAAATAGATTAAAAAATGAATATTAAAAATGTACTTAAAAATTGAGTTTGAAACAAAATTGAATACCGAACAAGAATGAATAAAGCAAAACATCTTTGGCATAAAATAACCTAACAAGGGTTGAAATGCTGTAAAACCAACCAAACGATCAACCAACAAACCAACCAATCAATTTCTAGATAGCGGTACAAATTTCGGCAGTTCGGTTTCTATAGTTTAATATAACGAGGCCTTTGAATCCAAGTCGAGGGTTAAAAAAATCTTTTCTTTCCTTTTCATTTTAGACAATGAAGATGAAGATAACAGTCAGATTTGTTGTTTTGCTGGTTGCCTAACTGGAATCGCCGCAAGTGTTCTTTTTATTTTCATCGTTCCCTTAGGTGAGTATCAAATACATAAACACATTCATTCCTTGTCTATGTTCTTTACACCAGTGGTTCTCAACGTGGGCTCCTAGGACCACAAGTGTGTATGATACATTTTAAAAATGTGTCTGGACTTATGAAAAACTTAAGTATGACATATAGGGGGCCCGCGTCCCGTGTTCGCGCGTCATCGTGTCATTTCGCCGTGTCGCTGGTCGAAAGTCAACCCCCACGCCGTATCCGGGAACGCACCCATATGTCATAAGGAAAAACAACAGCAACAAAGAGAGACGGACAAAGCAGGTTAGGGTGAAGAGTCCAAGTGGTTAGGAAGAGATTATGGCACCAGGTTCTATTCTGCTACTCTATCATCGTTGGGTCCAGTCGAATAGAGGGGAGAGAGCCCAAATGCTCGCCTCGGCTCTCGATCCAACTCTGCCCAACTCCCCCCTCTGCAAACTCAACCAACTCGACTGCCAACTGAACTGAACTCGACTGCATTTCGGCTTCCACTGCCCCTGAACTGAGCTTGACTATATATATATATATATATATATATATATATATATATATATATATATATATATATATATATAACATTCCCCCCACCATCTCCTTGACCTGGCTAACCCTTGACTATTCTTTTGTTTGGAATTTAAAAAACTAGAACAATCACAATACTAGCACAAGTTAATTCCAGACTTATAGTCTCCGGTATTAAAGACTAACAATAACTAGTACAATGTCCCTTGTAACTAAATCCTTACTCTAAATAAATAATTTATATTACAAACAGAAACAAATCATCCCAGATTGTATATCATATGCATGCCAGTGCACCAAACTGGAAAGCACTAATATCATAGTGCTACATAAGCGTCTGGGAGAAACATCTGCAAAAGAATGAGTTTGTCCTTTTGTCAATTTGGCCTAAACTTCTCAAACACCAGAAATCATCACAAGCTAGACTGAAGGTTTGCAAAACTTGAGGGAATATATGAAAAGAAGATTTAAAGATATCCTCGAAATGACCCCTTCCTAAATTATGGAAATGGAACTTTTTTATGTCAAAGTGAGCAAGATATTAATCGCATTATTACTGTAGAACTTCTTGAACTGATAGAGAACAAAATATGGATGGAGAGAATTAAAAGAGAAGGATCGATTGAATACCTGAATGTGTGAAGTATTACAAAATTAGGGATAAATTTTTTGTTTCAAATTCCTTAATTCCGTTTTTAGTTTTGGTAAATTCCCTTCTTTTGCGTTTTCATTTTTGATGGATTCCGTTTTTCTATTTTACTGTATTTCATGTGTAAATTGCAATAAATTGTGCAGTGAATATTATTTTTATAACATTGAAAGAAATAGCAGATATAATTTTCTCAAACATTTTTAATGATTTTCTATTTGTGTGTGCTGTCTGTCGTACACATTCCACCCAAATATGAGTTGTCAAATCTACCTATTCTCCCGTTATGAAACAAAAACATTCATGTTGTGTTATGTGGGTAAATTTTCTTTAGTATCAGTCTCTCCTTCGCAACAATATGTCTTTGAAACAAGCCAATGTATATCCCACAAACGATCTTATTAAGAAATTTTTTTTTTAATTTTTAAATGTACTAGCAAATATATGCACCCTCCGTAGGGTGCAAGTATTTAAGTTTTAATGTAATAATATATTATATTAAATTATAAAGGCTAATGAAACTAAATAAGAATGCAGATAAAAAGATTTGAAACAGAGAGGGGTATAACCGAAAAATAGAACAACTGAAACTTACTCTTCCATCACTTTTGTCTTTCATTGTTATTTTTTCTAATTTAAGTATTTAGTTAAAAGAGGAAGTGAAGAATAAAATGACAGTTATTTTTTCTTGTTAACGAATTTCATTTAAGATTCATTGACGAAATGTTTGCTTATATTCATTATAATAAAACCAAACAATTAGAAATCAATAATACTAAGCACATATTTATTAAAATCACATCTTTAATATCAATATGCAAATTAGCCTTCCCATTCACACTGTAAATAGCTATTTTGTTGTACATATAAATATAATTGCATGCTATTAGTATGTAGATATGGTTAACAGTATTAATAATGTAAAACAATTTTATTAATAATTGAGTTTTAAATAAAAACAAAATCATTGAGAATGTGATATAAATAACAAAGGGAATTGTGACTTGAGTAGTGATATAGTTTCGGTTACAGACAGAAAAGCAAACAATCTCCATTATAATAAGATATAAAATTGGATTATTTTTTCTTTTCAACTTTTGATCTTGAAGTGAATTATTTAAGTATGTTCTACTTTTCTATGGAGAGCATGGTCAGGGTCGAGAGAGAAATTACCAAGTTTTAGGAAAATATTGTTTTTCTGCGTGCTGTAGAAAATTTATTTGCAGGCCGCAAGAACAGAGGTAAAAGAGTGTTAGAACGCTTTTTTGTGACTCTCACGTGACCGCTTAATAGACACGCCCTTTATTCAAAGGAGAAAATTATTCATTGTCACCCTACAATTCAATTATTTATTTTATATCAATATATTCTTGTTCAGTGCTTTATATATATATACATACATACATACACACACACACACACACATATATATATATATATGTGTGTGTGTGTGTGTGTGTGTGTGTTTTACCCCCCCTATCAACTTAACTCCTCCCACGTCCCAACACCACAGATTTAAGGTCTTCATGCGTCCTGGAATTTGCACCAATTGATACTGATTTCTTCCCCGTCTTCATATATAACCGGCATTTCTCATATTCCGAAAATTACCCACCGTCTCTACACAATATTTCACATGTCCTAGTGAAGGTTGCACAAACCGATACGTTATAACGTCGACTTCACCATCAAGAATAAATCTTTTGAAATACTTCGTGTTTTTCTTTTTTTTCTACATATATATATATATATATATATATATATATATATATATATATAATGGTTTTACATATTTAATGACATAGGAACAGTCACGACCAATGGTTTCATGCATGCGTAACCGCAAACATTCTTCAGGTGACGTTGGAGTTATATGTCCAAATATAGTTTATATATATATATATATATATATTATGAGAGAGAGAGAGAGAGAGAGAGAGAGAGAGAGAGAGAGAGAGAGAGAGAGAGAGAGAGAAAAGGATATGAAAACACACAATGCTGTTAAAATGAAAATATTTTATATCATATTCATAGCTAATATTGAACAATATTTCGATTTATAAAAATCATCTTCAGAGCTTGTTTTTACTCCGGACTCATCGAGAGAGGAGCTGAAAATAATTTTGATATATATATATATATATATATATATATATATATATATATATTACTTGTAAAATGACTGACTTTATAAGCATTCAAACTATACACTATTTTTTTACTTATTTCCACAGGTTTTTTGCTTGTGATCTACGGCCGAAATAATAATTCATCGTTGTATATGGTAGTCGGCGTGAGCTTCCTCAGTTTACCGGTGCTGATTTTTGTTGCCTTTGTTACAATCGTTCAGTGCCGACAACAAACAATAGAAACGCAGCAGAATACTCCCATTAAACAGGACAACCAATCACAGAGATATTGACGACCACGTGACTGACTGGAATAAAGACGCCACGGAACGACAACTCTCCAGACCAGAAATTCACTTATTCTTAACTAACATTCATTCTGAAAAATCGTCTTTAAACAACAACAACAACAACAACAGAAAGAATGAAACCCCTTAGACCAATAGTTCTCGAACTTCTTTTTACCTATGTACCCCTTTGATCCTATTTCACTCTGGTGGACACGACCCCTTCCCCTAGCCATTCGATGTTTAAAAATTCAATAGTGCTTTTATAATCTAATACTTTTTACTTGAATGACCCCCCCCCCCCAAATGTTATATGATCAATGGGGTCCATATGGCCCCGGTTGAAAACCACTGATTTTGTCGGTTTTATTTTAGATGAAGAAGGAAACACGCACCAAAAGTTGTGACTCCAATTTATTTCTTCGGAAACATCAACAGATAAAAGAACACAATAACGCCGTTGGAGAGAGAGAGAGAGAGAGAGAGAGAGAGAGAGAGAGAGAGAGAGAGAGAGTGTGTGTGTGTGTGTGTGAGAGAGAGAGAGAGAGAGAGTGTGTGTGTGTGTGTGTGTGTGTGTGTGAGAGAGAGAGAGAGAATACTTTTTTTTAGCTACAAAACGCTATTTTACCCCATAGGATCACCCCTATTGACACTGGATGTTCGCTACGAAGAACAAGAGCCATTGCTTTCAGTCAGTTTCTTATACAATGAAAATGTCAAGTCGCCGAATGTTTATCAGCATGGGAAACAGAATCAGGAAACAGAGTTCGAATTCTGTCAAGGGATATTCATATTTACTTCGCACTCATGTTCCTGAAGAAGGCATAAAGGAATCAAATTCAAAGTCCAAAATTTTGAGACGGGGCTAGAGTGTAGTTCATATCCATCAGCCGCATTCTTGACTTTGGATAGGACGCGGCAAAAAGATCTTGTTCCTGTGGATTCTAACTATGTGGCAGCACCTCCCCATTGCACCAAAGAAGAACGTCAGTGAAGTCTGACGCCTTCAAGAAATTAGGAACCAGGGAAATTAGACGAACCATATTTAAAAATTACCCATACGGGGAAAATTGCTAATTCTCAACTTCCCTTTCACATCGTTACAAAAAATGTCTCATCACTGGTATGCCACAACGATTAACAAAGGAAAAAGTTGATGTATGAGTCCTCAGGCAAGTTGCTCTTTCCTGGGTAAGTAGAAGTATCAACAATGAAGCTATTGCCATTGAAAGGGAAATACCGTATGTATTCGTGTAATGAACGACTTTTTAAGACAAATGTTTGCCTAAAAACAACAAGGGGTCATTCATTACATGAGATATGTTTAGAAACTTCAAAGCATACCATGTTTCTAGGCATAACCTTGACGTAACTCCGATCCAAAGTGTCCTCTCATAGTCGATACATAAACAAAGTTAAGATAATAATTTTTTCTCCCAATTTTTACTATTTATAACACTTGTGCGCATAATATATAAAAAAACATTTATGTAAAAACTTCCTTAACTAAAAGACTTTGTATAATTTCATTTGAAATAAATAATAAGAAAAGAAGGTTCCCGAGTCCGAGAAAGTTCCTGAGTCCGACAAGAAATACCTGATGAAGACCGGAGGGCACATTGGCCGAAACATTGTACAGAAAACAATGAAGATGAGGACAATAGTCCGAATAATTCAAAAAAATCCTAAATACTATGAGTTAAGAAAGTTTTTACTTAACATTGTTTACTATCTATAACACCTGTGCATATATGTACAAATTGGTTGGTTGATTGAATTTTACATGTCAACCCTTGGATTATTTCAATCAACATTTTTGAACTCATTTTAACTCATTTATTGATCTTATTTGACCCATAGATGGGCCCCAACAAGTACCACCACCCCTAGACAGAGTGGACCTGGGAATAATGGCAATGAAGGGGTACTCTCCCCAGAGCTCCAGAATTGAAACCTCACTAGATGCAGTTTAATGTCATACTCATGACACTGTAAAAATTGGATCGAAGATACCACAAGGTTAGGCTTAGAAGCAAAGTAAGCTTCGACGTTTCAAAAGCATAACTAGTGTAATGAACGACCCTTTGTTTTTAGGTGAAAAAAATGGTCTTAAAGTCGTTCATTGCACTAGTATATACGATAACCAAAGAATTTGTTGAGCAAGAAGAGAATGAGAAACGGCAAATAGATCAAATGAATTTACATATTAAAACAAAAATCGTATGTAAATTCCTACATAAAAGAAATATACTTGAAAGTCGATTATTAATAATATGGAAGAGTTTGTTTGTCTGTCCTCTTAAGACAAATGGCGTGAGGTCGAACTGCTAAATTTGGTATAAGAATCAGCGGGTTATTAGTTCGAATCTAACCCCTGCATTCCTTATAATGCATTAGGCTATCAAAAATGATAACCTAACACTGAATATTCGGAAGGGAAAAGACAAACTCAGTATATAAACGATAACAACATTTGATTACAATAACATGAAAGAATAAAAACATGTTTCAGTCCCAAAACAACAAAAAGGGTTCAACTGCTGTTCCAAGGAACACAATGAAGTGTAATGAGAAAAGGGTTAAATGCACTTAATGGTTTTCCTTTCGTTTGGTTGCCCTGGGGACAAGCGTGAACACACATGTGCTTATTCGCTCACAGACTGAAAAAAAGACCGTGTTGCTGAAAAAAAAAAAAGGCAAGCTAATGTCTTGAATTGTCACGTGACCAACGGACACGTGACCAACGGACATGTGACGTGGAAAGCTCTGCCCACAATTTCAAAGGGTAGACAATTATATTTTGTGATCCACCATTGGTATGCAAGACGTTTGGCTTTTTACTAGTGCTAGACCAAGGAAATTTTTTTTTTTTTAGTGTCTGAGGTAGAACGTCACACCTACCATCAGCTCTCACTTTACCGCACAGAACCCTGTGCTATTCATACGCTGAGTTGGTGAGGGCTAGTATTGAATCAGGAACCTTCTGGTTCGCAGGAAAACACTTTACCGACTGAGTTAAGTACAAGACTAATGAATACAGGGTCCGGTAGAATTAACCGGTTTTAAAATTGCTGCATTACTAATAATTATTGGAGCAAGTGGGAGGAATGTTTTTGAGCAGCAGGCATATCATTTTGGTTGTCACCAAAGTGTGGAATGGTAGACATATTGCATTTGGGTTCAAACCCTATCTCCAAACATGATATCCCGTGGTTGGATCGCTTACCAATTCTATCACCTTGTGATTATTTAATCTGGGAATATCCGAAGGCTTAATTCCTTACATGTAATCAACTGATGAACTTTACTAGTCATGAAATTGCAACAATACCAGAGACAAAGATGCGGAGAATCTTGCAGAACTTCAGGGTGAGGCTTCAGGAGGGCATTGCTAGTAAGGGCAAGCAATATAATCTTTAAAATAAAGTGATGACAATCATCATCATCAAGGCTTGCCGATAGTATGGATTCCTTTGACTCTCTTGCAATCCATCCCTACTGGCCATCACTCTTGGTTGATCCTCTAGACAGCATCCAGTGTTCGTACAAAGCTGGTGAATATAACTTTTTGCTGGTTGGTAAACACCAGTGTGGCCATGAGTAGGAGTCCATAGGAGAACATCACTTATGAGTTCGTCCTTACTTTTCCAGCAGTGCAGAACATGTCTTGTTAATCTTATTTGGAATGATCTGTGTGATAGGAAATAAGTGTAATTGGATGTATGTTGTCTTTTTTATTTAATTTCAAGACCCGAGAGATAGTTCTGCCGGATATCATACTAGAAATGGAAGTGATGAAGTGGCTTTAGGCCAAAATGAAATGCACAGTCAAATACTTATAAAATCTACGGCATTTTCTTCTATACTTGTTGACTGGGCTTGGCATCAAAACATTGCTTTTAAAATGGGTGACTTCTGTTGGAAGAACTACTTTTAAAGAAACTTTAAAAAATCTAACTATAAACATATAATATACGCAATACTGTAACCTCAAAACTCAAAATAATCCAAGATCGGTTGACATGCCGTTAAGACCATTAAATCAATCATATAATTTAAAAATTATTCTTAAAATTTGTTTTGCCATCTTTATCAGTATTTCTAAATACTTTTTTTCTGAGATGCTGCTACTGCGCCTAAATCACTTGGTTTGATTACCCAGAGCTTCTCAAATTTTTTACTTTGATGCATCCCTTGGAACCTAATTTAATTTCCAATCACCCTATAACAAATTAATTGAATATTGCCGACATTTTGTTTTAAGTCTCCCTGGATGCCATGGTGAGAGGTGTTGATTTTTGTTTTCAATTTCAAAATGAAAGTTCTTTTTTTAATGCACAAATAATTGTAAAATTTACAGAACTTTGTTCCTTACTTGTTGACTGGGCTTGGCATCAAAATATTGCTTTTAAAATAGGTGAGCTCTTTTTATGTTGAAGTTAAAATTTTCTTGCACTTTTGGCCACAGCAATGGCAGCCAATAGTCCTAAACCAATGCTTTCAGATCTGACCTGTCCAAGCCATGCTGTGATCAGAAAAAAATTTTAAAAAAAACATGATGAACAGGAAATGTCAGTATCTTTCTTAGAAAAATTGCACCCATTGCAAGATAACAAGTTAATCTTATGTTAGAGTATATTTTTTATAATAAAAAAGCTATTTAAACATTTTTTCATTGTGGATTTGTTTTTACATAAAATGAAAAAAAAAATCACGAAAGTTTTCTTTCCTTTTTTTTTCTTTTTTTTTTTTTTTTTTTGTTTGTTGTTGTTGCTGTTGTTGCATTAGCCTGTCACTTCCAAGTCAGATTGAAATTGTTTAGCAATAATCTTTTCTTTTTTTTTTAAATCTTTGTGCTTCTAGACTTTTACAAATAAGCTCCATCTTTAACTTTTTGCCTACTTTAAGCTGCTAACAGCAGATTGTTTCTATGAATACCACACCTAAGAAAAGCACAAAAACTGATTGTTAGTTCATTATAATTTAGCAGAAGGACTCAGATTACAATTATAATAGGACTTTATTCGAATAGAATGAGATCTGAGGTGAATAGATAGTGAACTTTGAAATATCCAATCATACAGGTAAAAGAATACCAAGAAAATTTGGTACAGTCGTGGGGGAAATTTGGTAGGCAAAGAGTTAATCCTTTCACCTAAAAAAAAAGGTGTTATTTTAAAGTTTTGGATAAACAAAATTATGGTTTGAGTATGTTTTAATAAAAATTAAATTTGACTGTGACACCAGTTTCCCAGTATGAATAAAGGATTAAACTTATCCCTATCAGCTGTCCAGGTTAAAGCCTACTATTGTGATTTTTAGGGTTCTCAAGAACAGTATGGTATCTATCAGTGACATATAAAAGATGTCCCTTTTATTAGAGGCGCATTGTGTAATGGTTACCGTCATACAAAATAGACACGACAAGGAGTTCAAATCCTGAACAAGGCTGTTTGCAATTTACATAGTGCTAATACCATTGGGAAAGGTATGAATCTAACTATTCTCTCTCCAGCTATGGGTAAATAGTAGGACAGACTGGGCTCTTCAACTTTGGTATAGCAACCAGTGTTGGAGAAGGAAAACTGAGTTCAAACCTGTTAAACTCTGTTTAAGAAATTGACCTTGTATTGCATCCTGCTCATGTGGAAGTGTTGGTATATATATATATCTACTTGTACACAAGTTAAATCTAATCTTTCTGATAAGATAAAGTAAAAATTCTTCCAAGCTGTAACTGGATTAGTGCTACTGTATGGCTACACCACTTGGACTCAAAATGCTTGGAGAAAAATTGGATGGAACTGTACAACGGTGCTGCGTGTGGTCTTGAACAAATCCTGGGAACAACACCCTGTAAAAGAGCAGATGTACAGCCACTTGCCCCCTATCACACTAACCATCTGGGTAAGATGGACAAGACACGCTAGACACTGCTGGAGGAGGAAAAATATATATAGAAAGAGAGATCCAGCTATTCTTCCTCCAGATATGGGTGAATAGTAGGGTAGACCAGGCTCTTGTCTGATGGTATTTTTATGTCCAGTTTTGCGGGTTGTTTCTAGAAGGAGGAGTTTACTAAAAATCACATAAATAAAAATTACCATAAAAAGAAATGAGTATGGTCTTTTTAGTCCCTTTGCATCTTTTGAGTAGCCTTCCCCTATATTACTCTTAAAAAAAAAAAAAAAGAAAAAAAAAAAAGGTGGCAGAATGGCCTATTGTCTGTATCAGCCAGACAAAAAAGATATCTATCCACTTTTCACTAGTGCTAGACCAGGGAGATTGTTTTGCATCTGAGATGGAGTGCCACACCTACCATTAGCTCCCTACTTTACCACACAGATCCAGCTGTGCTACTCATTCACGGAGTTGGAACCTTGTGGTTCACAAGGCAGATGCTCTACCAACTGAGTTAAACAGTTTTTCTGAGCTGAGATTTTATATTACTGTGACGGAGAACGAGAAAGGAAAGGGAGAAAGACATTGTCTTGCCTGCTGGGATCGAACCCGCGTCCTCCCGCATGCGAAAACAGATGCGATGTAGGAACTGGAAGGACGCGAGGTTTGACTGACGTGCCCGTATGTTTGGCTAATATGCCCATAAAATAACAAGCGAGTCAAGCGCTGAGCAGTCAGCAGTCAGCAGCAGCAGAGGCAGTCGACGACGAAGCGCTTTTCAGTAAAGAAATGGATTTTAGTCAAACAGAAACAAAACTAAATAGGAAATGTGATTTTGAACTGCTAAAGATTATTTCGACTACGACGACGGATTTTTCCAACTGCTAGACGAAGAATGTGTTGACCAACAGAGGGTCCGACTTGTGAGAAGACTGAGAACTCGCTTGTTTTTGGTTCCCCCTCGGTGGGAGCTTGTTTATTCAAAGGTCTATTTCGCCCCATATATTTCGCCCCCCTTCTATAATTACTTTACAGTTTTTTGTTATTTTATATTTTTTTATCCAATAATTTTGGTGCCCTTAAAAATTTATCGCCTGGGAGCCTGGGTACATGTTTTACTGCAGAGTGATTTTGTCTGATTTCCCCAGCAATTTTTTTACAGGTTTGATTGAAGTTGCACGCAGCACAGAAACAGCATCACAGAAAGAAAAGACAAAGATCAAGACAACAGGCAAACTTCTAAGATACTCAGCAACTGCCTCACATGTTAGGGTCATCTAGTGCTATTTCCATTCTGCTCTCCAAATTCTAGCTGTTACAGCAGACAAGAGTCCAAGAGGGCAACCCTTTTGAGGCCCGGTTCTTCAACTCTCAGATGATCTTTCCTAGCATATGTCTATCTGCATCAAACTGCTATCCATCCAAAACTGCTACGTTGACCATAGTTTCTATCCCTCTTGTTTTCTAGTCTCATCTTCTTGTCCCTCCGATTTCTTGTTCTCATACTGTCCTGCAAATACGGAGTAACACCCCCTACCGCTCCTTCTGGATATAAACCACCCACACCACAAAGCTGGACATAAAAGTATCATCAGACTGTATATCACAAAGACACACTCAAACGGATAATAAAACTTTAACTCTTTTAATTGTAACCAAAGTTGGTCCCTCAGCTAATTTAACTTGTCCTTATTCTACTTTATCCATTGACTCTCTACACTTAACGGTAATCCTAAACTTTTTCCTTGTAAATTCCTACCATAAAATAAACTGACCCCTCATTTTATGTCCGTGTTTTTGCAATAAATGTTTTATTTTTCTTGCAGCCATTATTTTACAATACTAAATATATTTTCTTGATTCTTTATTCTTTAACAAATAAAGAAAATATATTTACTATTGTAAAATAACGAGTGCAAGAAAAATAAAACATTTATTGCAAAAACATGGACATAAAATGAGGGTTCAGTTTATTTTATGGTAGGAATTTACAAGGAAAAAGTTAAGGATTACCCACTTAACATATTCATTTACTGGTCACTCTCACTTCTCTCAGTTCATTACTATTCTTTTGATATCACCACACACAATTAAACATGTCCACATACACACCAATACATATACTCTACATAAACATACATATACCTGCACAGGTATGTCTAACTCCACACACATATATACGTACATACATATGGTAGGAAAATATGGAAGTAAATCCAACTATATGTGGAAAATAAAAAATACAAAGTATTCCCAAGAATTTTTCTCTATTTACTCACTCATCTCCCCATTTTTATTTTGAAAAGATTTCCATCACTGTTCAGGCCGCACTTTTTTACATCCTAATGGTTTCGCGAATATTTGATAAAAACCAAAACATTTTAACATCAACTTTCCTCTCTATAATAGATTTATCTTTTCAGGTATACTTTGTTTATTCTATTTTCTCCATACACACACACACACACACACACACACACACATATATATATATATATATATATATATATATATACACACACACACACACACACCTCAACATAGATATACCTATACCCACCTACACACATAGTCATAGTGTCACACATGCACCATTGCACAATCACCACTCTGGGCCCACCTATGCTATGCTACTGCCCAGAATTAATCCACTCCCCATGTGTCTCCACTTCTGAGGGGATTCTCAGTAAGTTCATCATATCAGATTAATTTCTCTTATAAGATAGGTTTTCCCTAACTCTAAACCTTTGGCTTTTTTTTATCAAATTCTGAATACAAGAACAAATAATTTACCTTTGATAAATTTACTGGATACAATTTTAAAATTATGTTAAGTTAATCGACTCATCAAATGGATCTACTCCAGAGGATGTCTGAAACCAAAATATATTAGACAAACCACCTTTTTTTTTTAAATCATCTTTTTTCAGCAATCTTATAATGGAGATTTGGTATTTGTCTGTCCGTTAATGAAACTATGTCATTACTTATGTCATAATACTCTCAGGAATTGTGTAAGTTTATCAATGAGTATTTAATTTATAGTCCAAATCATTAACACATAGAGTATTTATAACCAATGTCTCAATGAAAATCTGAGTTAAATTTGCCTCAAAACAGCCCATGTTAAAATCCTACAATGCATCTAATATATCACTGAGAAATAAAAGTTTACATAATATATAGTCTTGTTAATTTGCATAATGGTTTTAACAAAAGCAGGTTTAATAAATCATTACTTAGTGTTATTGAACTCTAATATTATTGTTTTATTCTTCAACATATTAAAATCAATCCTAATGATTTTATATAGAAACCAATTAAAATATGATTAAAATAAGTAATATTTTCATATGCATTCTTATTTAATTTTGTTAGTCTTTCTAATTTGATATATCTCATTACATTAAAACTTAAATACTTATGCCCATTATATATCAAATATTCCTATCTAATATGAATAATTTGCACACAGTTGTATAGTTTCAAGTATTCTTATATTATACTAATAATCTATACACATTTATATTATTTTAAGTAATCATTTCTATCTAATAATAATCATATATGTGCTAGAAGGCTGTGGCTAAAGGTCTTAGTGTCCTGGGTATGATGTTAAACTGCATCTGTTGGTGAAGTTCTAATTCTGGAGGTCTTGGGAGTGTGGAGTACACTTTCATCGCCATTACTCCCAGGTCAACTCTGACCCGGAATGGTAGTACCTGTTAGAGTCCAACATACTGGTTAGGTAGATCGAAAAAGGAGTTTTGAAAAAGATGTGTTAAGTAAAAATTGAGTTTTTAAAAAAAAATCGAATACCCAATAAGAATGAAATAAAACAAAACATATTTGGCATAAAATAACCCAAAGGTTGACATGCCATAAAATCCAACCAACCGGGTGATGAATTTTAATAAATAATACCAGGACAAAATTTAACTCTGAATCCATAATTGTTTTGTCCATGAAAGGTAACAACAATAAAAAAACACATAACAGAACAAAGAAAAAGAAAGAAATCTTCCTTATAGGAAAATCATTTTTTTATTCTCCTCTTAAAAACAGTTTATAGGGAAATTTTTATTTAAAAAATTTTTTTTCATAGACATTCTGTTTCAGAATACCGAAAAACACTGAGTATCAGTGGAAGGCTGAATAAAAATACTGTAACACATGCAGCAATATGGGTGTTTAAAAACCAAAATAAATTCAGATATTTCTCTTTATTTCACCATATAAAAATATCTTTTATCAGTTCAAATAAAAGTGTGTAGAGTATTTTTAGCCATAAATAACAAGCTTGAAAAAAATTCATTGGCTAAAATCTGTCCTTCATGAGACAAGAGGAGCCCACAGTTGATTTATATATTTAAAGAATTATCATTGCGATAAGAAAAACTGATGCAATTTTGTAATCTAATAACTTGACCAATTCTCATTCAAATGATCTCAAACTTCAACAACATATATAGAAACAACACTAAAATACTATTTTTTAATGTTTAAATGTCTTTTCTTTGCCAGTGAATGACATTTCTATACAGGAAAAGAAAAAGAAAGAAAACATTATACATAGGATTTTTGAGTTGATTCTACAAGTTGTTGAAATTTGAAATCATTTGAACAAGAATTGGTCAAATTATTAGATTACAAAATGATATCAATTTCTCTGAAATACCCTGTATGATAGTTTCTTTCTTACAAAAAAATTCACAAAAAAACATCTGTAAACACTCATCTACAAAGAGATACAAATAATAACTAAAGTCTGTGGAGTGGCCTATTGTCAGCATGAAGTGAGGAAGTCTATCCCCTTTTTGCTAGTGCTAGACCAGGGAGATTGATCTGCAGAGGTGGAACACCACACCTACCGTCAAGCTCTCAGATGCTTTACCGCACAGATCAGATTATCAAAGCTGTTCTACTCATGTGCTGAGTTGGCAGAGACTGGAATTGAATCCAGAACCTTGTGATACTGAAGCAAATACTCTAACAACTGAACTAAACTGGCCCCTATAATATAAAAGGTAAATATTTGTTCAAATATATTATTATTATTTTTGTTTGTGCAAAAATTGCTAGTTTTAGACAATTTCCAAATTATGTACCAGAACAGTGTAGTGTATTGCTGTGTCAAGTTTTTTAAATTCTAAACTAAATTTTTCATTGAATTTTTTTTTTTTTTTATACACTTATGGTTCTTAAGTAACGTGTCACAGAAAATGTATTTTTAGAACTATATCATCAATCAAAAAAAAATTAAGAAAGCTCTTCCTTAAGTTAGGAATAAAATGTTTTTGGTATATCTTAACAGAAAATAGGCTCTCCTTCCCTATCCACCGTTAAAGAACTCCTTTCAGACAGTAAGGTCCTAAGTTGTAATTTTTTGGAGGGTTTTTTTCTTAACTTTTAGTTTCTGACCAAATCTATCCACAGCCAAAATGAAAATGGCTAAGGCACAGTAAAATTAAATTAAAAAAAATGAATAAATAAATTAGAAAAAAAGAAAAAAGCTTAATATCTTTTTCCAAACATTTTTTCAATATTAAATTAATATTTTTTCATGGTGTCAGTGATAGTAAAGTTTTAACATTATCAGAGGTGATAAAAGCAACTTTTTTTGTATGATTTAGATTTTCTTTGTTGTCCTCATCTTTATTGTTATATACAAAACGTTTCATCCGATGTACCCTCTGGCCTTCTTCAGGTGTTTCTCGTCAAACTTGGGAACCTTTTCATCAAACTCGGGAGCCTTCATGTTGAAATTGGGAATCTGCATGGAACTTCGAACCAAACACTTTATTTGTTTCCATTCTATTAACCATGACTGAGTACAAGTGTTAAGCTATGTTAAGTATCTATGTTATTATCACAGTAGTCAGGATTGAACCTGCAATCTACAGATGATTGTCACTTAGAACTGTATTAATAAAACCCTCATGTCCATTGCGTCATGTGTGTCAATGGGTTAAATAAAGGGTTCAGTTCAAAGTTCCATGAAGGTTCATGATTACAACATGAAGGCACCCAAGTTCGACAAGAGGGTTACTGAGTTTGACAAGAAAAGCCTGAAGAAGGTCACAGGGCACATCAGCTGAAACATGTATATAACAATAAAAGATGAGGACAACAGTCCGAAAAATCTAAACAATACAAATTATCGAGCTTCATCTAAAAAATTCAGACTAATAAAAGCAACTTGTTTCCTTATGAATGTTTTTAATTGATGTAAAGAGAAAATTTAAATTTTGATAAAAGCTTGATTTAGGAAAAAAAAAAAAAAAATAGGAAACAGTTTAATTCTTTTGGAGGTTAATTTACATACTCACTTTCCCTCTCTCTCTCTCACACACACACACACCCAAAACTTTTATTATCATATTTATTATTACCTCAAATCCCTAGAAGATTACATACCACACCATTTGATAAATCCATTTCCACAAGAAATTGACATTTTCTTTTAATGGGTGAGTGGTTCTCTTCCACTCTCCTTGTTAAAGAAATAAAACCACTTTCTTCTTACAAATTGTTCATGTCAATTGAGTCAATAGCTTTTGTTGAAAAGATTTCAATCCAGTAGCCATCAGGATCCATGATAAAGGCAATTCCTTTCATTCTACCTGGAAATAATTAAACAGAAGAAAAATTCAGAGACACTTTAGAAGAAAAATCACTTCAATGTTATTTTGGAAGCAAATACTTATATCAAGAATTCTTTATAAATAGGAAAATCTTAGATATGATCAATATCATACTATACCAGGCATCTCAAACACGCAACCCACAAACAACTTTTCTATGGCACATGACAGAACAATTTTCACAATAAATATCTTATTATAATGGATATATATATATATATATATATATATATATGTCTGTATTACTAAAATACTAATAATACAGGGGACTTGCTTGTTTACCTAATTTTAGGAATGACCCTCCTCCTACCAGGTACTTCTTACATTATCCTAATTTTTCCTTTGGGGATCCCCCCACCCTTTTGCATTACATGTCTAGTACCTAAACTTTGACCTTTCCTCCCACTGGTACCCGAGATGACAGATAACTCACACAAATAAAAGATCATAGAAAATGCTTGAGAGTAAATTGTTGAATAAACAAAAATTATATCTGCTATTTCTTTAGATGTGATTAAACTTTGAATTTTGCTTTTCTTTAGCAATTTATCTATAAAATACAATAGAATGAGTGAAATAGTTAAATAGGATTGATTGATTAATCTTAATGGAATGTCAATCAGTCTAGGGTTATTCTGTGCCTAGAGGTTAGGGAATCACATTCATTGTACATTCATATTTATAATTTTTGTTTAGTCGTTTAAGCTTTTTTTTGTTTGCATATGGTCCTATTGAATACAAATCTTATTATAATGGAGATTGTGTGTTTTTCTGTCTGTAACCGAAACTATATTCCTATTCAAGTCACAATTCTCTTAGTTATTGACATCACATTCTCCATGATTTTATTTTTATCTAAACCTCAATTATTAATAAAATTGTCTTACATTATTAATACTGTTAACTATGTCTACCTACAGACAACATGCAATTATATTTATATATACAACAAAATAGCGGTTTACAGTGTGAACAGGAAGGCTAATTTGCATATTAATATTAAAAAATCGAATTTAATAAATATGTGCTTAGTATTATTGATTTCTAACTGTTTGGTTTTATTTTAATGAATATAAGCAAAAATCTCTTCAATGAACCTTAAATGAAATCTATTAACAAGATAAAATAACTGTCATTTTATTCTTTACTTCCTATTTTAACTAAATACTTAAATTAGAATAAATAACAATGAAAGACGAGAGTGATGGAAGAGTAAGTTTCAGTTGTTCCATTTTTTATTATACTCCCTCTGTTTCAAATCTTTTACTATACTCCCTCTGTTTCAAATCTTTTTATCTGTGTTCTTATTTAGTTTCATTAGCCTTTCTAATTTAATACAATATTTTATTATATTAAAACTTAAATACTTGCACCCGGCAGAGGGTGCATATATTTGCTAGTAATTTTAACAGATCTATTTGACTCATAGATGGGACCCTACTACGGGCCAAAGTGAACCTGGCAATAATGGTAATAAAGGGGTACTGCATACTCCCTAAATCTCCAGAACTGGAGCTTCACCATCAGATGTAATTTTAGGTGTGTGTGTGTGTGTAGGTGTGTGTGTGTGTGTGTGTGTGTATGGGTTGGTTGGTTGGTTTATTAATTTTAACGGCATATCAACCCGTCCAGGGTTATATCATGCCTAGCGGTTGGGTTGTTATACATATTGTGTATTCATATATATACATTTAGTAATTGGTTTTAACGATGTGTTAGCATTATTGGGAATCATACTGTATGCCATTGATTTGTTTCATGTCTATATTCTATGGTATAATTTTATTTCCCTCAAAAAGGAGAAAATATCCTCTATGTTAATATTTTCAAATAGATCCTTCATATTGTTTGCTTTAAAATAATGTTTTCTGATGTGAGCAAAAAATCTGCATTCCATCAATAAGTGTTTGACTGTCAGGGGTGTTTGACATGTTTCACATTGTGGTTGTTCTTGTTTGAGTATATAAGAGTGTGTTAGTTTTGTATGACCAATGCATAACCGGGACATAATGACTTGTTCCTTTCTAGACTTCCTTAAAGTTGGTCTGCAGCCTCCCAAAGTCGGTTTGATTAGGAAGAGTTTATTGTGGATACAGTTATTCCAGTTGGGTGTACCTTTTAGTAGGGAATACAATCAGCCTCACCAACAGGGCAGATTTATTAGGGTCATTTTTAAGAGTTATGCCTAAATCAATTGAAGTTCATATAATAAAATCAATTGAATTAATTAAAAAGAAAAATATTTAAAGAAAAAAAAAATCCCTATAGACTTTTATAGGTAGTAAGAAACTTTCAAACATTTAATAAAACTATCATCACCTTCAGTGGCACAATGTTTGATATTCAGATCTTATCAAAAAGGTTTGATATAGTGTTCTTTCTTTTTTCCTTTTGTAGGAGTCCATAGAATGTTGTTTATGATTTTGTGCTTGCATCTCCAGCAAGTTTTCTGGTTAAATCCTACTTAGCGGACATAAATTCCACAATCATGTCACCCCGCTGAAAGAAAAAAAAAATACTAAAAATCAAGGAATTAACCGAATTTAATGAAATTTTCAGTGTTGATATATTAATGAATAAACCATATAATGCACCAGTTATTTTACTTGAAAACTTAAATTTTTTCAGGTCAGTTAACTTTGAACCACGTATCTTTGAGGCGTAACACAGCTTTACAAACATAGGTGGTTCAAAGTTAATTGACCTGAAAAAATATGAAAGTGTTTTTAAATAAAATAACTGGTGCATTATACCTTTTATTCATTAATGTAGCAACATTGAAAACTTCATTAAATTCGGTTAATTCCTTGATTTTTAGTATTTTTTTTCTTTCGGCGAGGTGACATATGATGGTGGAATTTAACTAGTTTTCTTTATCATCACCGGATGGTTTGTGTAAAGGGAGATAAGTGGCCGTATAGCTGCTGTTTTGTAGGGTTGCTGCTTCCAAGTTTTGTTCAAAAGAGCATGCAGAATTCTGGTGCAACCATACAATAGTATTGTTATGACTACAGCTTGGAAGAATTCACATTTTATCCTTATCAGAGAGATCAGATTTCCACACAGTTAATAACCTGTCAATAGCAGTCATATGTATGTTGAAATCACTTTCAGTAGATGCGATATTGCTAGCAAGGTACTTCAAGCAATCTTTAATGGCACAAAAAAAAAAAAAAAAAAAAATTTAATTTAAAAAATTAAAAAGTGCTTACCATCATTAGGCTTCTTTTTAAAAGGGACACTAAGTTCCTCAAATCTTTTGCAAGCAGCTTCAACATCAGGAACACAGATTCCGATATGGCCTGAATAAAGTAAAGAAAACAATTCATAAACTAGCAAAGTCAAAAACATTTTTTTAGAAATGGAATCATTTTTGGTGGTTTATTCAGATAACACTACCAAAATCATTGATTAAATTTTTCTTATTTTGTTACATAATAATTGGATCCCTAATACATTTTTAAGGTAGTGTAGAAATCATTATGGCGATCAGTACAGCTGATGGCCTTGAGAGTGAGTGACAATGCTTGACCTCACTCTGACCTTGCTTTCTGGGGATAGACTGTGAGAACCGGAACCCCGATAGAAAGCCCCCTTCCGGTTTAAGGAGTAAGCAACTCAGTCAGTTAGAAGTTAGAAGCCGAGCTAGCAACATGTAAGCCTCATCTGCGCAGATTGTCTGGGTGGGGATTTGGAATAAAGTAACATCTACGTAAATCGAAGTCTTGTGTTTATTACTAAGAACTAACAATGACACAGGGCTTCTGATAAGGAATGATCCCCAACAGAAACCAGACCCGGAATCCCAAGAAGACCAGACCTTAGAAGATATACCAGACCAAGATAGATGATAGACGATCAGAACCAAAGCCGGCCAGAAGAATAGATGACAGAGTAAGAAGTAAGAAAGGTATATAACATTATATAGATTTGGTAACGTGAAAAGACCAGTATATAACATATACCTATTTAGTGCCGGTAAAGAAGGCGCTATGCAACAATTTTAGCTAATTCTTTAAAGAAATTGAGAAAAATCAAAATGGTTTTATGTGTTTACTCAACCCCACTACCATAAGCAGAATGTGATACAAGGTTGATTTTGAAACAGTCTGACTAGTTAGAACTTAGAGTTTTTCTTCTCCTAGGCCGGTTGCCATACCAAGGTTAAAGAGCTCAGTCAGTCCTACAATCTATCCATAGCTATAAGAAAAAGAGTCAGATTCATACCTTTCCCAAGGGTATTAGCATGATGTGAAATGCAAACAGCCACATCTAGGATTGGAACTAAAGTCATGGAGTTCATTTTCTACGATGATAACCATTATGTGGTGAGAACCTCCTCAAAATGATTCTAAGCTTTGACAAGAATTTTTACTTATTAATACTATTATTATTACTAGCAAATATATGCCCCCTCCAGGTGCAAGTATTTAACTTTTAATGTAATAAAGTATTATATTAAATTAGAAAGGTTACTGAAACTAAATAATAATGCAGATAAAAAGATTTGAAGCAGAGAGTGGTATAATTGAAAAATAGAACAACTAAAACTTATTCTTCCATCACCCCTGTCTTTCATTGCAAAATTTTCCTAATTTAGCTATTTAGTTAAAATAGGAAGTAAAGAATAAAATGACAGTTATTTCTTCTTGTTAATGGATTTCTTTTAAGATTTATTCAAGAGATTTTTTGCTAATATTCATTAAGATAACCAAACAATTCGAAATCAATCCAAGCACATATTTATCAAAATCAATTTTTTTAATAACAATATGCAAATTAGCTTTCCTATTCACACTGTAAACCGCTCTTTTGTTGTATATATAAATACAATTGCATGTTATTAGTATGTAGATATGGTCAACAGTATTGATAATGCAAAACAATTTCATTTATAATTGAGGTTTGAATAAAATAAATCATGGAGAATGTGACATTGATAATTAAGGGAATTGTGACTTGAGTAGTAATCTAGTTTTGGTTACAGACAGAAAAACACAGAATCTCCATTACAATAAGATTATTATTATTTTTGAGTTTTCACATCAGTGTTAGCTGATGGTCTTTCACTGGAGTCTGAGTGACAGCAAGTCTCCTCAGGTCTCCAGGACTCTTCTGGGTATTCTGGCAGATTGCAGCAGTGCAGTGTTCTGAATGGTTTCAATCCTTCCTCTGATATCCAAACTTTCCAAGCCCTTTTCTAATCCTTTTGGGACTGTTCCAAGTGCACCAATTACAATTGGTATAACTTTCACTTTCATATTCCATAACTTTTTCAGTTCTCTGGCAAGGTCCAGATATTTGTCAATTTTTTCATTTTCCTTTAACTTCACCCTGTGATCTGCTGGCACTGCAAAATCCACCAGTTGACAAGTTCTTTCTTTTTTGTTAATCAACACTAGGTCTGGCCTTCTTGCTGGGATAAGGTGATCCGTTTTAATTTCAAAGTCCCAGAGAATTTTGTGCGTTTCGTTCTCAAGAACAGATTCTGGTTTATGCATATACCATTTTGTTGTGTGGTCAAAATTTAATTTCTTGCATAATTCCCAGTGGATCACCTTCCCAACCCAGTCGTGTCTATTATTATTATTATTATTATTATTAAATTGACAATTTTATTTTTTTTATATCAATTTTTAGTTTAAAATTGCAATTCACTTGGGTCATCAATCTACAAAAGTAAAGAACAGAAGCAGATGGAAATAAAAATGTTTAAACCCTTGATGAGTCTCCAACTTGTGTCGATTTTTAAAATTAAGACTTTAATCATTATTATTATTATTGTTATATTTACCAAATCCTTGAGGTGCAGCATTTCCATTATGGTACTGGACACTGTCATCAGTCTCTGACCCCCAGTTACTGAAAAAGAAGAAGTAAATAGTTAATTACAAATAATTTCAGATGTTCAATTGCTTTAAAATAGAATACATGGATAATGGCCTTTCTTTACAGCATGCCATTATAAATTATGATATATACTTACACACACACACATATGTATATATATATATATACACACACGAACATATGTGTGTGAGTGCGTGTGACTCCTTAGGTCAATTATATCTTTGAAAACCCTATCATATAACGAATTGACATGAAATACCTGTAGGCTGCTGCTGAGAGACTTTTGTACGAGTCTTTGATAGTCATATGAGATTTCATAGGACTAGCGAGATTGGCTTTGGACAGACAAACTCCATTACATAGGTTATAAATGTGTTCAGTTTTTAAAATGTCAGGGACTGACGACAATTCCTTTTTGTGAAGTGCTTGTCTCAGAGTAGAGTGTTTGATTTTCTGTGCTTCTACAGTTTTTGTGGATCACTTTCTGCCAAGTTGATTGATTTATCATCTGCTCGCATTCTCCAATGTCTATAAGGAACGTCCTTAGGTTGTTTTGAGGACACCCTTAAAACGACATACATACACATATCTATTACATAAGCTATTTACAAGAGTTATGCTGTAACCAACTAACCAGCCAGCCGGACAACCAACCAACCATTTATCCATATAACAAAGCATGAAGTTTGTGTTTAGTAAGAGACATACATTGTGTTTAGCAAGAGACGTACAATGTGTTTAGTAAGAAACGTACATAGAGTTTAGCAAGAGACGTACATTGTGTTTAGTAAGAAATGTACATTGTGTTTAGTAAGAAACGTACATAGGGTTTAGTAAGAAACGTACATTGTGTTTAGTAAGAGACATGCATTGTGTTTAGCAAGAGACGTACATTGTGTTTAGTAAGAAACGTACATAGGGTTTAGTAAGAAACGTACATAGGGTTTAGTAAGAAACGTACATAGGGTTTAGTAAGAAACGTACATAGGGTTTAGTAAGAAACGTACATAGGGTTTAGTAAGAAACATACATAGGGTTTAGTACGGGACGTACATTGTGTTTAGTAAGAGACATGCATTGTGTTTAGCAAGAGACATGCATTGTGTTTAGCAAGAGACGTACATTGTGTTTAGCAAGAGACGTACATTGTGTTTAGCAAGAGACGTACATTGTGTTTAGCAAGAAACGTACATTGTGTTTAGCAAGAAACGTACATTGTGTTTAGCAAGAAATGTACATTGTGTTTAGCAAGAAACGTACATTGTGTTTAGCAAGAAACGTACATTGTGTTTAGTAAGAAACGTACATAGGGTTTAGTAAGAAACATGCATTGTGTTTAGTAAGAGACATGCATTGTGCTTAGTAAAATTTTACATATGGTTTTGGTTGGTTAGATTTTATAGCATTTCAACCCATAATGGATCATTTTATGCTGAAGATGTTTTGTTTTATTCATTCTTGATGAGTATTCAAATTTTCGTTTTATAACTCATTTTTTTCTATTTAACCCATAGATGGGACCCTACTAGGTACTACCACTTTAAGTTAGAGATGACCTGAGAGTAATGGTGATAAAGGAGTATTCCATATTCCCTAGAGCTTCAGAATTGGAACTTCACCATCTGACGCAGTTTGATGTCATACCTAGGACACTAAGACATTCAACCACCGCCCTCTAGCACATATATGATAAAAGGGGTTGAGGATTCGTCATAAGGGCAATTGGGTTGGGACAAATATATCTGATGCTAGGGCTTGACATGATCAGCTGATTGATCAGAGGGGCCCTCTCAGATTTCCTGTCTAGCCTAAGTAAGGGCCAAAGTATAGTTTTGCATGTCATGGACTACTCAGGCAACAGAATTCCATCCTTAAGCCTTATGGGTTGCCAATAATGGTTAACAGGTGGCCCCATTGGGGGGGGGGAGGATTTATCCCTCTGCTGACAGGACGGATAAATGAATAGTGTGTTATTATTTAGCAGATGAAGTTATAAAAGAATAGTGTGTTGTTATTTAATGAAGATAACCCAGATATTACATAGATTAAAATTCAACATTCTAAATACAGCAGACACCAAAGAAAAACTGTTGAAAAATTCCACCTGTAGAGTAGATTTTCAGCTAATGAATATTCATTTTCTCTAGAGAATCAACAGAACACCTTTGGTTATTATTATCCAAAATTTCAATGGTGAAGTCTTTTTTTTTTTTTTTTGAATTTTGCAAACAATTATATAATTTCAAATATTTCTATATAGTAAAGTTGAATGAGTGATCTATTATCAACATCAGCCGAATAGCAAAATCAACTAGAATACTTAGAAGAGACCTTAGGAGACTTGCTGTTGTTCAGACTTTAGTGAAAAACCATGTGGTTAAGAATGTATGGAGTGGGGGGAATAAACTTATTTGTACACGAAATTAAGTCTCTGTGTTCCTGATTAAGTAAGAACAAAGATGGAACCCGATACGAAGAGAGAGACAACCTCAATGAACCCCCAGACAACCCAGGCTGGTTGGTTGTTTTATCTTATGGCATATCAACCCTTTTCAGGTCATTTAATGCCAAATCAAATCATTTTGACATTCAGTTTCTTACAGTACATGCTATTGCTTAAATGGTCACCCATCTTAGTATTGAACAGGCACATTGCTGCTTAACTTAGGTGACCTAACAGGAACCGGTGCTTTCAAAGGGGCTTGACCATAATTTATGAAAAACACGATAGAAGACAATAAGAAGAGTAAGACAAATAATTTGAATGCTCCATTTCTAATACTATTATTTCTTAATTGTTGTTAAAAAAATTATATATATATATATATATATATATATATATATATATATATATATGAGAGTACGTAAATAAACAATGTGTTTATTTGATATGGCTTTTAGCCGACAATTTTTGGAGGATATGTGCTTAATTGAAGTCATACCTAATTTTGAAAATTAATTAGTTAATAATCAATTTTATGCCCGCCTAAAAATCATTAATTATTAACTAATTAATTTTCAAAATTAGGTATGACTTCAATTAAGCACATATCCTAAAAAAAAAAAATAAATAAATATATATATATATATATATATATATATATATTTAAATAAATAAAAGAAGAAACCATCTAGTTGACTTACTGCGTCAGTTCAATGGAAGACCTTCCTCCCATGCACCATCTTGCTCTTTCTTTTTCATCAGTGGGGATTTCTTCCTTTTTTGCATAACCCATGAAATACAAGGAAAACTTGAGAGGAGGACAGTCAATTCTATGAAGCAGCCTGCAAAAAAATACATACATAGATATCAAAATACTCAAATAAATATGTATATTATAATACACAGATTAATATTTGGATTATTCGGACTATTGTCCTCATCTTTATCTTTGTTTCTACTCAATGTTTCGGCCAATGTGCCCGCCAGCCTTCTTCAGGTGTTTCTTGTCATAAATTCAAAAAAATAGATTAACATGCATATCAAAATACATAATGAAGCAGCTTGCAATAAAATAACTATAGATATTCACAGGCAAAAACTTTATGACCTTGGCAAAAGCATCTAGAACTGTCAAAATATTGCAAAACTTTTGGATCACCCTAGTATCTTGTCTGTGACAATGAACAGGTTATAACACTAGGCTCATAAGGTTATTTAGAAAGATTATTTTATTTTATTTCCAACCATATAAATATTTTTAAAATTGGATAAAAAATACCCAATAAATTGCCATTTAAAGCGATTTAGGTCCGAAATTTAACCCATGCTAAGTGCCTCATGGTACCAAAATATTGCAAAACTTTTGGATCACCCTAGCATCTTGTCTGTGGCAATGAACAGGTTATAACACTAGACTCATAAGGTTATTTAGAAAGATTATTTTATTTTATTTCCAACCATATAAATATTTTTAAGATTAGTTAAAAAATACCCAATAAATTGCCATTTAAAGCGATTTAGGTCCGAAATTTAACTCATGCTGGGGTTTTGTTTACATATTAAAAACAACTAAATTTCAAGTATTTTTTTTTCAAAATTTGAACCTTTAAGATCAAACCCTGAGGGTTAAGCAACATCTAAATAACACATTATATATAAAAATAATTCTGAGACTAGTATTAGTGACATAGTGCATCTTTTTTGCTTATCTTGTACTTTTTGAAGAAATCTCCTTTAAGTTTTGTCTATCATATTTTCGCTTTGAAATGTCAGAAAAGAAAAAAAAAAAGTTCCTACTTGTATTTTAAGGTGTGTGCTAATTAAATGTCAAATTTCAAGAATATTGATAACGCTTAGCCACTTTAATTTTACGAAATAAATTACTGTGTAATTTTTATTCTGAGAAAAAAAATCTTATTTCGTGTTTACGGCAGTTGGAAGAAAAATACTGTTATAACTCGCTGTAAAAAATAATGCAATGGATAAAAAGACATAAAAATTACATATTCAGAAAGATTATTTTCTTTTCTTTCCAACCATATAAATATCTTTAAGCTTTGGCCAGTAAAACCCGAGAAATTGTGATTTAAACAGATTAAGGTCGGAATTTGGAAATGTCCAACACAATCAACGAAACAGCTGGTGTTGCTATATAAAGCCATAGTTCCCAATATGAGCTGCACAACCCACGGGGGGAGGGAGAGGTAGTTTGAGAAGAAGTTATGAACAGTGAATTTTTTTCTTGTGAGTGTGTATGAGTATGTTGGTTGGTTGTTTTGCGACATATCCAGCCTTTGCAGTTCATTTAATGTTGAATCAAGTCATTTTGATATTTGGTTGCTTAAAGTACATGCTGTCACTTAAATGGTCACCCGTTTATCTATTGAACAGCCTCATTGCTGCTTAACTTTGGTGATCTAGTAATAACCGGTGCTTTCATTGTGAATTGACTGTAAGTGTGTGTCAGTATGACTGTGTGCAAGTTAAATACCATGAATATACAGTATACATATGTAAAAATACCCTTGTGTACATATGTATATATGAGAAGTAAACAAACAAACAATGTGTTTTTGATATGGCTTTTTTAGCCGACAATTTTTGGGAGAATATGTGCTTAATTGAAGTCGTACCTAATTTTGAAAATCAACCAACTAACCACCAATGAATCAGGCGGGCAAACCTATTCAAATGCAAGGCCAAACAAATCGAGAAAAATCAATCTCTGTATGCACATTTCAGCCTATTAGGCCTCATCAGCAGAGCTATAGACAAGAAGACCACTTTGTGTGCAATTCGAACCCTGACTGTCAAGCTGACAGGTGGGGACTCTAACCCTTACACTAGCTGGCCTTTCCCAGATTTTTCATTTCGTTTAGAAGTAGGTTATATTCCACTTATGGTGACTTTACTACATGACAATATGAGAAGTAAACAAACAAACAATGTGTTTTTGATATGGCTTTTTTAGTTGACAATCTTTGGGAGAATATGTGCTTAATTGAAGTCGTACCTAATTTTGAAAATTTATATATATATATGTCATTATGCATGTACTGTACATAGGTGACTATACAGTATGCAAACATAAACGTGTGCTTATGTATGTACATGTGCAATTACATAAGTACTGTATATAGGAGTTCACTTTTTGAATAAAAAGAATTATATGTCACTAGAAGTGGCTACCCAGTATTGCCTGGGTAGAGGGGGGAATTCTTTTTAAGTTAGTCCTGCAGATCCATTAATATTGAATCACGAGTTGGATCTTCATTGTATGCCCTATTAAAATCCCTACTTAAAAAAAAGACCTTGCGTTGATCGAGCCAATCTGAAAAGAAAGATTAATGTCCCCTATTTAAAATATCAAATGCAAAAAAAAATTCTATGCTGTTACCATTTGAATTTTATTTTTTAATTATCTTCATGAATGTAAATCAAATCTTAATTATTTTTGCTCAAAAACCAAGCTCTGGTGATATTTAGTGTGTATATATATTTACTTTGTCATTAATTGTTTTATTTTCGAAGTTTCCTCCGGACATACACAAAAACACAACTGCCCTTTATATATGTATAGATGGGGAGGGGGTCAGAATTTGAAAGATGTTTAGGTAGGCCATGGACAAAAAAAAAAAAAAAAAAAAAAAAAAAGGTGGGAACTACCATTATAAAAGGTTGATTTTTTTTTTTTTTTTTTTACTTACCTCATTCCCAGAACTTTGGAGTAGAAAGTTAAAGTGGCTTTGGGATCTTTGACTCTGTACATTGTTTGTTGAAAGAAGAAATCCTACAAAAATAGAGAAAAAAAAATGTCTCACTCTAATCAATGAACTAATAAAAGTTGGGTTTTTTTTTTCAGATCATTGACATAAAACAAAGAAAAAAATAAAAAACTATCAGTTTTAGTTTATATTATTTAAAGAGTACTTAAAAAAACCAAAAAACAAGGGCCATTTTAGCTCAGTCAGTAAAGTACCTGCCTAGGAACCACAAGGTTCTGGGTTCGATATCAGCCCTTGCCAACTCAGCACATAAGTAACACAGCTTGAATCTGTGTGGTAAAATGGGTAGCTGATGGTAGGTGTGGCGCTCCACCTCAGACACAAAACAAAAACAACTCCCTGGTCTAGCACAAATGAAAAGGAGATAGACTCCCCCATTGTCCAGCTGATAGAGACAATAGGGCATTCCATCGACTTTACTACTACTACTACTACTACTCACCTTACTACTTTTAAAAAGAGATGGGCCTAATGGAATGTTTATGCTTAACTAATAGAATATGCAAATGTCAGTGAGCCAGATTTTTTCAACTTTACTCTACTGGCTGTAGCCAAACATATCTTATCATTTTGGAATCAAAACAGACTCGATGAACAAATCAAAAACATTCGAGACCCGCAAACCTGAAATTTCGCATTCACAAGTTTTAATAACTGCGATTATTTTTGGCAATTTTTAAAAATAAATTTTGTGAAATATTTTTTGTACAATGACATGTTTTAAGCTCGTAACTAAAACTATATCAATAAAATTTAGGTTATTTCCTATAAGTCTAACATAAACAAAGGGGAAGCACTCTTGACTGATAAATTATTTATTTATTTATTGGTCTACTAGGAAAAAAGAAGATGGTTTTAGGGTTAGTTTAATGGAAAAATAAATAAATAATTGGACCATATGACCTTTAGACACCCCTTTTTGATCTCGATTCAGAAGGACATGTTTTTCATTTACACCGTCAATATCCGGTTGTTTGTTAGGATTAGGGGTTAGTTTTATAATTAAAAAAAACCTCTAAAAATTGTCTGTTAACAAACAACCGGTTATTGACAGTGTAAATGAAAAACATGTCCTTCTGAATCGAAATCAAAAAGGTCATATGGTCCAAATAATTTATCAGTCAGGAGTGGTTCCCCTTTGTTTATGTTAGACTTATAGGAAATTACCAAAATTTATTTTATATTTTCTTCTAGTATCATATGATATAAAATCTGAAAGTAAATATTATAAGAGGGACTGTGTTATGACGTAAATATCCCAAAAGACTTCATTTACTAATTGTCCCAGAAGACAGTATCTTCTTTTGTGATTATCTTTATAGATTATGTGATATAATATGTAAATGTCCCAATAGAATAAATACATTATCTAAGTATATGTAATTTATGTGTCTTATGTAATTTATGTGTCTCTGCACAGAAAAATATCTAAAATAATTCATTGCTACTCAACAAGGATAGAACAGCCTTCAGAAAAACGTTGCAGCTTTCATTCTTTTGTCACTTCCTTTTTCTTTTATCGATTAGAGCCCAACAAATCTAAAGCTCTTGGATTGGTGGAATTGGAAAGTAAATGAAGGATTGAAACCATCCAGACAACAGCATTGTTGAGATCAGCTAGAATACTAAGAGGAATCCCAGAAACCTTGGGAGACTTGCTGTCACTCAGACTCCAGTGAAAAACTTGCAATACAGCTCCTTCCATAAGTGAGGTTGAGCACTTTTTGAAATGCATTTAAACGTTACCTGAACAAGCTGATTTTATCGCCCCCCCCCCCCCGATAATGATTATAGCTACAATTAATATCTTACCATCTGAAGAGTGATTTGACAGGAAACCTAGAGTCACGGGATGTAGCACAAGGTCCATAACATTGGTTGCTTAACCAGGTTTAATATTCTTTTCCAAGTATTGAGCAAGCCATTCATGGACAATTGTTTCTCTTAGCTTATAGTATTAATAATGTCAATGCACACATAGGGAAATCATGGTCTGCTGTAAACAGACAATCAATTATATGGGAATCAGATCTCACTGACAAGTTAAAGCGACAATTTTTCCAGGCCATGGTGGTATCAGAGCTACTGTATGGCTACACCACTTGGAGTGTGATGAAGTGCCTGGAGAATAGGTTAGATGGAACCTGCAAAAGAATGCTGCATGCAATCTAGAACAAACCATGGATGCAGCACCCTACAAGAAAGCAGCTATACAACCACCTACCCCCTATCACACAAACAATCCGAGTAAGACAGACAAGACATGCTGGAGAAGTAAAGATGAACTCATAAGCGACGCACTACTATGGAAACCTGCACATGGACATGCCAGTGCAGATCGGCCAGCAAAGACCTGCATAGACCAACTCTGTATGGACACTGTATGCTACACAGAGGACCTCCAGGGGACAATAAATGATAAGGACAGTTGGCAAGAGATTATCATAGGTATCTGTGCTGCTGGCATGACATGATTATATAACTGCTGATGAGGCCTAATAGGCTGAAATGTACATACAGAGATTGACTTTTTCTCGATTTGTTTCTGCCTTACATTTAAACCGATAATGCACGCCTAATTCATTTAATTATAACTAATTAATTATCAAATTAGGTATGACTTTAATTAAGCACATAAGCTCCCAAAAATTGTTGGCTATCACCATCTCAAACAGATTGTTTGTCCACTTTATATATATATATACATATGTTGAAAAAAGAAATAAAGGAAAGAAAGTATAGAATGGATAAAATAGGATATTTTAATCAAATTTACTCACACGTGTTTCGGTCAGGAGCTTATCCATGTGTACATTATTCAAACTATCATTATTTTTAAATAACCAAATGAAATGAAATAATAATAATAGAAAAAATGTAGAAATGTTCCGCACACAAAGAAAATTCAACCTTCAGAGTAAATCTTTATTATTACCGAAACACGTGTAAGTAAAATTGATTGAAATATTCTATTTTATCCATTCTATAATTTTTTATCTTTTATGTCTTTTTTCAACATACCGTCGGATTCACTTCCATTTTCATTTTACACACTATATATATATATGAAAAATGAATGGAAGTGAATCCGACAGTGTGAAATAGATATATTAGAATATATATATATATATATATATATATATATATATATATAAAGGACGCAAACCTATCAGCATCTGTGTGTGTATATATATATATATATATATACACACACACAGATGCTGATAGGTTTGCGTCCTGTGTTCCTGACACAGTAAAACCATATCCATGCCCCAGTGTTTTTGTTTTTTCTTCCCTCACCATTTCAAGCTAACTGTAAATACATTTCAATAGTTTCTTATAAATGAATTACACAGGATAGGTTACAAAGTAGGAGTTAAATGGCTTTAGTTGGGACCCATAAATTTTTCCGGGGACTTGTTCAAAGCAAATATGTGCATCCTAGGACACACTAAATCAAAAAGATATCAGCATCACTGTATATGTTGTATACGCTATTCATTACTTCTTTACTTCTTACTTCTGTTCTTCTGACATCTTAAGTTCTTCTAGGTCTCTTCTTCGTCTGGACTTCTCTTGGGGACTTTGTGTCTGGTCTTTCATTGGGGATTTCTCTTTATCAGAAGCCCTGTGTCATTGGTAGATTTTAGATAATAACACAAGACTTCGATTTACTTAGATCACATTTTATTCTCGAAATCCCCCACCAGACAACCTGCGCAGATCGAGTCGGAGCATGTATAACACGACTCACCACCATCGTGGTTTCTCGCTGACTGCCTAAAATCTATTTCTAATCTAAACCGGAAGAGGGTCTCCTCCACCAATTCTCACGGTATCCACTGGAAGGAAGGATCAGGACAGGTCAAGCCTTGTCATTCAAATCCTTCAAGGCCATGGGCTGCAGCTTATAACGGCCATTTTGATTTCTACACTATTGCACATAAATATTAGGTATCTAATAATTATGTAACATATATAAGACAATAGAATGGAAAATGAATTAAACTAACATAAATTAAAGAAAATATTGAAAAATTGAATTAAATTTATTTACTATTAAAAGGCCATGGAATATGAAGCCTGAAAAAATAAAAGTATATGGATGTAATATTTTAGAATGAATCTCACTCTTTCCTCTTTTTTGCCTGAGGAAAGAGTGAGGTTCTAAAATATTGCATTGATATAATTTTATTTTTTTCATGCTTCATTTTTCATGGCCTTTAATAGTAAATAAATCTTGATTTAATTTTTCAACATTTTCATTGATCCATGTTAAATTCCTTAGGCCATTAAATTGTCCTATGTGGAACTTCTATAAAAATACATATAATTAAAATTATTAATACCTATAAAGGAAACCTATATATATATATGAAGAAAGGAAGTGAATCCGACGGTATGTAGTATATGAGGAAAAATGAAAAAACACAGGTTTAAATGGATTAAGTGGTGTTTATTGGCCAACGCTGCAGTGTTTCGATCTATTAATTAGATCATCTGCAGGGCATTTGTTGGTATATGGAAGGTGATAAGAAATTATTTATCTCAGAATAACGAGAAAAGCAAGTGGTAGTTATTGTTATTCAGTCTGTTTAAAAATTTTTGAGGTTTGAAAAAAGGGACGGTTTCGAAATATGACGTCAAATATTCTATTTTACGGCGTGGGTATGGGACGGTATATGTGTGTGTATCGAAAGGAAACATTGTGCATTTTTTAGGTGTGTGGTTATGTGTGTGTGTGTATAAATTCTTTTGTGATGAACGACAGCGGAAATAAACCTTAAGGTTGTGTGTGTGTGTGTGTGTGTGTGTGTATTGGTAAGAGGTAGGGGAAGAGAGGTGTCATGGGAGTCAGGAGAATTTTTTATTTTTATATTAAGAGAAGAAAGAAGTCTGGTGTGTGGGGGGGGGGGGCGGAATTAAAAAAAGTGAAAAAAAACTTCTTTTTTTTTTTAGTAAGAGTTCAGTATTTAAAGTTTTGAAAATTGTTGTTTTATTGTTGGAACTGATTATGTGACGATTAATATATATTAATATTACAATTATGTATAAGTGAATGAATTATTGTTATTATTATTATTATTATTATTATTATTATCATTTATTATTATAGTTTTTATATTTATTTTTAATTACATTATTGTTATAATTTTGTATATATAATAATTATTATTATAGTATTATTATATTTATTATTTTATTATAACTTTTATTGTAATTTTGTTATTATTGTAATTTATATTATTATTATTAATATTATTATTATTATTTATTATTAATATTAATATTATCATTATAATTATTATTTATTATTAATATTAATATTATTATTATTATTATTAATATAATTATTAGTATTATTGTTATTATTATTATTAGTATTATTATTATTATTATAATTTTTATTATTATTAAATTATTGTTATTATTATTATTTATTAGTATTATTATTATTATTATTATTATTATATTTTATTATTATTAATTATTGTTATTATTATTATTAAATTATTGTTATTATTATTATTATTATTATTATTATAATTTTTATTATTATTAAATTATTATTATTATTATTATTATTATAATTTTTATTATTATTTATTATTATTATTATTATTATTATTATTATTATTATTATTATTATTATTATCATTATTCTGATGACAATTGTGTGCTACACACACACACAACCTTAAGGTTTATTTCCGCTGTCGTTCATTGCAAAAAAAATTATATACACACACACACACAACCACACACCTAAAAAATGCACAATGTTTCCTTTCGATACACACACATACACCTCAAAAATGTTTAAACAGACTGAATAACAATAACTACCACTCGCTTTTCTCGTTATTCTGTGATAAATAATTTCTTATCACCTTCCATATACCAACAAATGCCCTGAAGATGATCTAATTAATAGATCGAAACACTGCAGCATCGGCCAATAAACTCACCACTTAACCCATTTAAACCTGTGTTTTTTCATTTTTCCTCATATACTACATATATATATATATATATATATTATATACAAGCTTAGCATGTTTATTTATCTTTTCAATTACAAGCTTAGCGCTACAAAACTCCATCGCGCGAACACGCTTCACGTTACACAAACACCAAACAAGCCACTATTCTTCCAAACCTGAACACGCTATGGAACCCCACAATGCTAAACTTGTATTTATATATATATCATATACTAAAAGTATGAAAACAATTATAATAGGACATGGGTAACCATTTTTTGGTAAAATGTGTAATCCCAAGTGAAAATAAGACCCTTTTGATTTTTTAAAATGGATTTTTATTATTCTTGAAGTGTAGGGGGAAAATCCCTAGTAGGAGAAAAATATTAGGACCCAAATTTCAATCACGTGGCCATTTACAATTTTCCTTAAAGGAGGATATTGTTATCCAAAAAGGAATACCTATGTTATCTGTAATTGTGTGTCGATAAACTGCACTTTTCCCTTTACTGCCAATCTCCATATCACAAAGGCCTAATGTACAGAAGACATAATATTTTCTGCTTCTAGATATAAATCCAAATTCTTTGGTTAAACTTGGTCTTTCTTTTTGGCAATTTTTCAGTGGATAAATAAGCACACAAGCTTTAATACTATATGCTCTCAGCAGGGGCTTAGACTTAGCATGCCCGATCTTGTAATCTAAACCTGACTGAAGTGGAATGTTGCATTTGAACACCCCTCTACTATGCATAGTGGGCTATTCCATGTAAAGCCCTTGAGAGAATGCTTGTTATGATGGTGATAAATTAGGGTCCTGTTACACAATGTGAAGATCAAAACAGATTTGGCTTAAGCTGGTGCCGGACGGCTGGTTGAAAAGCAGGACATCTGGCCACATTAAGTTTTAATGACCCAAGCTGTATTTCTAGGTTGACATTTGACAATAAAAACAAGGGAAAGATAACTTGTGCCATGCATGAAAGTTCATTGTGACATTGTATTTATATTGTAAAACGAGGTTTCTCGACGGAGGGGGAGGGGCATGAGATTTTTTTTTTTTTTTGCTGGGTGACAAGGCCAAATTTGAAAATTGGTGGGCCACAGAAAATTTAGCGCCCACAATATATATATATATATATATATATATATATATATATATATATATATATATATATACATATGGAGTAATTATTAAAATAATAAATAAAATACACCAACAAAAATTAATTGCGAAAATAAATAAAAATTGTAGATGGAACCAATCTGTTTCAAAAGTGCCAATTTGTTTAATTTTTTTTTTTTTTTTTCCATAACGAATAACATGGAATATCGATCCGAACGATGAATAAAAAAAATTCAATGCAATATGAAAGACAATACTTGTCAAAATTAATGCAGTGGCTATATTTGCAGGTTACACATTTTATAAAAAACTACATAAAAGTAATCAACATTACAGCAATTAAAAATGTTGCTGTGTTTTTAAATAAATCCTGCCGGCAAATTTTGTTTGAAATTGTTCCAGTTTTATTTTAAAATTCTATTGTAACCGGCCACAAAACACTTTTTTTTTTTTTTACAATGTTAATGTTATTAATAATTATAAGTATGCACTATTGTTTAATGCGCCTATTTTGATCATTGCTAAAACTGATATAACTTTAAGAAAGAATAAAAACGAAAATGCATAATTCCTTTAGCAACTCAGTACAGTACAGGCAAAATATTCATAGTGTTGTAGTAAACAAAGTTTAATAATAAATATAAAACTATGGGAAAGGTTTTCGTTAAAAGAATTAATGAAATCAGATAAAAAGAAATTGTACCAAATAAAAGTTTAACTTAACTCCCTTTAATTAACTGTAAATAGTAACATTATGCACATCCGTAGAAATTAAAGTGGTGTCATGAAATCGAAACCAATAGACGAAAATAATAATAATGCTTGAGTGATTAAATATGTGAATATTGGATCGTAATCCTCTCTAGGGGAATACAAACATAATAGAAATAATTACTTTGAAAGAATAATACTTTTATGTTTATAAATAATAATACAATGTAAAACTTTTTTTTCTTAGTTACATTTTTCATTTTATGAAACTTTTAACTGAAACTGAAACCGAAAAAAATAAAATCACCAGCAACAAAATAAAGATTATAGAAAAATATGTTTTGAACAAAAACCGAGGATTTATATTTGATAGAATTTATTCATTTAAAAAACGAACTACAACTTCAAAATTGATCAAAATTTCTGTCTGGCGATTATTTACTCAGTGATGCAAAAAAAATAAATAAACAACGAAGTGGAAAATATAAGTTATGATTCGAAATTATTTCATTTTTGGCAAAATTTATAAAATAAGAGAAAATCAAAATAAGAAAGAACATGCACTATTTTTTATAATGGATTGTCACCATGAGTAGTCGTCTCCACCCGCCATATTTTTGACGTTTATCACTTAAAAATAAGAAAATCTTACAAAGTTGCATTTGAATTAGAAATTATATTCATTCTTCAATGTATAACTGTCGAAAATTTCCAATTGTTTTAACATAAAATAATTTTATTAAAACAAAAACAAACTGGGATATGTTTAAATAAAAATAATTTTTTTCGAGATAGATCCATCCATATTAAATAACTCACGTTTGTGGTAGGATCCGGCTCCTGCAAAGCCGCTTGTACCTCTTCAGCTGTTAAAGCAGACATTTTCCTGATAGGAGTCAAAGGAATACAAGGCCTAGATAAATTGAAAAACGGTTGTATTTTTATTAAAGACGATCGTCTTAAGACTGCAGTAGCACAAGCCAAACTGAAGAGAAATTTCATTTACAAACTTTGACCTTAAACAAAACAAGGGACATCACTCTAACTAACCCAATTGAAACTCCAGAAATCTGCTCTTTAAAATATTACCTTATTTGCAGTAATCATGCACATTTTAAGTGAGTTATTTATTGAAATGTTTATTGGTAACTGTTTAACTTTATAAACACTATTGATTGTAAAAACTGCAATTTAGTAGATTGAATTACGTTAATGATAAATCAGTTATCTACTAAGATTAGCTTGGTTGGGGCACAATGCCAGATATATATGTTCCAGTATATTCTACAGTAAGAATCAAACTCACTAGTAATGATTTGACTATAAAAATAAGCATAGCTTACATTTAGCATAAGGCCAGAAGTATGAGCCACTTTGTAAGGCTCAAACTCATTACTTGTTAATAACTGACATGCAAAGCTAGCCATTACACAATGAGAGAGAAAAAAGTATGGATTAGATTTTGAATAAGGCTGCATGTAAGGAGCCCTAACTGGGGATCAGCCTTATAGGGCTGGGTTAGCTCAGTCAGTAGAGCATTCGGTTAGCAAACCACAAGGTTTCTAATTCAATACCGGCCCTCTGAATAAGTATTTATTGGCCACTGTGTAGGCCTCAGTAAATTTAATTTTTGAGTTTTTTCATGATTTATCTACCTCTAATTTGCATTTTTGCACATGCCTATATTATGGAGATTATGTGTCAGTCTGTAATCAAAACTACATACTCACTGACGTCATAATTTCCTTAGTTGTTAACATCACATTATCCATGATTTTATGTTTATTCAAATCTCAATTATTAAGAAAATTGTTTTTTCATTAACAATACTATATGTAATTACATGCAATTGTATGTATATATGCAACCAAATGGCAGCTTACTGTATGAACAGAAAGGCTAATTTACATATTGATCTTAAAAATTTGATTTTAGTAAATATTTGCTCAACATGATGGATAGGTATGAGCAAAAATCCTGTTGATAAATCTTAAAAGAAATCCATTAACCAAAAGAAATAACAAATTTTTATTCTTTTCTGTCTAATTTAGTTAAATAGGTAAATTGGGTTTAGACTACTTTACTAAGAAAGCTGGGGTGTGTCTAAGAACATAACATCTTTTGACTGACCAATTTGTTGTAAAATAAAAGTTAATTAAAAAGACTAAATTTATTGTTTATTCATTTGTCTATTTATTTAATCCTTTAGTCTATTTATTTAATCATTTAGATGCTAATTTAATTAATCAATTAAGAAATAAACTGATAAAAAATGAATGAATAAACCTATCAGTGAAAAATAATAACAACAAACTATACTTTCATTTCTTAGAATTCTTTTTCAGCAGCAGCAGCAACAACTACCACCACTACTATTATTAAAACCAGTAATAGTAGAGACTATCAGGCAAAGTGTATAAAAAAAACCGTATCAAATCCAATATGTAGATTGTGCAAACAAAAACTACTTAGTGCCCAGTTGCCTAATCTTAGCATCAATATGATATAAAGAAAGATATTATATGATAAAATTGGTCATTATATTTATTGGAAAATGTACAAGTACTATGGAATACTGAAATCTGAAGCATGGTATTAAATACCAACTATAATCAATAACAGAAAGCAAAGAAGCCGCTATTCTTTGCTATCCAAACTGACAGAAAAATAAAGAGCAATAGACCAGATATAGGGATCAAGGACTAGAAAATAAAAACATGTCTTTGATTGTTATATCAGTGTCAACAGATCATAACATATAGGTATGTTTAAAACAATTAAAGTGAGGTAATAAAAAATTTACAATATTTTAAATTTTAAAACAATTAGCAAAAAATCAGGGAATTATACAATTTTAATGAAAGTTCAGTACTTTATTCATTAAAGATTTCATTTTACAATGAATAGCTTATTTTATTTAAAAAATAAATAAATAAATAAATAAATAAAAATTTGAAAAAACATTTTTCTTCTCAGTTATGGTTGTAGGAGGGGGGGGGGTCTTTGGTCATTTAAATAAAAACAAATTCCAGTTCCTAATTTTTACATTTCTCAAAAGATCAAATTCAGAAGATCACAATAAAACACTTCAAAAGACAAATAAAAATATCCAGTTCCCACAAAAAGTTAAAAATTCAATAATTATTTTCTTAAAACTCAAAAAACAAAACAGCATGTTGTTTTTTTGTTTTTTTTTTGATAGTTTTAAAAATAATATTTTTCTTTGAATTGATGTGAAAAAGTCTTTTTTCAGATTCAATTGGTCTATTTTTATACACTTAAAAAAATTATAGCGAATTTCAAACGTCTGGAAGGTGTTATGTTATACACTATATTTTTTTTTATCATAAATAAAAATTTATTTAATCTATCTTGAAATGTATGATTAAAAATACACAATTTTGTGCAACATATTCGCTGATATTTTTATATATTTAAAAATTATTACAAATGATTGTTTTGTAGCGTTAGTTTGTATTCGCCTGGTGGAGTTGTCTGCCCCTTTTAGTTTGATGATGCCCGCTAGGGAACCATAATATTTAAGCGCCGGGTTCAAACACTTTCGCTCTTTTTTTCCTGTTTCAGCAACTACGAGCCACATGGGGTAGATTTTATCTAACCCCTCTCGTTGGGGCTCCGCCCCCCTTACATTACTGTAAGTCTTCACAGCATGGACTATTCCTAGTCTCATATCGTACTCATATATGTATATCTGTATCATTCATGAATGTGTCTTTATCTTTATTTGTGTACCCCTTTTTATATGTACTCTTTTACTATGTACGTTGTATCTACTGTTATCCATGTGCTGTATATATTAAATGTTTTGTCCGTTAACCTTCGTCGGAGTTTTGTGTATCCAAAGTATCTAATAACTTTAAACCTTCCTTATAGTTTCTTTTTCAGTTGCAGAAGACTAGTCTAATCTAGTCAAATGAGTTTTTCCCCTTTTAATTCAAAATACTCGGATTTTCATTCTGAGGACAGCAATAAAACTCCGACGAAAGGTTAACGGACCAATAACATTAATATATACAGCACATGATAACAGTAGATACACGTACATAGTAAAAGAGTACATATAAAAAAGGGGTACACAAATAAAGATAAGACACATTCATGAATGATACGAGTATACAATATGAGTACGATTAGAGACTAGCGAATAGTCCATGCTTGTGAAGACTACTATAATAAGGGGCGGAGCCCCAACGAGAAGGTTAGATAAAATCTACACCCATGTGCTCGTAGTTGCTGAAACAGGAAAAATAATGATGCGAAAGTGTTTTGAACCCGGCGCTTAAATATTATGTTCCCTAGCGGCACATCAAACTAAAAGGGGCAGACAACTCACCAGAGCGAATACAAACTAACGCTACAAACAACAAGTCATTTGTAATATTTTTATAATATATAAAAAATATCAGCGAATATGTTGCACAAAATTGTGTATTTTAAAATCATAGCATTTACAAGATAGATTAAATAAATTTTCTATTTATTGATAAAAAAAAAAATATAGTGTATAACCATAACACCTTCCAAGACGTTTGAAATTCGCTATAATTTTTTTAAGTGTATAAAAAAGACCATTGAATCTGAAAAAGACTTTTTCACATCATTCAAGAAAAAATTATTTTTAAAACTATCAAAAAAAAAAACAAAAAAAAACCACATGCTGTTTTGTTTTTTGGTTTTAAGAAAATAATTATTGAATTTTTCAACTTTTTGTGGGAACTGGATATTTTTATTGGTTCTTTTGAAGTGTTTTATTGTGATCTTCTGAATTTGATCTTTTGAGAAATGTAAAATTAGGGACTGGAATTTGTTTTATTTAAATGACCAAAGACCCCCCCCCTCCTACAACATAATCTTGAGAAGAAAATATGTTTTTTCAAATTTTTATTAGTTTATTTATAGTATTTTAAATAAAATAAGCATTCATTGTTAAAATGAAATCTTTAATGAGATATAAATATGAACTTTCATTAAAATTGTATTAATTCCCGATTTTTGCTAATTGTTTAAATTTAAATTTGTAAAATTTTTATTACCTCACTTTAATTGTTTAAACAGTACCTATATTAATATCTGTTGACACTGATATAATCAATCAGAAACATGTTTATTTTCTAGATCCTTGATCCCCTATACTGGTCTTAATTGCTCTTTATTTTCTGTCATTTGGATAGCAAGAATAGCGGCTTCTCTATTGCTTTCTGTTATTGATGATAGTAGGCTCATTAATCCTATGCTTCAGATTTCAGTATTACCCGAATACTCTTGTACATTTCCAATAATATATATGACCAATTTTATCATATAATATCTTCTTCTTACTACATCATTATGCTAAGATTAGGCAACTGGGCACTAAGTAGTTTTGTTTGTCCACAATCTAGCTATAATTGGAATTTTGATACGGTTTTTTTTTTTATACACTTTGCCTGATAGTCTCTGCACTTTTACTGAGTTTTAATAATAGTATGGTGGTAGTTGTGCTGCTGCCTGCTGAATATATGATTAATCTAAGAAAATGAAGTATAGTTTTGTTGTTATTATTTTCACTGATAGGTTTATCATCATTTTTTATCAGTTTATTTCTTAATGATTAATAAATTAGCATCTTAAATGAAAATATTATAGAGCAATATATATAATAAATAGACAATGAATAAACAATTTAAATTAGTCTTTTTAATTAACTTTTATTTTACAAAACAAATTGGTCATGTTCAAAAAGATGTTATGTCTTAGACACACCCCAGCTTTCTTAGTAAAGTAGGTCTAAACCCAATTACCTATTTAACTAAATAGACAGAAAAGAATAAAAATTCGTTATTTTCTTTTTGTTAATGGATTTCTTTGAAGACTTATCAACAGATTTTGCTCTACTATCATCATGTTGGAGCAAATATTTACTAAATCAAATTTTTAAGATCAGATATGTTAAATTAGCCTTTCCTTTTTCATACAGTAAGCTGCAACATTTGGTTGTCAATATTAACATACAATTTGATGTAATTACAATAGTATTTTGTTAATGAAAACAATTTTCTTAATAATGAGATCTGAAAAACATAAAATCATGGATATGTGATTTACATACTAGGAAATAATACGTCAGTGGTAGTATGTAGTTGGGATATCAAACTCATGAATTCCATCCATAATATAGGCAGTGCAAAAAATGCAAATTTAGATGGTAGATTAAATCATGAAAAAACTCAAAAAATATAATTTACTGAGCCTACACAGTGCAATAAATACTTATTCAGAGGCCGCGTATTGAATTAGAAAACTTGCTGGTTGCTAACCGAATTCTCTACTGACTGCGCTAAACCCAGCCCTATTAAGGCTGATCCTCCAGTTAGGGCTCTTA
>CM042147.1:88509170-88575787 GCA_023376005.1 Doryteuthis pealeii
CAAACAAGAGATAATCACTTGACTTTCATATTCCATAACTTTTTCACGTTCCTCATAGAAGGTCACGCTGATATAATGCTGTGCCATTTTTTTTCAATTTCCTTCTAGCTTTCTGACCCTGTGAATCTGCTGGACACTGTCAAAGTCCACCCGAGTTCGACAAGTCTCCCTCTTTTTTGTTATCAATCACTAAGGTTTGGTCTTCTTGCTGGGAAAGGTGATCTGTCACTTTTATTTATTCAGAGGTCCAGTAGAATTAATGTTATGCAGTTTCGTTCCAAGAACAGATCCTGGTTTACCTGCTATAACTCATTTATGTTGTATGGTCAATTAAAGGTTTTTTGCATATATAATCTCCCCAGTGGATCACCTTCCCACCAGTCGTGTCTAGTTTTGTTACTTCATAACGCGTGTTGTTAGCCCTAGTACTAATGGCAACATATCGCATACCTACATGGTTTACTAGAAGTCTTCATCTCTATTACAAATAGTGACTGTATAGTATACATTTATTTATTGTTTGAGGGGTCTCGTATCATAAATTTTGCTATTGATAATATGTTTTGTCTTATGGCATATCTGTGCAGCAATTATTAGTTAGACAGATTCAGTTTCTTTTTTAAGTTTCCTTTCCTAAAACCACGTAACAGGTTTTTTTAATGTGCAACCTTTCCGATTTGTCGTTTGAAGTGTCCAAATGATTGTTTTTCTTCCCATTTTTTTTTTTCTAGTTTTGTTGTTTTTCTATTTGTCCATATGTAACATCTACTATTGTTGGCCACATATTAGTAATCTGTTTTAATCCTCTTTTTGTGTATTCTTCAAGTTGTTGGATTGTGGTTTCTACGCATTCTCTATGTTGGCAAGACTACTTCCCCTTCCTTTCTTGACACATATAATCTGTCTCTATCGTCTCTAAGGTGGATAGCCTTGTGCATGGTCATTAATAATTTTCTCGTCCTTTGGTCAATCTGTCTGAGTTCTTCTTTTGTCCATTTTACGAATGGTCTTGAGTATCTTATAATGGAGACAGCCCAAGTAATTAAATTCCTTTAATTAGATTTCTGCTGTTAAGTTTGGTTTCTAGAAGTTTACTAGTTCTCCTGAGATATTATTTTAACTTTTCCTTTCATTTCTGCTTGCTTGATAATTGTCTGCTTCTAAAATACCTAAGTATTTGTAACTTTTATTTTCATAAAGTGATTTTATAAAGTATTGATTTGGTAGCTGTATTCCGTCCATTAATTTTCTTTTCACTCCGTTTTATTACTAGCATAGCACATTTTTTCAATTCCAAATCCCATTCCTATATTTTGGCTATATATTCTAATAGTTTGTACTAAGGGTTTCTAATTCCTATTCATTTTTTGCAAATTCTTTATGTCATACATGTACATAAGGTGTTTATCTTTTTTCTTCTTCTTTTTCTTCTCTTCTTCTTCTTCTTCTTCTTCTTCTTCTTATATTTATTATAATCACTCTTTTTTGAGTTTTTCAACATTCAACGTTAGCTGATGGTATTTCACTGAAGTCTGAGTGACAGTCTCCTCAGATTCTAGGACTTTTCTGAGTATTCTAGCCGATTGCAGCAAATGCAGTAGTCTAAATGGTCTCAATTCTTCCCCTGATTTCCGGGTTTTCCAGTCTTTTTTTTCCAAGTTTATTGGGACCGTTCCAAGTGCAGCCAACTACAATATAATATCACTTTCATTCTCATGTTCCACAGCTTTTTCATTTCTCTGGCAAGGTCCAGGTATTTATCCATCTTTTCATTTTCATCAGTTACACCCTGTGATCTGCTGGACCGCATTATTATTATTATTATTATTATTATAATATATTTATATTATTACAGTTTTTTCACACAGAGCATAGCTGATAGTATTTCCCTAGAGAACAACAAGTCTCCTCTCAGATTCAGGACTTTCTGTGTATTCTGGCAGATTGCAGCAGTAGGCAGTCTTCTGGATAGTCTCAATTCTTCCTCTGATTTCCAGGTTTTCCAGTCTTTTTTCCCAAACTTTTTAGGGACCGTTCCAAGTGCATCCATCTACAATTGGTATCACTTTGACTTTCATATTCCATAGCTTTTTCAGTTCTCTGGCAACGTCCAGATATTTGTCCATTTTTTCGTTTCCTTCATCTTCACCTATTATTTTAATTATTATTATTATTATATTTTTATTATTATATTATTATTATTATTATTATTTAATTCGCAGGAGCCGGCGCAGATTACAAGGGAAATACATTTTATTGTCATGGTCACTTTCAATTGCTCCTAACATATCATCTCTTCTAAAAGGATCGTATGGATATATAACTGTTTCCCCATTATGTTCAACTGAAGTCAAGCAGCGATGAGCCTGTTCAATAATAAATTGGGTGATCACTTAAGCAACAGCAGGTACTGTAAGCAACTGAAATCCTTTGTTTATCAAAATCACTTAATTCGGCAATAAAATACACCAAAATTGTTGATATGGCCGTAAAAAAATAACCAAAACAAACAACCGCATTACGCAAAATTTGTTTCCAATCTACATAAAATAAAATGAATATCATTAAACAATTTGATTACCTTACGAATAATGTTTTTTTTGTTTGTTTTTGTTTTTGTTGTTTTTTCAGGTTGGCAACCTTGATTAAAATTCAGCAGATCAGTACTGATCATGAACACGTGTAAACAATTTCAGTTTATATTAGCCTCACATGAATCCTATTCAGCTTAGTAATTCTGGGTCATTATAAGTGTTTTTGGTTAAGTCGGACACGAAAATGAAACACAAGATAAAAGAATGTGTTCTAATTCAATCTTATTGGCTAAAAACGGATATATATAATAGGATCCGGTTTGTTGCTTGTTTGATTAGTCAGGAAAAATAAGTGTAGACTCTAAGGATCGGTCTTTCAAATTGTTATTTATTAAAATAAAAAAAAAAAGAAATAGCATTTTTTGTTTTGTTTTATTTTCCAAAATTATTAACGTTTTCAAGTCAACATTTTATAACACTATTAGAACTGGGTCCTGTCGCTAAATTGTCTTTCAACTCTATACAGCTTTCTAACCTTCCAAGCCAGACACTAATTATAGCAGCAGCCGAAATTTGTAACAAAATACCAGATTGGCAAAATGAAGAGAAACAAGAAGAAACACTAAGACTGAAACCAGATAAATAAAACTTGATGATTGAAAGGGAAGAAACTTCCCTGGTTTTATTGAATAAGTGGGTGACTTCTACCTACAACCAAGCCCCAACAAAATTCAGTAATACATGACAACAAAAGATGAGACACTTACTCGGGTACTAAACTCTCTCTTTATAGCGCTGTCTCTTCTATGTCTCTCGTTAAAGAGAGACACAGAAGAGACAGCTCTATAAATAAAGAGTTCCATCGGACTGCATCCTAAAACGAGCCTTTTTCGGTGTTTCCGGTAAACAGTCCACCTTCTTTAAGATGGCTTATATCGCCCAACCTGCTACCCCACTTCTTCGAACATAGCAATTCTTGCCAATGCGAGAACAGAGAAAGGAATAATTTGCGGTTGTAACAATACTATATAGGTGGTTTCTGTTGTGTGGATTTATATTTCATAGCAACGGCTATTCAGTGTAAATTATCATTGAGATTTCATTATTTTCATTTTTTCTAAATATATATAAATAAAAGTGAATAAGTATTATTTGTATTATTCAGACTATTGTCTTCATCTTCACTAATGAAGATGAGGACAATAGTCCGAATAAATACAAATAATACTAATTATCAAGCCTCATCTAAAAAAAATCATAGAAATAGTATATAATCGGTACGGACCCGATATAATCCGTCAATGGAAACTCTTAGAGAAGCTAGATCAAAAACTGGCACGAATGACGAAAAATGAAGACAATAGTCCGAATAATACAAATAAAACTAATTATCAATCCCCATCTCAAAAATTCAGAGAAATAGTAAAAGTGAATAGCCTACAGTTGAATTATGTTTTAATAAGATTTTCTAGTATACTCGAAAAATTAATTCATTGACATATCCTCGTTTAAGAAGTTTTAATAAAATCTAAATAATTTAAAAAATAGTTGGTGAAAATATTTTAAAAAAATTTAAAATGCATATTTTAAACTAAAGATCTCACCGAAAGAGTACAATGGCTCAAAAGCTTATACAAAAGGTATGCTCAATTTACGGACATTTCATACGTGCGTAAATTGTGAAAAATATTTTAAAACGTCAATAAAAAATGGAAAATTATCTTTCTAATATTTTCTTTTACGTTTAATATAAAGAACAATTCCAAGTTTATATGTTTAAAAAAAGAAAAGAAACAAACAAATTTCTGTTACATATAACGTACGTTTTTGCATTTTCAATAAATTTACGATAAATTCTTAATTTTTGTTAACATTGTTATACCATCTTAACACAAAGAATTGGAGCAACGTAATTTTCTCATGGATAATCATACATGTAATAATTTTTAGCCTGAAGCAAAAAACAAATTACTAATTTAGCATTTCGTTGATGCCTTAGTATTTCTTAATATTATTGAAAAAAAAAGAGCTGGTGAAATCAAAATTAGAATGTTAAAAATTATTTACAATAAAATTCTATCAGAAATATTTATGAAAAGCGAGATTTTTTTTTCTTCGATACATTTCTGATAAAGTATAGATATATATCAAATTTATGAGAATGAAATATTAATTTACAAAACATTAATTTGGCCATTGTGCATTTGTGTTGTTAGTAGGGTTATTTAATGCGAAAATTTGATTCATTTGTAAATACTTTATTATAACCATAACTATCTGTGTTTTCAACGTTCCATTGCGATTTAAGAATTTTTTTTTAAATCCCAAAATGACTATAATCATTTGTTTTCATAATTATATGGCACTGAGTATTTCTCTTTAATATTAATAATTTTCAAATAGATCTATTTCTCAGGGTCCCATCTATGAGTCGGGTACTACCACTCTGTAAAGCAGAATTGATTACCAACTGTTGTCCTGCACTCGAACAATTTGTCTAGATATTTTCCAACAATCTATTCCCTTACAAATAGTATATACAAAAAGGATTTGGCATTGTTAATTCGTATTTCGACTCAGTGCCATCAAAAATAATTTTGCAGTTCTGTTAAAATTCTAGTCTGTAGGTTTTCTCTGTTATTAATCCAAAAGATAGGTCTTCCTGATAAAAAAGTTCAAATGGCAATTGATTTAAGCACAGTTGTAAACAGTCTTAAATGCTTTCTGTCCTCGTCTCACATTGGCCAAATTTGTTGGGAAAGTTCATTAAATAACCCATCGAGTTCATATGCCTTTGAAGCAAACAAACCAAACCGATACCAAAAATTCAGTTTGCACATATCTCGATGTTTATATTGTTACCAAGCACCTCCACCACTAGTATGATGTGATCGATTTTTAATTGGAGTATAGCTGGTTTGAATTCAAAATGTTCCTTCTCATATCTTGGTAGCCTCTGTGTTCTTGCCATGCATTATCCCGTGTCTACTCTGTATAATCCCAGTTCCTGTGTTTGTTAACATAGAATACTATCTATCTATCTATCTATCTATCTATCTACGTTGATCTGTTCACATTTATCTATTTATCTATCTACGTAGGTCTGTTCATATCTATATATCTTTCTCTCTTTCCACGTGTCCATATCTCTCCTCTCTCTCTCTCTTCTCTCTATATATATATATATATATATATATATAATATATATATATATATATCCCAGTGTGTTCATATATATCTGGTACAGGCCCTGTGACGTAATGTGTAACGTGCTGGACTGCGACATTAAAGCGTTCGAACTCCAGTCACGCTATTATGCTCACGTTCGGACTAATACTCTTGGGAAAGGTATGAACCTCCTCACTTCCCAGCTGTTAAAGAGTAATACTACTGTTTTTCTACAAGGCTAGTTTTGGCATTAAATAACCCACGAAGATTGATATGCCACTAAACAAAGAAAACAAACCGAAACCAAACATACCTATCTATCTATCTATCTATCTGTCTATTCTCCTACGAAATGCAGTTTTCTATATTTATAAATAAAGTGTGCTAAAACAAGATTTGGTATTAAATAACCGACAAGAGTTGATATGCCATTAAAAAGCCAGCCCTTTCTCCAGGCTATTTACGCTCCACCACGTCTTCCTCTAAGCCATAGACACTCCGACCATGTCTAACACCATCTGGTCGGATTATGCCTCCACCCGAATTCACCGTCCGAGAATGGACGAGGATATCCTAGAGAGGAGAAATCACTCCCAGTCGCAGCAGCTTTGTTATTTGGGGGTCCTCCAAACATTTAGGGAGGTGGAAGTAAAAAATGTGGAGAGCCCAAGAAAATCTTTCAGGATACACGAGTGCTTACCATCATTAGGTCGGGGTGAGGATTTGAGAGAGCAATGAACACGATTGGTGAGGCCTCTCAGGCCTACCCCACCCCATCTCTCTCTCTCTCTCTCTCTCTCTCTCTCTCTCTCTCTCTCTCATTGTTACAGAAGGAAAAAGAAAACATTTCAGGGAGGGTCCCTTTATATGTTTGCCCTACCCTGTTTGGGGCACTTAGATTAACTTTTCCGTTGGATATCGGAGATCTCGCTCATGACGAGTTCATGTCTAAAGAGTTGGGACTAGGATCAATGAGACAGACCATCATTATCCTGACACCAGTCATGCTTGATCCATTGCCCCGATACTTGGAACATCATGGATTTAAGGTTAGTAAGAGTAAATACCCAAGAGGAATCAAGTCATTGCAAACCTTCAGGTACGAAGGGTGGAGATATATTATATTCAGGAGACTCTTTGATTACAGCTTCAGTGTGAATATTCTGTCAAGGGTTTACGAAACTTTTTCAGCCTACTTTGGCGGTCATGCAAGAGGGGTATCTTCACTGATAATCGGAAACCTTAAAGCAACGTGTTCTCTTGTTCATTTTGACAAGTTGAAGGGAGATAACTAATGTTTTTCAGACGTTTTGAAATTCTGACATCAGTGCGAAATGGAAAGAATTTATGGAAGACAATAAGCATAAAAGTTCATATAGGAGAGTTACACGGCATAGCCAACAAAACAACAAGTACGCACGTACTGAGTTATTGCTGTCCTCAGAATGAAAAATCCGAGTATTTTGAATTAAGAAGGGGAAAAACTCATTTGACTAGATTAGACTAGTCTTCTGCAACTGAAAAAGAAACTATAAGGAAGGTTTAAAGTTATTAGATACTTTGGATACACAAAACTCCGACGAAGGTTAACGGACAAAACATTTAATATATACAGCACATGGATAACAGTAGATACAACGTACATAGTAAAAGAGTACATATAAAAAGGGGTACACAAATAAAGATAAAGACACATTCATGAATGATACAGATATACATATATGAGTACGATATGAGACTAGGAATAGTCCATGCTGTGAAGACTTACAGTAATGTAAGGGGGGCGGAGCCCAACGAGAGGGGTTAGATAAAAATCTACCCCATGTGGCTCGTAGTTGCTGAAACAGGAAAAAAAGAGCGAAAGTGTTTGAACCCGGCGCTTAAATATTATGGTTCCCTAGCGGGCATCATCAAACTAAAAGGGCAGACAACTCCACCAGGCGAATACAAACTAACGCTACAAAACAATCATTTGTAATAATTTTTAAATATATAAAAATATCAGCGAATATGTTGCACAAAATTGTGTATTTTTTAATCATACATTTCAAGATAGATTAAATAAATTTTATTTATGATAAAAAAAAATATAGTGTGCCTAATTAGACAATAACACCACTTATCCAGGACGTTGAAATTACGCATTAGAGTCTGCTAGGTAAAACATGTATCTTATATCGCTAGTATATATATAAAGTAGGGACACCAAATGAATCTTGAAAAGAAAATACCTCTATTTTGCACACACTATAACAATTCAAAGCGACAATTAATATACATTATATGTTGACAACTAGTGTGGTAATAAAAAAGAGATCACTGTATGGCACAACGAACATACAGACCACCCTCTGTGAGGTGTGATGAAGTGCCCTGGTAGTACTTTTAGGTTAGATGGAACGTTGCAAAGAATGCTGCATGTCATTATGGATAAGAACAAACCATTGGATGCGCTTAACACCCGGGTGAAAGATTATATTATTAGACAAAGAAAGCAGTTCTATATGAGCAACCAAGCCTCACCCCCTATACACAAACAATCCGAGTAAGACAGACAAGACTGCTGGAGACGTAAGATGAACTCATAAGCGAGGGCGCTTGGAACCTTACTATGGAAAGCCTGGACACAATTGGACATTGCTTTAGTGCAGAATCGGCTCAGGCAAAGCATCCTGCATTAGACCAAATTCTGGGATAAGGAATCAAGTGTTATGGCTATCATTTTATTCAGGGAGGATCCAAGGGTGACCAATAATGATAGGACTAGTTGGCAAGAGATTATCATAGTATTGTGCTGCTGGATGACATGATTATGGAAATTATTACTGCTGTATGGGATTGAGGCCCTAAATTTGGCTGAAATGTACATATTCAGGGGAAGAGATTAGACTTTTTTCCTCGATTTGTTTCTACGCCTTACATATTTAATAAACGGCGGGGATAATGCACGCGGGTAAATTCATATAGTTATATATAATTAATTATTCTTTAATTAGTTGTATGACTTTTAATTAAGTTAACATAAGCTCACCGCAAAACAATTGTTGGCCTATCACTAAAATCACTCGGGGAAACCAGATTGTTTGTCCTTTATATTATATACATATACATATGTTGAAACAAGAAATTAAAGGACAGAAGTATAGAATGGATAAAATAGATATTTAATGCAAATTTAGCTCCACACGTGTTTTCGGTCAGCCCGAAGCTTCATCCACTTGGCTCGTAACATTTTCAAACTATATTATTTTATTCAAATAAGCCAAATGAAATGAAATATAATAATAGAAAAATGTAGAAATGTTCCGCACACAAAGAAAATTCAACCTTCAGAGTAAAATCTTTATTATTACCAACACGTGTAAGTAAAATTGATTGATATTCTTTTTATCCAATTCTATAATTTTTTAATCTTTTTATGTCTTTTTTCAACATACTACCAGTCGGATTCACAAATTCCCATTATTTTCATTATAAGCACATATATAATCAGTTATAAGGGGATGAAGGGGATGAATGGAAAAAGTGATTATCCGACTTAGTGTGAAATAGATCTATTTAGTCAAATATATATATAATTATAATATATATTATTTATATTATATAAATATTAGGTATATTAAGGAGCATTTTATAGCTCTTGTTGTTGTGGAATATTATTTATTATTATTAAAAAATATTAAAATTAATCTATATATATATATAAGTATATCATCACAACCACACAAGATGCTGATTAAGGTTTTGGCGTACCTGTATGTTACTAAGTACACATGATAACCATATCCATTAAATGCCGCAGAGATGTTTTATAATGTATTTTTCTTGCCCTCATTCAACCCGTATTTCAGCTAATGTGAAATACATTTTCATAGTTTCTTAGAATGAATTACACAGGATAGGTAGAGTAGGAAGTTAAATGGCTTTAGTTTGAGGACCACTTCATCAAATTTTCCGGGGACTTTTCAACATTAAGACAAATATGAGTGCATCCGGTAAGGACACTTATATAAATCAAAAAGATTGCATCACTGTAATTTGTTGTCATACGCTCATTCCATTAGCTTCTTTATTCTGGGGTATTTTTACTTCTGTTTTGACAGCTCCCTTAAGATATTTCTTCTAGGTCTACTTCTTGCTGGATTCTCTTGGGGACTTTTGTGTCTTGGTACTTATCATTGGGAAGATTTCTCTTATTATTTCAGAAGCCAGTGTCATGTAGATATTTAGATGTAATAACAACAATGACTTCGATTTCTTAGATCATTCAATTCTCAATGATATTATCCCCCACCGACAGACCAACTGCGCAGTCGAGTCCGAGCATGTATAACACGACTCAACCACCATCGTGGTTTCTCGCTGACAGTGCCTTAAAATCTATTTCTAATCTAAACGGAAGAGGTCTCCATTTCCACCAATTCTCACGGTATCCTACTGGAAAGGAAGGATTTCCAGGAAGGTTCAAGTCCTTGTCAATTCATAATCCTTCAAGGCCACTGGCTGCAGCTTATAACGGCATTTTGCATTTCTATCAACTATAACTATTGCACCATGAAATATTTTAGGTATTAATTATTTAAACATTGTAAACATATATAGGAAATAGATGGAAAAGAACTTAAACTAACAAAATTAAAGAAATATTGAAAAATTGAATTAAATTTATTTATCTATTAAAAGGCGATTTGGAATATTGAAAGCCTGAAAAAATAAAAGTAATATGGATTGATAATATTTTTTAGAATGAATCTCACTCTTTGCTCTTTTTTGCCTGAGGAAAGAGTGAGGTTCTAAAATATGCTTGATATAATTTTATTTTTTTCATGCTTCATTTTTCATGGCCTTTCAATTAGTGATTAATATACAGATACTTTGATTTAATTTTTCAACATTTTCATTGATCCATGTTAAATTCCCTTAGGCCATTAAATTGTCGCTATGTGGAACTTCTATAAAATACATATATATTAAAAATTATTATACCTATAAAGGAACCTATATATAGTATATGAAGAAAAGGAAGTGAATCCGACGGTATGTAGTATTGAGAAAAATGAAAAAACACAGGTTTAAATGGGTTTAGTGGTGTTTATTGGCCAACGCTCGGCAGTGTTTCGATCTAGTTAATTAGATATCTGCAGGGCAATTTGTTTTGGTATATGGAAGGTGTAAGAATTAATTTATTCTTCAGAAATACACGATGAAGGGAAGCAAGTGGGTAGTTATTTGTTATTGGATATTATTCAGTTTCTGTATACAAAATTTTTAGAGGTATTAGAAAAAAGGGGACGGATTTCGAAATATGAATTTGTCAAGGATATTATTTCTATTTACACGTTGCGTGGGTTATTTTGGGCACGTTGATATGGGATTTGTGTGTGTATCGAAAGGAAACAATTCGCTTGCAGGATTTTTTAGGTGTGTGGTTATGTGTGTGTGTGTATAAATTTCTTTTGGTGATGAACGACCAGCGGAATAAACTTTAAGGATTGTGTGTGTGTGTGTGTTGTGTGTGTGTATTGGTAAGAGGTAGGGGAAAGAGAGGTGCATGGGAGGTCAGGTTAGACTTATTATTTTAATTTTTTTATATTTTAAGGAGAAGAACAAGAGTCTGTGGTGTCGTTGGGTTAGGTGGGGGCTGGAATTAAATTTAAATAGTGACAAATGGAAACTTCTTTTTTCTTATTTTAGTATGGAAGTTCTATGTAGTGTGTAAAAAGGCATTTGAAAATTGTATGTTTTGGATAGTTTGGAGGCACTGATTATTGTGACGATTATTTATATTAATCATTTTACAAATTATGTATATCTAGTGATATGATTTTGCATTGTTAATTTATTTATTTAGGATTATATTATTTATTATTATCATTTATTATTATAGTTTTTATATTTATTTTTAATATTACATTTATATTTGTTATAAGGTATTGTTTTAGTTATATATAATAATTATTATTATAGTATTATTATATTTATTATTTTATTATAACTTTTATTGTAATTTTGTTATTATTTGTAAATATTTATAATTCTTATTATCTATTATTAATATTATTATATATTATTTTATTAATTGATCACTTATCAATATAATCAATTATAATTAATTAATTTATTATTAATATTATATTCATTTAGATTATTAATTATTAATATTATAATTGATTCCACGCTATATATATTGTTATTTAATTCATTATGTAGTTATTATTATTTTGATTACAATATATTTTTTATTATTATTCAATAATTAAATATTTTGTTATTAATTAATTATTAGTATTATTATTATTATTATATTTTTATTATTATTAAATTATTGTTATTATTATTATTATTTAGTGGACCAAATTTTAATACATATTATTTATTATTATATATACTTTTTTATTATTTATTTCTAATATTATTGTTATTATATTATTATTAAATTATTGTTGATTTATTATTATTAATTAGTATTCTTTTAATTAATAGGAGGATTTTTATTATATTATTTAAAGGGATGTATTGTTTTATTATTATTAATTATTATCATTTTTATTAATAATTAAATTATTATTAATTTAAATTATTATTATTATTTTGGATTATTGGGTTTTGGGATCATTATTTCCACCTTTGATGACCAATATGTGTGCTACAGACACACCATAGCAACTTAAGGTTTTATTTTTTTCCGGGTGTCGTTTCATGTGGCAAAAAAATTATATACACACACATCAGTCATTAGATGGGATTAGTCATCACACACACTACATTCTCAACACACAACCTAAAAATGCACAATGTTTCCTTTAGATACACACACATACACTTCACTTTCGAGCAAATGTTTTATATAAGGAATGCAGAATGAATAACCAATACTACCACTCGCTTTTTCTCGTTATTCTGTGATAAATATTTCATTATCAACTTCCATAATACACAAACTGCCTGAAGATGATCTAATTTAATAGATCGAAAAACTGGCAGCATCGGTTCACATAACATCACACTGGCCCTTAACCCATTATTATTAGCCTGATTGTTTTTTCACATTTTTGCTAGGCTCATATAACTACATATATATTAGGGGTATATTATATAATGTATATTACACCTTATTGCATGTTTTATTTATCTTTTAGTGTGGCAAGCTTACGCGCTTTACAGCTTCCATCGCGCGAAACGCTTCACCGTTACCTCAAAAAGGACCAAACAGCCAACTATTCTTCCAAACTTGAACACGACACTAGGGATGGATACCGCCACAATCGCTTAAAACTTGTATTTATATATATCTATATACAAAAGTATGAAAAACATTATAATAGGACATGGTACCATTTTTGGTAAAATGTGTAATCCCAAGTGAAAATAAGACGCCTTTTGATTTTTTAAATGGATTTTTTTATTCTTTTCTTTGAAGTGTAAAGGGGGAAATCCTAGTAGGAGAAAAATATTAGGACCGGAGCAAATTATCAATCACGGTGGAGACATGTTCAAAATTCTTTAGTCCTTAAAGGAGGATATCTGTTTATTTTCAGGATAATAGGAATATCTATGTTAATCTGGTAATTGTGTGTCGAATAACACTGCACTCTTTCCTTTATGGATTAGGCATTCACATTTATCAGCAAAGGTCCTACATAGTACAGAAGACATATAATTTTACTGGCTTCTAGTATAAATCCAAATTCTTTGGTTAAACTTGGTTGTTTCTTTTTGGTCAAATTCTTTCGTGGATAATCAGCACAACAAGCTTTAATACTATATGCTCTCAGCAGGCTAGAATTAGCATGCCCGATTCTTGTAAATCTAACCTGACTGTGAAGTGGATGTTGCTTTCAACACGCCTCTACTATGCATAGTGGTGCTTTCGCATGTAAAGCCCTTGAGAGAATGCTTGTTATGATGGTGATAATTAGGGTCCTGTTACACATGTGGAAGATCAAAACAGATTTGGCTTAAGCTGGTGCCGGACGGCTGGTTGAAAAGCAGGACAATCTGGCCAATTAAGTTTTAATGACCCAACGCTTGTATTTTATCTAGGTTGACTTTTGAACATAAAAACAAGGGAAGATACTTGTGCCAGCATGCCTGAAAGTTCATTGTGGACATTGTATTTTAATTGTAATACGAGGTTCTCGACGGGAGGGGGAGGGGCATTGAGATTTTTTTTTTTTTTTTTTTTTTTTTTTTGCCTGGGTGACAAGGTCAATTTGAAATTGGTGGCCACAGAAAATTTAAGCGCCAAATATATATTATTTAATATTATATATATATATATATTATATATACATATGGAGTAATTATTAAATATATAAATAAAATGCAAGCAAAAAAATTGGAAAATAAAATAAAAATTGTAGTGGACCCAAATCTGTTTCAAAAAAGTGCCAATTTGTTTAATTTTTTTTTTTTTTTTTTTTTTTAGTTCTCAAATTACGAATAACATGGCGATATCGATTCCGAACGATGAATAAAAAATAATGCATATGAAAGACAATACTTGTCAAAATTAATGCAGTGGCTATATTTGGCAGGTTACACATTTTAATAAAAAACTAATAACAGTAATTCAACGGATTACAGTCAATTAAAATGTTGCCTTGGTTTTTAAAATAAATCCTGCCGGAAATTTTGTTTGAAATTGTTCCAGTTTTTATATTTTAAATTCCTATTGTAAACCGGTCAAACAAAAACTTTTTTTTTTTTTTTAACAATGTTAATGTTATTAATAATTATAAGTATGGCACTATTGGTTTAATTTTTTTTTCCGCCTATTTTGATGCATTGCTAAAATGAATATATGATTTAAGAAAGAATAAAAACGAAAATGCATAATTTCCTTAGCAACTCATGTAACAAGTAACAAGGCGCAAAATATCAATAGTGTTGTAGTAAATCAAATGTTTAATAAATAAATATAAACTATGGGAAAGGTTTCGTTAAAAGAATTAATGAAATCAGATAAAAGAAATTGTACTAAATTAAAGTTTAACATTAACTCCCTTTAATTAACTGTAATAGTAAATTATGCACATGCCGTAGAATTAAAAGTGGTCGTCATGAAAATCTGAAACAATAGAAACAGGGAAATAATACTAATGCTTGAAGTGATTAAAATGTGGAATATTGGAATGCGTAATCCTCTCTAGGGGATCAACATAGTAGCATAATATACTTTTTGAAAGAATAAATATTTTATGTTTATAATAATAATACATGTAAACTTTTTTTTCTTAGTTACAATTTTTTTTCCATTTTAATTGAAACTTTTAAACTGAAACTGGAACGCAAAAGATAAATCACCAGCAAAGAAATAAAGATTTAAGAATATGTTTTGAACAAAAACCGAGGATTTTAATATTTGATAGAATTTATTTCATTTAAAAACACGAACTACAACTTCAAAATTGGATCAAAATTTCTGTCTGGCGATTATTACTCAGTGATGCAAAAAAATAATAATAAACAACGAAGTGGAAAATATAAGTTATTGATTCGAAATTATTTTAATTTTTTGGCAAAATTTTATAAATAAGAAGAAAATCAAATAGAAGAACATGCATATTTTTTATAATGGATTGTCACCATGAGTAGGTCGTCTCCACTCCCGTCATATTTTTGACGGTACCATTTTATTCAAATAAGAAAATCTTACAAAGTTGCATTTGAAATTAGAAATTATATTCATTCTTTTCATGTATATACTGTGAAAAATTTTCCAATTGTTTTTAACATAAAAATAATTTTATTAAACAAAACAAACTGGGGATAGATGTTTAAAAATAAAATAATTTTTTTCGAGATAGATCCATCCATATATTAAATAACTACAGTTTGTGGTAGGATCCGGTCGCTGAAAGCCGCTTGTACTCTTCAGCTGGTTAAAGCAGACATTTTCCTGATAGGAGTCAAAGGAATAAGGCCTAGATAAAATTGAAAAAAAACGGTTGTAATTTTTAATTAGACGATCGTCTTAAGACTTGCAGTACCACAAGCCAAACTGAAGAGAAATTTCATTTACAAAAAACTTTGACTTAAACAAACGAAGGGAATCTCTATTCATTACTCCCCAATTTTGAAACTCCAGAAATCTGCTCTTAAAATATTACCTTATTTGGGCAGTAATCATGCACATTTTAAAGTGAGTTATTTATTGAAATGATTTATTGGTAACTGTTTAACTTTATAAACACTATTGTTGTAAAACTGCAATTAGTAGATTGAATTACGTTAATGATAAATCAAGTTATCTACTAAGATTGCTTGGTGGGGCACAATGCCAGATATATATGTTCCAGTATATTCTACAGTAAGAATCAAACTCACTAGTAATGATTTGACTATAAAAATAAGCTAGTTACATTTAGCATAAGGCCAGAAGTATGAGCCTACTTTGTAAGGCTCAAACTCATTACTTGTTAATAATGACATGCAAAGCTAGCCATTACACAATGAGAGAGAAATATAAGTATGGATTAGATTTTGAATAAGGCTGCATGTAAGGAGCCTAACTGGGGATCAGCCTTATAGGGCTGGGTTAGCTCAGTCAGTAGAGCATTCGGTTAGCAACCACAAGGTTTCTAATTCAATAACGGCCCTCTGAATAAGTATTTATTGGCCACTGTGTAGGCCTCAGTAAATTTAATTTTTGAGTTTTTTCATGATTTATCTACCTCTAATTTGCATTTTTGCACATGCCTATATTATGGAGATTATGTGTCAGTCTGTAATCAAAACTACATACTCACTGACGTCATAATTTCCTTAGTTGTTAACATCACATTATCCATGATTTTATGTTTATTCAAATCTCAATTATTAAGAAAATTGTTTTTTCATTAACAATACTATATGTAATTACATTGCAATTGTATGTATATATGCAACCAAATGGCAGCTTACTGCTATAAACAGAAAGCTAATTTACCATATTGATCTTAAAATTTTCCATCAAACAAATTATGAACCATATATGAAGCCTACATATATCGATTAACTATAGACAGATATCGCGCGAGAAATGACACGCCGTATACTCCTCGTCCTATGAAGACTGGCCATCCCTCTATCCTGCGACTATCACAGATGATCATCCGATGAGCGAGTACCGAGTTATCCAACTAGGTCGTCAACTCTCCCCGTTATCTGGATATGTGGAGTGATATATGCTATACATAGTCCCTACTACATTATCTGAATAACATTGAACAAAGCTAATATCCGCTCAGGTGTGTCTAAGAACATAAAACATATCTGGCTTGTCTATACCATTCCTGAGTCGCAACCTTCTAGGTCTAACAATAAAAGTTAATAAAAAGACTAAAATTTATTCTATTATCATGTCATTTATTTCATCCATGTCGCCCCGTCACGTTCACACGTCAAATACAATGACTTACGCATGACATCTCCGTTCCCATGCGATCTAGTCGAACGACCTTTTCACGCAATTACATATATATGAACAAACATATCGAACACCAAGAGCTATCGGACTCACCCGCTCCGGTATCTAATCCTACATCACCTTGAGCGCGCTATATATGTCATTATATATATATATATATTCATACACCAGTCCACTACTTTCAACTCTATTTGTCTTTATACCGAAATACTCCAATCTCTATCTTAATAGGTGTCGATAGGCGTCGCCATGCCACAAGCAGCACCTCTTCCACGACAACGCGTACAATCGCAGCTACGTCTCATGCGTACCTAATACACACCACCTCATCAGAATAGTATGCAACCGCCTTTACATGGCTATAGAGTCCCGACCCAGAAGTGGTGAGTACACCATCAGCTCTACATATGCCTTAGAGTAAGCGCGCAAACGAGAGACATACAATGCAAGCGATCTCTAATAATCCCGTAGTGTCGCAAACTGCGCCGTATCATCTGCACTCCACGCTCAAGCTCAATACGTTAATCTCATGCTGCCATAGACCTACTAGCCTAATCAATCTCAAGTGCACAATGAACACCTCTATATCTATTTATCGAATAACTACTTCTATCAGAATCCGAATGATCACTCAGCAGATACCGGAAAAATTGTGAGCCAATCATGAATAATACGAACTCCATACTCTATACGAATGCTTGTTATAGCGCAATTGGTAGCAATTTTAGGAGTATATGGTCTACACTCTACATACGATCACTAAGTCTCCTCACAATTCCCAACTATCGTTATGACAAGCGCAACAAGCCACTATGTCATCCACGCATCGTGAATGAGTGCGTCCTCGCCTAGCCCAACTAACATGATAACTGCCTAATCTGAGAGAGGACGCTATTATATATCTCACCAACACGACAAGTCTAAGAGCGTCGGTGGCGAGAGACTCGAACACACATACTACCTATTCAAGACGACAGTGTCTAATATCTGGGCTGCTTTCATCTACCTGTTCTGACAAAACCGCTGCTACATCATAGTATACATCTCTGACACGACCTCTACTCGGATATACCCTGCGACATACACCTCCCATCGTCTCGTCAATTATATAACCGCAACACGGAATTCCGCTCGAATGAACAGTCACGCGACATCTTCTGCGTCACCTTACTCCACTGCGTAATCGTTTTCAAGAAGACTAAGCCAGATCTCTTCGATAGCCGCACCGTCTGATCTTGAAAGTACTCGAGCCCGCTAGTTAACTATATCAGCATATACAATCTCTCTAATATCTGTATAGTACTGAAGCTTGCTCTCTACTTCATATTCACAGATTATCTACTTCTATACGCATCCGAGTGCTGCACACTGTCTACGTCACACACAGACACGACCGAAGGTGATTTCACAACGCTCACCATAATATATCCTACATACATTGAACAGGATGTACATTACGCTACCTACATCGCTAATATATCAATCCTCTTTAACGCCATGCTCTGCCACTTCACGTGCAACCATACCTATCAAGCCATCGCTAATTATCATACAGTCCGTAGCACTCTATTCTCCATCAGTCCTTTAACAAACAAAATGCACATAGTTCAAAATACTATAACAGTGAATACACTAAAAATTCTTCACCAAATATCACATCCTTCTACTCCTATGACGACTTTTCGACACTCCAGCGAGCCTCGCGTCTCCTGCTCAAGCAATCCTATGGTTGTAGCATCCGCGAAGCGTCCGTGAGCAGCGCATCGGCACCCATACTACCGCCGCAATCACGCTACGTCTTTGGTCATTTAAATAAAAACAAATTCCAGTTCCTAATTTACATTCTCAAAAGATTCAAATCAGAAGATCACAATAAAAACACTTCAAAAGACAAATAAAAATATTTTCCAGTTCCCACAAAAAGTAAAAAATTCAATAATTATTTTCTTAAAACTCAAAAAACAAAACAGCATGTGTTTTTTTGTTTTTTTTTTTTGATAGTTTTAAAAATAATATTTTTCTTGAATTGATGTGAAAAGTTCTTTTTCAGCATTCAATGGTCTATTTTTATACACTTAAAAAATTAATTACGAATTTCAAAACGTCTGGAAGGTGTTATGTTATACACTAAATTTTTTTTTTATCATAAATAAAAATTTATTTAATCTATCTTGAAATGATGCTATTTAAAAATACACAATTTTGTGCAAACATATTCGCTGATATTTTTATATATTTAAAAAAATTATTACAAAATGATTGTTTTGTTAGCGGTTAGTTTGTATTCCGCCTCGGTGGAGTTGTCTGCCCCTTTTAGTTTGATGATGCCCGCTAGGAACATAATATTTAAGCCGCCGGGTTCAAACACCTTTCGCCTCTTTTTTTCCTGTTCAGCAACTACGAGCACATGCGGGTAATTTTATCTACCCCCTCTCGTCTGGGGCTCCGCCCCTTACATTACTGTAAGTCTTCACACATGGACTATTACCTAGTCTCATATCGTACTCATATATGTATATCTGCTATCATTCATGAAATGTGTCTTTATTCTTTATTTGTGTACCCCTTTTTATATGTACTCTTTTACTATGTACGTTGTATCTACTGTTATCCATGTGCCTGTATATATAAATGTTTTGTCCGTTAACCTTCGTCGGCAGTTTTGTGGTATCCAAAATATCTAATAACTTAAACCTTCCTTATAGTTTCTTTTTCGTTGCAGAAGGATAGTCTAATCTAGTCAAATTTGAGTTTTTCCCCTTCTTAATTCCAAAATTACTCGGATTTTTCAATTCTGAGGACAGCAATAACTCAGTACGTGCGTCTTAACTTGTTGCTTTTGTTGGCTATGCCGTGTAACTCTCCCTATATGAACTTTCTATGCTATTGTCTTCCATAAATTCTTTCCATTTCCGCACTGATGTCAGAATTTAAAACTGTCTGGAAAAACATTAGTTATCTCCTTCAACTTGTTCAAATGAACAAAGAGAACACGTTGCTTAAGGGTTTCCGATTATTCAGTGAAGATTACCCCTCTTGCATGACCGCACAAAGTTAGGCTGAAAAAGTTCTAAAACCCCTTTGAACAGAATATCACACTGAAGCTGCTAATCAAAGAGTCTCCTGAATAATAATATATCTCCACCCTTTCGTACCTGAAGGTTTGCAAATGACTTGATTCCTCTGGTATTTACTCTTTAACTAACCCTTAAAATCCACTGATGTACCAAGTAAATCGGGGCAATGGATTCAAGCATGGGACTGAGTGTCAGGATTAATGATGGGTCTGTCTCATTGATTCCTAGGTTCCCAACTCTTTAGACATGAACTCGTTCATGAGCGAGATCTCGATATTCCAACGGAAAAGTTAAATCTTAAGTGCCCCAAACAGCGGTAGGGGCAAAAACATATAAAGGGACCCTCCCTGAAATGTTTCTTTTCTCCTTCATGTAACAATGAGCAGAGAGCAGAGAACGACGAGAGAGAGCGAGAGAGAGAGAGAGAATGGGGTGGGGTAGGCCTGAGAGGCCTCACCAATCGTGTTTCATTCTCTCTCAAATCCTCACCCCGACCTAATGATGGTAAGCACTCGTGTATCCTGAAAGATTTTCTTGGCTCTCCACATTTTTTACTTCCACCTCCCTAAATGTTTGGAGGACCCCCAAATAACAAAGCTGCTGCGACTGGGATTGATATTCTCCTCTCTAGGATATCCTCGTCCATTCTCGCGGCACGGTAGGAATTCGGGTGGAGCGCATAATCCGACCAGATGGTGTAGACATGGTCGAGTGTCTATGGCTTAGAGAAGACGTGGTGGAGCGTAAATAGCCTGGAGAAAGGGCTGGCTTTTAATGGCATATCAACTCTTGTCGGTTATTTAATACCAAATCTTGTTTTAGCACACTTTATTTATAAATATAGAAAACTGCAATCTTCGTAGGAGAATAGACAGATAATAGATAGATAGATAGGTATGTTTGGTTTCGGTTTGTTTTCTTTGTTTAGTGGCATATCAATCTTCGTGGGTTATTTAATGCCAAAACTAGCCTTGTAGAAAAACAGTAGTATTACTCTTTAACAGCTGGAAGTGAGGAGGTTCATACCTTTTCCAAGAAGTATTAGTCCGAAACGTGCAGCATAATAGCGTGACTGGAGTTCGAACGCTTTAATGTCGCAGTCCAGCACGTTACACATTACGTCACAGGGCCTGTACCAGATATATATGAACACACTGGAATATATATATATATATATATATATATATATATATATATATATATAGAGAGAGAGAGAGAGAGAGAGAGATATGGACACGTGGAAAGAGAGAAAGATATATAGATATGAACAGACCTACGTAGATAGATAAATAGATAAATGTGAACAGATAAACGTTTAGATAGATAGATAGATAGATAGATAGATAGATAGAATAGTATTCTATGTTAACAAACACAGGAACTGGGATTATACAGAGTAGACACGGGATAATGCCCATGGCAAGAACACAAGAGCTACCAAGATATGAGAAGGAACATTTTGAATTCAACCAGCTATACTCCAATTAAAAATCGATCACATCATACTAGTGGTGGAGGTGCTTGGTAACAATATAAACATCGAGATATGTGCAAACTGGAATTTGGTATCGTTTGGTTTGTTTATGCTTCAAAGGCATTATGGAACTCGATGGGCTTATTTAATTGAACCTTTCCCAACAACATTTGGCAATGCTGAGACGAGGACAGAAAGCATTTAAGACTGTTTACAAACTGTGCTTAAATCAATTCCCATTTGAACTTCTTCTATCAGAAGACCTATCTTTTGGATTAATAACAGAAGAAAACCTACAGACTAGAATTTTAACAGAAACTGCCAAAATTATTTTTGATGGCACTGAGTCGAAATACGAATTAACAATGCCAAATCTTTTTGATATACTATTTGTAAGCGAATAAGATTGTTGGAAAATATCTAAGACATAATTGTACAACTCGAAGCATGACGCAGGACAACAGTGTACATCAATTTCTGCTTCTACAGAGTTGGTAGTACGCCGACTCCTCATGAGCCTGCGTGCTGAGAATATCAATATCGTCCTTAATTATGCGACTGAGTATAATGTAATACCGCAGATTACTATCTATCGACGATGGGCGCGACATACAAGATAATACTAAATAGACCAAACAGTGTGATTATAGTCATCTTGTGGCGAGTGACAGTGGGTCTCTACATACAAGCCACGCACCACTCTCGTGAAATCGCTCATACTCTACACTTCTTCTATCTCGATAGCATATGTAATATACAGACTAGCGAGTAATATTTAGCCTCTCGCGAATCCTGATCAGACTATTAATAGATCAACACCTGAAGACTATCTCTCCGACACACGATACGTCATCGTAGCATACACATAGGGCACAATGTTCATGCACTCCTGAACTAGCATATCAGATTTCTATTATATACCCCCTTACGAACTAAATCACACACATCATACGCAACCACCTTCGGCCACTGTAAACGCGTCTAATCAAGCCAAATTGTACACATTTTCTCCAGCGACTCAAAACGACCACGAACCTAGAAGTTCTACTTTAATGCCTATATTATATATTCCTATTCTGCGCACAAACACAGATCGAGATCCTTCTAATGCTCTTAACCATCTTCTAGAGCTATCGCCACACCAGTAACTCTCCTGCTGTAATACAACAGTGTTGCGCAATATTATATCACATCGAATCCTCTCCGCGTAATAGCTACCTCGTCCGCCTCATCCTGGACATACATAGAATACACATCAACGCACTCGATTTGTACACAAGTGCTATATCACAATCCTAGGAGTGTGTAGATTACGCAATTCCGTCGATGATCTCGTGAAACATAATCAATGTTATCATTGCACCTGATCACATCTCTCTCTAAGTACCCTCCTGATTTCACCAGCTCTTTTTCGTGCATAATACCTATCTATATCATGTAATATATCTCACTGTACGACTGCAGCTCCAACATCCTCTACAGAGGATCTCTCTAATAATGCGCTATGCCTGTAACACCTCTCTAACGTATCTGAACTCAGCGCTTCTCGATGCTGCGCCTAAACGTTCTGACATTCTGACGAAGTGATGCGCAGCCTCACGCTCAACACATCCCTCCACCACAGACTCGATCTGAGTGACGCGGAGCATATCCTCATACATCACGAGAGTATGCGTGCCTATGAGCCATATAGTAACACGTGTATCAATAATCTCTCTCAAATAAGCTTATACTTAGTCACACACAAGCAGAAAACTATATTATATCTTACTAGATATCAGAGTGAGAAGTATTCCTGAGATCCTTAGAGAACATCCGATCACGAGAACGCACCATCCGACACTCCTTCTGGCAGCTAAATCTAGCGACGTACACGGACATCATCCTAACCGACGAAACATTAATCCGAAGTCCTAATTCCTGGTGTAAATTTCCGCTATTATCGCTGCACTATCATACGTAACTAGTAGACATGTCCTCCCAAGAACATTGTAGTACGACATATACTGCGTCAATGATATATGACATCTGACACATATCTAGTATCTCATTGCTCTTCGTCGAAAGTATGCATCTGTCTGACTCAAAATTCAGATGCGTCACCAATTATAATAACACAAAAGTATGATAGTACGCATATGCTCCGCGCACAGTAAGGATCCTGTCGTGCCGTACAATGCTTCCATCGGCCTTGTCTGACCTATGAATCTACGCACAAACTATGAGTCTACACAATAAGCTGACTATCGTCGACTGCCGTCAGTGCATCGTACTTTTAGTTTAAAAGTGAGCGCGCGTACCATACACTCCAGGGATCATCCTATATAATCAACGATCGCGTCCTCTCTTAAACGGAGTCTCATACTGTAAGCAATATCTGCTACCGTATGACATCGTGACGGCCAAGATCGCGTGCGATCCGGAGTGACGCAGACACCCTAGCCTCCATCTCTGAAACTAGTGAAGACACTATATCTCAGAGCGCATCGAGGCGACATGCTGAGATCAACCATCATCTACCGTTCTGTATCATATCTCGTCGTATATGTAAGCCTATGGCCCCCAACGAAGCCGCCTGATGTATATACGAGTCACATCTCTCGATCGCCATACAGTCAGCCCTCAGTCTCGATATAGTACGCTTATTCCGTACTTGCATGATTACTAACTTCCGAGCGATCCGCACCCAATAATCATCACCTGCCTATGGCGAATCCGTTATCGAAGACTACCTCAATTTTCAGATCCGATCCCGCACGAGAATGTAACATCTGAGTATGCGCGTCTAGATTGCGTGACTGCACCTATAGATGGCGACGCAATGGCGAGGTCTGACTGCAGTACTACAGCGCATCTATGTGGAAATACAACAGCCAAACTCTCTATCACACTATCTTGTTATATCTATCTATGGATCATCGTGGGGTATCTTAATATCGAAAGTCTCTTCTGCCACTAATTAGTATCTCATCCCTACTACTAACTATATAGTACAGCGTATATCTATCAAGAGATGGTACCCATCAGTATATCTCAGTCCCAGTTGCCCGCGGCTATCCCTACTCGAAGACGCGACACTCGTCTACATAAGCACTGAATAATACAAATAATACCTATTAATTCGCACATCGACGCACGCGCTATCTCTAGTATATGAGTTACTCGAATACACATTACAACAGATAAGCATCCTATCTATAACTAGTACTACATCTTATATCTGGAGTGAGAGATAGTATATCAGCGTTGATAACCTTAGACCCGACGTCGTATAAGCACAGTGGTATATGCATGTCACATCACATACCATCAATCCATACGCTCTCCTATTGCGCGCAGCCTCCACTCAGGATAACATTCGAAGTGTATGACTATTCCAACTCGTCTCAAAGTGCGCCTCTCTTCTCTACCTAGTCATGCCCAAAGTCCATGCGCACGTCACTGCGGCAGACATGATAGTCAAGTCTCCAGACCAACGCTATGCGGCGTCCATAGGTGCAGTATGGGCGATATAAGCCATCTTAAACGAAGGTGGACTGTTTACCGGACATATCAGCTCGAATGACCCGCACCGTGTCGTTCAGACCCTAACATCGAGTGCCTGGCGCCAAACTCCTCAATCATCTGCAGTAGTAGAGCCGATGAAGTCATCCGGGTGATTGATCCCACTACACCGAGCTCTCAAACATCTGAGCGATCTCATCCTTAGTAACGGCGAGTGCTGCAGTATATCCTTAACTTAGCATATGAATGAGCCACCGCAATCGGCGTTCATAATCGCACACATAGACAGACCGATCTCGTGAGTATGTGTGCTCCTTATGTTGGTCTCGAAACTTCTAGACAGTCAATCTTCTCTTGTCCCTGTCGATCCTGTAGCTTATAGCAACACCGTACCCATAGAGCATAGAGCCCGAGATCTCAAGCTACTCCTATCCAATCCTCCATAGATGACTTAATCAGTCTACTATCTATGCTGAACGCCCCGACAAGTGTAACTTCTTACTCGTTGTCTATCCCTGGCTAATCTCGTGATATATAATCGCCTAACCACTTCTCTGTCAATTCTCCTGGCTACTGATATATCTCCGCGGACAAATATAATAACAATAAGACTACTCGAGAGTAACCTCCGGATACACCAGACGACACTCATCGGTATATTCGGTCTGACTAACTATATATCTCTACCCTATGGTATTTCACCCGATCCGCTCATACTCGTCTGAATCCTCTGATAAAGTCTATCGTGATACACTGAATAACCACAATCGTTGAGTATGTGTGAGCCTGACCCACCGTAATACTATCCTGCATACCGTATAACCATACAAACTAGGAGAGAGGACCGCAGTAAAGCAATTGTTTCCCTTTCTCTCTTTTGCCAGTCTCCATATCCAATAACATCACAAAGATAAAGTATATATATATAGCCGCAGCCTAGTCCTATTCCTTCCTGCAGTTCTTACCATGCATCTAAATACATAAACTCACACTAGCAACATATCCCGTAGTGCCTCCCTATCCGCTACTGACATGAAGCCTTTATACAACTAACCTAATCTACTCCGTTTTTAGCCAATAAGATTGAATTAGAACACATTCTTTATTCTTGTGTTTCATTTTCGTGTCCGACTTAACCAAAAACACTTATAATGACCCAGAATTACTAAGCTGAATAGGATTCATGTGAGGCTAATATAAACTGAAATTGTTTACACGTGTTCATGATCAGTACTGATCTGCTGAATTTTAATCAAGGTTGCCAACCTGAAAAAAACAAAAACAAAAACAAAAACAAAAAAAAACATATTCGTATAGGTAATCAAAATTGTTTTAATGATAATCATTTTATTTTATGTAGATTGGAAACAAATTTTGCGTAATGCGGTTGTTTGTTTTGGTTATTTTTTTTACGGCATATCAACAATTTTGGTGTATTTTATTGCCGAATTAAGTGATTTTGATAAACAAAGGATTTCAGTTGCTTACAGTACCTGCTGTTGCTTAAGTGATCACCCAATTTATTATTGAACAGGCTCATCGCTGCTTGACTTCAGTGAACATAATGGGGAAACAGTTATATATCCATACGATCCTTTTAGAAGAGATGATATGTAGGAGCAATGAAAGTGACCATGACAATAAAAAATGTATTTCCCTTGTAATCTGCGCCGGCTCCTGCGAATTAATAATAATAATAATAATAATAATAATAATAATAATAATAGGGTGAAGATGAAGGAAAACGAAAAAATGGACAAATATCTGGACGTTGCCAGAGAACTGAAAAAGCTATGGAATATGAAAGTCAAAGTGATACCAATTGTAGATGGTGCACTTGGAACGGTCCCTAAAAGTTTGGAAAAAAGACTGGAAAACCTGGAAATCAGAGGAAGAATTGAGACTATCCAGAAGACTGCACTGCTGCAATCTGCCAGAATACACAGAAAAGTCCTGGAGATCTGAGGAGACTTGTTGTTCTCTAGGGAAATACTATCAGCTAATGCTGTTGTGAAAAACTGTAATAATAATAATAATAATAATAATAATAATAATAATAATAATGCGGTCCCAGCAGATCACAGGGTGAAGCTGATGAAAATGAAAAGATGGATAAATACCTGGACCTTGCCAGAGAAATGAAAAAGCTGTGGAACATGAGAATGAAAGTGATATTTATTGTAGTTGGTGCACTTGGAACGGTCCCAATAAACTTGGAAAAAAAAGACTGGAAAACCCGGAAATCAGGGGAAGAATTGAGACCATTTAGACTACTGCATTGCTGCAATCGGCTAGAATACTCAGAAAAGTCCTAGAGATCTGAGGAGACTTGTCACTCAGACTTCAGTGAAATACCATCAGCTAACGTTGATGTGAAAAACTCAAAAAGAGTGATAATAAATATAAGAAGAAGAAGAAGAAGAAGAAGAAGAAGAAGAAGAAGAAGAAAAGATAAACCACCTTATGTACATGTATGACATAAAGAATTTGCAAAAAATGAATAGGAATTAGAAACCCTAGTACAAACTATTAGAATATATAGCCAAAATATAGGAATGGGATTTGGAATTGAAAAATGTGCTATGCTAGTAATAAAACGGAGTGAAAGAAAATTAATGGACGGAATACAGCTACCAAATCAATACTTTATAAAATCACTTTATGAAAATAAAAGTTACAAATACTTAGGTATTTTAGAAGCAGACAATATCAAGCAAGCAGAAATGAAAGGAAAAGTTAAAAAATAATATCTCAGGAGAACTAGTAAACTTCTAGAAACCAAACTTAACAGCAGAAATCTAATTAAAGGAATTAATACTTGGGCTGTCTCCATTATAAGATACTCAAGACCATTCGTAAAATGGACAAAAGAAGAACTCAGACAGATTGACCAAAGGACGAGAAAATTAATGACCATGCACAAGGCTATCCACCTTAGAGACGATAGAGACAGATTATATGTGTCAAGAAAGGAAGGGGGAAGTAGTCTTGCCAACATAGAGGAATGCGTAGAAACCACAATCCAACAACTTGAAGAATACACAAAAAAGAGTAAAAACAGATTACTAATGGTGGCCAACAATAGTAGATGTGACATATGGACAAATAGAAAAACAACAAAGACTAGAAAACAAAAATGGGAAGAAAAACAATCATATGGACACTTCAAACGACAAATCGGAAAGGTTGCACATTAAAAAAAACCTGTACGTGGTTAAGGAAAGGAAACCTTAAAAGAGAAACTGAATCACTAATAATTGCTGCACAGAATAATGCCATAAGGACAAACTATATCAAAGCAAAAATTGATAAGACCCAACAAAATAATAAATGTAGACTATGCGGTAATAGAGATGAGACCGTAAACCATGTAGTATGCGAATGTTGCAAACTAGCACAACGGGAGTACAAAACTAGACACGACTGGGTTGGGAAGGTGATCCACTGGGAATTATGCAAAAAATTTAATTTTGACCATACAACAAAATGGTATATGCATAAACCAGGATCTGTTCTTGAGAACGAAACGCATAAAATTCTCTGGGACTTTGAAATAAAAGTGGATCACCTTATCCCAGCAAGAAGACCAAACCTAGTGTTGATTAACAAAAAAGAAAGAACTTGTCAACTGGTGGACTTTGCAGTTCCAGCAGATCACAGGGTGAAGCTGAAGGAAAATGAAAAAATGGACAAATATCAGGACCTTGCCAGAGAACTGAAAAAGTTATGGAATATGAAAGTCAAAGTGATACCAATTGTAGTTGGTGCGCTTGGAACGGTCCCAAAAGGATTGGGAAAGGGTTTGGAAAGTCTGGAAGTCAGAGGAAGGATTGATAACATTCAGAACACTGCACTGCTGCAATCTGCCAGAATACTCAGAAAAGTCCTGGAGACCTGAGGAGATTTGCTGTCACTCAGACTCCAGTGAAAAACCATCAGATAATGCTGATGAGAAAACTCAAAAAGAAATAATAATAATAATAATAATAATAATAATAATAATAATAATAATATATGTACATTTCTGTGTATGTGCTAAATTAACTACTGGCCTTTCATATAAATACACGTAATTTTGTATAAGAAATTAAATTGATACACTTATGCGTGAAGGCTGCGCTAAATTAACAAAGTGAATTTAGTCTTGATATGAAATTATAAAATGAAATTATCGTAAATAATTTTAAGAAATAAAAAAAATATTCATAAAAATAGGAGGACTCGTTTCCAACTCCTTCCCAAGTCACATGTTTGGACTTATATACAAATTACCTTTAAACATGAATATGTTTTAAACACATATTCTATGATCCATCTTTTGATCTATTTAACCCGTAGACGGGACCCTAGTAGGTAGTACTATTCCGGGTTAGAGTTCCGGAATTGGAACCGCACCCCTAAATCAGTGTTTGTTACGCAATTGAATAAAAATTTAGTAGTGCAAATTAAGAGGTAAGATAAACTCATAAACCCAGACTAAAATAAAAAGGCACATGTGAACTTTAACGAAGTCAAAATATACACATTTTAAAAGGTGTAAGTATTTTCTTTAAATTTTTCATTCATTTTATTTGTTTGATTTTTTTCGTGGATCCCTTTATTTTTTTCTCCCATGTAAGAAGAACAGGTTATATCTGTGACAGGAGCATAGAGAATAATCAATCCCCGGTTTGGTGTTGCCTCAGTATACTACCTATGAAAAATATGACAAATGTAAATACAAATAAACACGGGACTTGGATGACAGATCTGAGTTTCATGATCAGCATATACCCCGTTTATAGCCAACATGGGAGACTCGGTAGGCATCCTGTGAATGTTGGCTGTTCTAATTTCAAACCAAAACAATAAGGTATCAAAAAGATATGGACTAGAGAAGACCACAAAAATATACATTATTGTTACTAGCAAATATATGCACCCTCCAGGTGCAAGTATTTAAGTTTTAATGTAATAAAATATTGTATTAAATTAGTAAAGGCTAATGAAACTAAATAAGAATACAGATAAAAAGATTTGAAACAGAGGGAGTATAATAAAAGATTTGAAACAGAGGGAGTATAATAAAAAATGGAACAACTGAAACTTACTCTTCCATCACTCTCGTCTTTCATTGTTATTTTTTCTAATCTAAGTATTTAGTTATAAGAGGAAGTAAAGAATAAAATGACAGTTATTTTATCTTGTTAATGGATTTCATTTAAGATTCATTGAAGAGATTTTTGCTTATATTCATTAAAATAAAACCAAACAGTTAGAAATCAATAATACTAAGCACATATTTATTAAATTCGATGTTTTAATATTAATATGCAAATTAGCCTTCCCGTACACACTGTAAACCGCTATTTTTTTGTATATATAAATGTAATTGCATTTAGTCAGTATGTAGACATAGTTAACAGTATTAATAATGTAAGACAATTTTATTAATAATTGAGGTTTAGATAAAAATAAAATCATGGAGAATGTGATGTCAATAACTAAGAGAATTGTGACTTGAGTAGGAATATAGTTTCGGTTACAGACAGAAAAATACACAATCTTCATTATAATAAGATTTTAAAAGTAACCCAACACAAAGTGGTTATAGGAAAATGATGACAGAAATTTGGAAAGAAGCTGCTAATTTCAATATAAAAAGCCAAAGACTTGCAGATCAAAAAGAACATTACATTACCATTTCTAAGTAATCAGGAACAGAAAAAAAAAGTGAAGATAGAAACCGAAAAGGTAAATAAAGAAGTAAATAATATCCTAACGTACAGCATCATCGAACTAAAGCAAAACTAGTCAGTGATAAAATCCAGTCAGTGATAAAATCGGTATGACATTGGGAACTGAAAGAGAAACACAAAACCTGGATGGAAGATGAAGCTAGAAGGACAAATAAAGAAATTACGACATCAAGCGAAAGCGCCTAGGAAGGGAAAATACACAAGGACACATTCGAATGAAAAGATCGAACAAAAACAGTAGCAAATGAGATATACCGCAAAACCAATCAACCAGTCAACCAGCCAAACAAACAATCATTTTTTTTACTCCAGACAATCATTGAGTAATGCTTTCTATCCCAAACTGCAAACTCATTTTCGTAATAAAAAAGGGACCAACAATAAAAATGTACAAGACATGTAAACATATAATATATCTAAAGACGCTCGTCGTGTAATGGTTTTCGGTATAGGAAATAGACACATCGAACAGAGTTCAAATTTTGGACGAGGCTGTTTGCATTTCACATAGCACTAATATCTTTGGAAAAAGTATGAATTCAATTATTCACTACCCAATAAGGGTAAATAACACAGTAGACTGAGTTCTGTACGCTTGGTATTGCAATCGGTTTAAGAGAAGGAAAACTCTGAATTCAAACCTGTTAAACTCCGCTCATAAATTGACCTTCTGTTTCATTCTGTTCATGTGGAGAGGCTGGGTAACTGCATGTACCAGTCTGGCCAATGACATATGTTATTGTAATGAGATGACTCATGAAGTTTGGCAACTCTTGACAGTATTCATAATCGGGGCCAAGCACTTGTACTGATTTCTGCATATGCTCTTCTACTAGGTTACGCCATCTTGGCTAAAGCGAAGCATATTGAATACTCCATAAGTGCAGAATAAAAGTATGGTAGAACGTCAGCCTGGACTCGATTTTATTGCATGAATATTCCATAATGTTAAAGTTTTTATCTTATTTGGCTAAAAATAATTTTTTTTAAATTAATTTACAAATTTTTAAATTTAAATTACCATTTCCTTGAATCCTATAAGACAAATATTCTCAAGGCCAAAATTAAAACATGTATTATCGTTTCTTAAAGACATTTGCGTAAAATATAATTTTTTCTTCTTCTTCTTCAGATTCTTACCTTGTAATGTTTGGTTTCTGGATTCCATTGGGTCAAAACCGTCATCTCCTTTACACATATACCACGTTAAGTCACGAGAAGTTATCGATTTAAAGACAAAAGTCAAAGATCCAGCATTCACTGTTGTTCCAGGTGCAACTTCTAAAGCCACTCTACGTTGGGGATATATCTTAAATATATTCTCATTAATGATGTAAGCTGCAACATTTTGAGTATTCCCATGGTGCAATACCATTTCTATTAGCTGGTCGTCTGCTGTAAAGTCACAGGTTACCTTCATTTCAGAGTCCAGAGTCGTGTATGAAGGCATTCTTATTGTTATGTTGCCACCTGAAAAAAATATATATACAGAAAACAGAAGAGCATAGTTTTATCAGAACTATTATGAACTGAAAGTTATAGAGGCAACAATCTTTCAGATGGTATCTGCTAGAGTTGCAATTGTTCTGGTGATCGTAAATTTATAATTTACATTGAACAAATTCACATGATTATAATTCATAGTTTTTTCTTAACATTCCTAATTATTCTAAAAGACTAAAAGTGTTATTTTATGTTTTCAGAGTCGCGTAAGAAGACATTGAAAATTTAACTCTGGCACCCGTGAGTAGAAATTTAGAGATTAACCCATTCATCGACATTCAGACTGGGATTTGTATTTAGTATCTGTTCACGGTAATTCTAATCCTGCGATAGCATCCCCCATTGCATTGAAGGGCAATGATTGGAGTAATCAATAACATTTAAGCAAATATTTATCGATAATTTTCAATTTGGAAAATATTGATCTATGCCTGTGGTTGATCATGATTTATACATATATATATATATATATATATATATATATATATATATACTAGAAAATACGTGACCCGTTGGGTCACCCATTGTGCTCGGTTTAGATTGTTGGAAAAATCACATGATAATATTATTTCACTAATTTAAAGTTTTCCCAAACTGTCCAAATAAGTTATTTAAACTGGAGTAAACATTTTCAAATGACCAAAGGAAGAACAAGAGAAGGGTCACTTGGTTAGTTAATTTGTAATTAAAGGTAAGTAGGATTTTAATCATGGATATCCATGACAATCTCTAACCAACCCTACCCTATCAATCATTGTTCTCAAGAGGTCCTCTTCACAGCATCCAATATCTGCACAGAGTTGGTCAATGTACATCTTTGCTCAACGGTCCACACTGGCGTGCCTGTCTGCTGGTTTCCATACAAAAACATCATGAGTTTGTCCTTGATTCTCCAGCAGTGCCCAGCATTTTACTCAGATTGTTTGTGTGATAAGTGGCAAGTGGCCATACAGCTGCTTTCTCATGGGGTGTTGCTTCCACAACTTTTTTGAAATTACATACTGCATTCTTGTGCAGTTCCCATGTAGCTTATTCTCTAGGTGCTATGTTAGTGTCCAAGTGGTACAGTTGTACAGTAGCAATGATACAGCTATGGTTGTGAAGAATTGTTGCTTCAACTTGTCAATGAGATCAGATTTCTATATGACTGATAGTCCATGGAAGACCATGCCTTTCACTATGCATTGATTAACATGACTTTCTTTAGATAAGATATTACTACCTAGGTACGTTAATTGTAACACCAATTTCCAGGGTTTATCATCGAACGTGGAGATGCCTCCTTAATTTTAAAAACACATGAACTTGGTTTTATCGGAGTTCACATAGAGGGTGATGTTCCATGCTGCATTCGGTGCAGAATATTGCCTGCTTCTTGCCTTTTTTAAAAAAAAAATATTTATAGCATCTAATGATGTTTACTTATGTAGTCTAGGCATATTATAAATATATATGGTGCTAACATATCTCCAAGAAAATATATTTAGTATTGTAAAATAATGGGTGCAAGAAAAATAAAACATTTATTGCAAAAACACAGACATAAAATGTATGGGAATTAAAACTGTAAAAGGATTAACTCTCACTTGTGGGGGGAATTACCGCAACTTTCAAGTTCGGACACTGAATGACAAGACAAGACAAGACAAATATATTTAACAACAAATTTAATATGTATAAACAAAAAAAAGGGGAAAGATAGATTTAAGGATAGTTTTTGCAAATTTTGGTGTGATTTGCGGAGAACTTAACTCAGAGTCCGGTTAACAAAGTTCATTTGTCGTAAGTTCTTTGAATGTAGATTTCGTAGTTGAATGTCGAGAGTTCTTTGAATGTAGATTTCGTAGTTGAATGTCGAGAGTTCTTTGAATGTAGATTTCGTGTTACAATAAGGTAGCGTATGCTACAAATTTCCTTATTGTTCTTTGAAGTGAAGAATGACCCGCCAACCTATCGGCAGAGGCGGGTTGAAATTTCGTATGTTTTGTTGGTGATGAATTTTAGAGGTTGCTTTTAGGGAAGCTGTCTTTGAGTTGCAAACCCTAATTGAGTAGAGACGATTTCTGTAGTATAATTCTTTCAAGTTGAATTTGTCGAATTTCAAGGTTTGCTCCTGGAAGCGAGTGGCAACTTATTTACCAATTCAGTCTGAGGGAGTTAACTCTTTCAGGTCCTTACAGGTTTAAGCCGAACCGACCACTGACTGTTTTCTCGTTAACAGTGGGGATCGATGACGTAGCAGTAGGGCACTGGAATCTGGCGCCTTAAAGTCCCAAGGCGTTCGGGTTAAGAAATGGGACATATCTTTAATAGACACGTCATCTTTAATCAAGTTTTTATTGTGATTTTTAAAGGAAATTTTCATATACATTTAAATTCGCGTTTTCTTTTTTGACATATACTTTAGTCATTTTTGATTTGATTTTTAAAGGAAATTTTCATATATTCCCAACAACAAGAAAAAATGCAATTTCATTGCATTGGGAACATACATTCACTGTTCATTTTTCTTTTTCTTCTTTTTTTTTTATTCAAGCTTTCAATATTTTTTGAATAATCTAACGACCACATTTAAAGCATTTTTTTTTCTTTCTTCAATAATATAAATACTGATCATTCGCAGGTCTTTTCCTCATTCTTGTACTTGCCTTTCTTTTCGGCCGTGATGAGGATTGAACATTAGAATCTGTTGATTTTAAGTTGTCAGTTTCAGGTGAGAGAGGATGATAGTCATGAGTTAAAGTCAACTCCAATGGATAGAGATGTTTTAGAGAATGTTTTTGTGTTAAACCATCTCCCCTTTTTACGTTAGCTGAACGTATTTTGTTGTCTTCTCCTCGGAAAAGTTCAACAACTCTCCCAAGTTGCCAATAAGGTCTTGGCTTGATTGGATTTCTTATCAGTACCACATCATCAGTTTTAATTTTCTCAGAATAATTGGTTTCGTGCAAGTCCTAGCAATTTTCTCTTAAACTGAGAAAATATTGTTCGTACCACATTTCTCGAAATTTAACCAACATCTCGTCACGAATTTCAATGCTTTTTAACAATAAATCTCTTGAAGGCGGACCGGTCTCCCAAATGTTTTGAACCTTAGGTTTTAGAATGAGTTCGCTGTTAACATTAGGGCGCAAAAAACAATTAGGGGTTATTACTTGTAGATCACTGTCAGATGAACATCTATATGTAAGGGGCCTAGTATTAATAGCATTTTGTATGTCAGAGAGTAGGGTTAGTAGTTCAAAATATTCTATTTTGGAACGACCAATAGTTTTATAGAGACATGATTTTATAACTCCTACAAGGCGTTCCCAGGTACTTCCTACCCAAGGGGTATACAAGGGTATTTTAATATGTTTTATTTTGTAGTTTTCAAATTGTTTATCAAAGTTGTGTAAAACATTTTTGTAATTATCAAATTTAAATTCAATATCAAAGTCATCGTCAACCAAGACAGGTAAAGGCATTCAAGAGTTCAAATTCAATCAAATTAGCATTTTTCGTTTTTAGCTATCCTAGCCACCCATAGTTGGAAGAGAATTCGAGAATTTTCATTTATATATATGTTTTATTTAGGGGAAGTCTAACGGGCAGAGTTATGCACACTGACTTATTTTATTTTTAAGTTTAGAATATCTAACCAACTTGCGTGTTGGGAAGACACATTTAAATTTAGATTTTTAAGATTCTCAAAAATGGTCGAACGACCAGAAGCAAAATTTTCATTTTTAGGTTATCTTAAACAAGTTTGTACGTTGGTAAGATAATTTTTAATTTCGAATTTCAAATGTTATGATCATAATTAAGCATATTTTTTAATTTTTCATTTTTTAATATTTTAACCAACATTGTATGTTGGGAAGATAATTTTTAATTTCAATGACTTGGGATAATTTTTTAATTTTTAGGTCTTTAGCTATCCGACTGACTACGTCTGTCAGAAAGACAAGTTTAACGAGGTGTTTTAAATTTTAATATCTGACCAATCTGTCGGAAAGATATTTTTAGTTTTTAATTTTTTAGATATCTCAACCAACATTGTATGTAGGTAAGAATTTTTAATTTCGCATTTCAAAATTAAACTCCTGACTAAGCATATTTTTTCAAATTTCTAATTTTTAGATATCCAACTAAGTTTGCCAGAAGGATAGTTTTAATAAGGTACTTCAAATTTCTTAGATATCTTAACCAACATTGTGTGTAGGTAAGATAAATTTCAATTTCGTATTTCAAAGTTTTAGATATCTTACTGAACAAATATGACAGAAAGATAATTTTAATAAGGCATTTCAAACAAGGTATTTCAAATTTTTAGATATCCGACAGAACAAATATGTCAGAAAGATAATTTAAATAAGGTATTTCAAACAAGGTATTTTTAATTTTTAGGTATCTTAACCAACATTGTGTGTAGGTAAGATAAATTTCAATTTCGTATTTCAAAGTTATGCTCATGACTAAGCACATTTTTTAATTTCTAATTTTAACCTCAGTTAGTTTAACCTTCAAAATTTCCAGAATGATCCTAGACCAAATTTAGGGGTCGTAGGTAAGCAAGGTTTATACATTTTTTTTCTTTTTTTCCAATTTAGAATTTCAACTGGCTTTAGAGCCAACTTTTTCATTTTAATTTGTTTAGTAATGTTAAAATTACTATTTTTAATTTTGAGAGAAGTACCCTCAACTTTAATTTCTTTTATCGTAGGTATTTTAATTTTTAATATCTGAGCAAATCTGCCAGAAAGATAATTTTTTAAAAACTTAGTAACGTTAGAGTTACTATTTTTAATTTTAATTTCTTCGGAAGAACTATCTTCCAAAATTTTAATTTCTTTGGAAGGACTATCTTCCAAAATTTCAATTTCTTTGGAAGAATTATCTTCCAAAATTTCAATTTCTTTGGAAGAAATTTCAATTTCTTTGGAAGAATTATCTTCCAAAATTTCAATTTCTTTGGAAGAATTATCTTCCAAAATTTTAATTTCTTGGAAGAACTATCTTCCAAAATTTCAATTTCTTTGAAGAATTATCTTCCAAAATTTCAATTTCTTTGGAAGAATTATCTTCCAAAATTTCAATTTCTTTGGAAGAATTATCTTCCAAAATTTTAATTTCTTTGGAAGAATTATCTTCCAAAATTTTAATTTCTTTGGAAGAATTATCTTCCAAAATTTTAATTTCTTTGGAAGAAATCCTCCAAAATTTCAATTTCTTTGGAAGAATTATCCTCCAAAATCTTAATTTCTTTGAAGAATTATCCTCCAAAATTTTAATTTCTTTAGAAGAGGTAACCTCTATATTTTCAATTTTTATTTCGTCCGACGTACTCGGTTTAATTTTTATTTCGTCCGAAGTACTCGGTTTAATTTTTATTTCGTTAGCAGAACTATCTGCTACCTTATGCTGCAGGCTAGTTCTAATTGATTTTATTTTATTTGTGGTCGTAAATAAGAAGTGACTTTCCCAGAACCTGTCATCTTCTAGACCACATTCTATTTTAATATTTTTAAGATATGTAATTTTTTTATTTAATCTAAGGGCCTCTTCTATCCAGATATTTACCTCTGATACTAGTTTCTCGAACAGTCGTTCAGTCAGTCCGCGTTTACTCGCAATAAACGATAGCATGTGTGAAACGCGTCGACATGCACTACTTCGAGTACCGACCAGAATTCTAATTTCTTCCATTTTAGCGTTTAAAGGGACTTCCCAGTTAATTTCTAACAAAACTAACAACTATCTCTCAGACAAGTTAACAAAATGCTGCGCTCATCTTCTCAAACAGGTATCCGAACGTTACAAACAAAATTTGCAATATATGGGAATTAAAACTGTAAAAGGATTAACTCTCACTTGTGGGGGAATTACCGCAACTTTCAAGTTCGGACACTGAATGACAAGACAAGACAAGACAAATATATTTAACAACAAATTTAATATGTATAAACAAAAAAAAGGGGAAAGATAGATTTAAGGATAGTTTTTGCAAATTTTGGTGTGATTTGCGGAGAACTTAACTCAGAGTCCGGTTAACAAAGTTCATTTGTCGTAAGTTCTTTGAATGTAGATTTCGTAGTTGAATGTCGAGAGTTCTTTGAATGTAGATTTCGTAGTTGAATGTCGAGAGTTCTTTGAATGTAGATTTCGTGTTACAATAAGGTAGCGTATGCTACAAATTTCCTTATTGTTCTTTGAAGTGAAGAATGACCCGCCAACCTATCGGCAGAGGCGGGTTGAAATTTCGTATGTTTTGTTGGTGATGAATTTTAGAGGTTGCTTTTAGGGAAGCTGTCTTTGAGTTGCAAACCCTAATTGAGTAGAGACGATTTCTGTAGTATAATTCTTTCAAGTTGAATTTGTCGAATTTCAAGGTTTGCTCCTGGAAGCGAGTGGCAACTTATTTACCAATTCAGTCTGAGGGAGTTAACTCTTTCAGGTCCTTACAGGTTTAAGCCGAACCGACCACTGACTGTTTTCTCGTTAACAGTGGGGATCGATGACGTAGCAGTAGGGCACTGGAATCTGGCGCCTTAAAGTCCCAAGGCGTTCGGGTTAAGAAATGGGACATATCTTTAATAGACACGTCATCTTTAATCAAGTTTTTATTGTGATTTTTAAAGGAAATTTTCATATACATTTAAATTCGCGTTTTCTTTTTTTGACATATACTTTAATCATTTTTGATTTGATTTTTTAAAGGAAATTTTCATAAATGAGGGTTCAATTTATTTTATTGTAGGAATTTATGAGGAAATTGTTCTTCTTTACCCAGGTAGGAAGTTCATAAATAGCACGGTTCGAATTTTCAGAAGGCATCATGTAGCGTTTTTTAGGGCAAGGGGCCAGAACGCATTAATGCGATATGCACCAATATGTTTCGTGCGTTGATCCCCCGTACCAAGATTTTTTTAATTTTTTTTTTTTTGTACATAAATAAATTTTACATTTTTCGAAAGACAATTTAATGATGAAACATATGTAAAAAAAAGATAATTCACTAATGAATCGGTTTTGGAAATAGGGCATCTTAAACATTGAAACTTAAATCTCGTAAATAAAAAAAAATATGTATCTTTTTCTTTTGTTGTTGTTTTTAATTGTTAGATTATTTTCAAAAGAATTTTATATTAAAAGTTCCTATTGTCTACATTTTTATTTTATTTTTCAGGGATTTTTAAAAAGTTATAAAATGTAAAATAAATACTTTTCTTTAATATACAGCAAAATCGTATTTATTTAATCAAAGAAAATATTGTATAAAAAATATTTTGCTTGTGTTCTGGGTCCATAAGTTAATAGGTTCGAATCCGTGACGCATGTATATTTATACTCTGTAAAAGAAAACTCAAACAGACAGTGTTTGAAGAAATTTATTATTTTATTTGGAAACAAATAATTCTCCCGTTTATATCCAGAAAGCAGATATTACCGTTCAGTTAAAATTTTATTATAAATAATTTCTAACATTGTAATTCTGATTTTCTCAACTTTCTTTTTCAATAATATTAAGAGTTAAATCGTGAGGCATTTACCTATTCTTCTAGTAAATAAATTATGTCGTAGCTGACAATTTAATTCTAAACAACTTATTTTCTAATAAACTCTTGATTTGTTTTGTATTAAAAACTGTAGGAAACATAATAAATTTTTTATAAGTATATATTACATTACTGACAAAAACTTAGTTACAATAAAAAGACATTGGTTTGTTTGTGTGTGTGTATTATTTATCTCATACATTTTTTAATCTCAAAACAATCTTAAATCGGTTAAACTTGCAAATCGTCGTCAAAATTAAAACGGAAACTTATTTGGGGATATATGACAGTTGTGAATTAACTTCTTTTGCGAATTCTGTTACGGTTTAGGGTTGGTTGGTTGGTTTATTAATTTTAACGGCATATCAACCCGTCCAGGGTTATATCATGCCTAGCGGTTGGGTTGTTATACATATTGTGTATTCATATATATACATTTAGTAATTGGTTTTAACAATGTGTTAGCATTATTGGGAATCATACTCTATGACATTGATTTGTTTCATGTCTATATTCTATGGTATAATTTTATTTCCCTCAAATATGAAAATTTCCTTTAAAAAATCAAATAAAAAATGACTAAAGTATATGTCAAAAAAAGAAAACGCGAATTTAAATGTATATGAAAATTTCCTTTAAAAATCACAATAAAAACTTGATTAAAGATGACGTGTCTATTAAAGATATGTCCCATTTCTTAACCCGAACGCCTTGGGACTTTAAGGCGCCAGATTCCAGTGCCCTACTGCTACGTCATCGATCCCCACTGTTAACGAGAAAACAGTCAGTGGTCGGTTCGGCTTAAACCTGTAAGGACCTGAATGAGTTAACTCCCTCAGACTGAATTGGTAAATAAGTTGCCACTCGCTTCCAGGAGCAAACCTTGAAATTCGACAAATTCAACTTGAAAGAATTATACTACAGAAATCATCTCAACTCAATTAGGGTATGCAACTCAAAGACAGCTTCCCTAAAAGCAACCTCTAAAATTCATCACCAACAAAACATACGAAATTTTCAATCCGCCTCTGCCGATAGGTTGGCGGGTCATTCTTCACTTCAAAGAACTTTGTTAACCGGACTCTGAGTTAAGTTCTCCGCAAATCACACCAAAATTTGCAAAAACTATCCTTAAATCTATCTTTCCCCTTTTTTTTGTTTATACATATTAAATTTGTTGTTAAATATATTTGTCTTGTCTTTTCATTCAGTGTCCGAACTTGAAAGTTGCGGTAATTCCCCCCACAAGTGAGAGTTAATCCTTTTACAGTTTTAATTCCCATATATTGCAAATTTTGTTTGTAACGTTCGGATACCTGTTTGAGAAGATGAGCGCAGCATTTTGTTAACTTGTCTGAGAGATAGTTGTTAGTTTTGTTGGAAATTAACTGGGAAGTCCCTTTAAACGCTAAAATGGAAGAAATTAGAATTCTGGTCGGTACTCGAAATAGTGCATGTCGACGCGTTTCACACATGCTATCGTTTATTGCGAGTAAACGCGGACTGACTGAACGACTGTTCGAGAAACTAGTATCAGAGGTAAATATCTGGATAGAAGAGGCCCTTAGATTAAATAAAAAAATTACATATCTTAAAAATATTAAAATAGAATGTGGTCTAGAAGATGACAGGTTCTGGGAAAGTCACTTCTTATTTACGACCACAAATAAAATAAAATCAATTAGAACTAGCCTGCAGCATAAGGTCGCAGATAGTTCTGCTAACGAAATAAAAATTAAACCGAGTACTTCGGACGAAATAAAAATTAAACCGAGTACGTCGGACGAAATAAAAATTGAAAATATAGAAGTTACCTCTTCTAACGAAATAGAAATTTTAGAGGTTACCTCTTCTAAAGAAATTAAAATTTTGGAAGATAGTTCTTCCAAAGAAATTAAAATTTTGATAATTCTTCCAAAGAAATTGAAATTTTGGAAGATAATTCTTCCAAAGAAATTAAAATTTTGGAAGATAATTCTTCCAAAGAAATTGAAATTTTGGAAGATAATTCTTCCAAAGAAATTGAAATTTTGGAAGATAATTCTTCCAAAGAAATTAAAATTTTGGAAGATAATTCTTCCAAAGAAATTAAAATTTTGGAAGATAATTCTTCAAAGAAATTAAAATTTTGGAAGATAGTTCTTCCAAAGAAATTAAAATTTTGGAAGATAGTTCTTCCAAAGAGTTCTTCCAAAGAAATTAAAATTTTGGAAGATAGTTCTTCCGAAGAAATTAAAATTAAAAATAGTAACTCTAACGTTACTAAGTTTTTAAAAAATTATCTTTCTGGCAGATTTGCTCAGATATTAAAAATTAAAATACCTACGATAAAAGAAATTAAAGTTGAGGGTACTTCTCTCAAAATTAAAAATAGTAATTTTAACATTACTAAACAAATTAAAATGAAAAAGTTGCTCTAGAGCCAGTTGAAATTCTAAATTGGAAAAAAAGAAAAAAAATGTATAAACCTTGCTTACCTACGACCCCTAAATTTGGTCTAGGATCATTCTGGAAATTTTGAAGGTTAAACTAACTGAGGTTAAAATTAGAAATTAAAAAATGTGCTTAGTCATGAGCATAACTTTGAAATACGAAATTGAAATTTATCTTACCTACACACAATGTTGGTTAAGATATCTAAAAATTTAAAATACCTTGTTTGAAATACCTTATTTAAATTATCTTTCTGACATATTTGTTCTGTCGGATATCTAAAAATTTGAAATACCTTGTTTGAAATGCCTTATTAAAATTATCTTTCTGTCATATTTGTTCAGTAAGATATCTAAAACTTTGAAATACGAAATTGAAATTTATCTTACCTACACACAATGTTGGTTAAGATATCTAAAAATTTGAATTACCTTGTTTGAAATGCCTTATTTAAATTATCTTTCTGTCATATTTGTTCAGTAAGATATCTAAAACTTTGAAATACGAAATTGAAATTTATCTTACCTACACACAATGTTGGTTAAGATATCTAAGAAATTTGAAGTACCTTATTAAAACTATCCTTCTGGCAAACTTAGTTGGATAGCTAAAAATTAGAAATTTAAAAAAATATGCTTAGTCATGAGCTTAACTTTGAAATGCGAAATTAAAAATTCTTACCTACATACAATGTTGGTTGAGATATCTAAAAAATTAAAAACTAAAAATATCTTTCCGACAAATTGGTCAGATATTAAAATTTAAAACACCTCGTTAAACTTGTCTTCTGACAGACGTAGTCAGTCGGATAGCTAAAGACCTAAAAATTAAAAAATTATCCCAAGTCATTGAAATTAAAAATTATCTTCCCAACATACAATGTTGGTTAAAATATTAAAAAATGAAAAATAAAAATTATCTTTCTGACAAATTGAGTTGGATAGCAAAAAATTAAAAATTAAAAAATATGCTTAATTATGATCATAACATTTGAAATTCGAAATTAAAAATTATCTTACCAACGTACAAACTTGTTTAAGATAACCTAAAAATGAAAATTTTGCTTCTGGTCGTTCGACCATTTTTGAGAATCTTAAAAATCTAAATTTAAATGTGTCTTCCCAACACGCAAGTTGGTTAGATATTCTAAACTTAAAAATAAAATAAGTCAGTGTGCATAACTCTGCCCGTTAGACTTCCCCTAAATAAAACATATATATATAAATGAAAATTCTCGAATTCTCTTCCAACTATGGGTGGCTAGGATAGCTAAAAACGAAAAATGCTAATTTGATTGAATTTGAACTCTTGAATCCCTTTACCTGTCTTGGTTGACGATGACTTTGATATTGAATTTAAATTTGATAATTACAAAAATGTTTTACACAACTTTGATAAACAATTTGAAAACTTCAAAATAAAACATATTAAAATACCCTTGTATTCCCCTTGGGTAGGAAGTACCTGGGAACGCCTTATAGGAGTTATAAAATCATGTCTCTATAAAACTATTGGTCGTTCCAAAATAGAATATTTTGAACTACTAACCCTACTCTCTGACATACAAAATGCTATTAATACTAGGCCCCTTACATATAGATGTTCATCTGACAGTGATCTACAAGTAATAACCCCTAATTGTTTTTTGCGCCCTAATGTTAACAGCGAACTCATTCTAAAACCTAAGGTTCAAAACATTTGGGAGACCGGTCCGCCTTCAAGAGATTTATTGTTAAAAAGCATTGAAATTCGTGACGAGATGTTGGTTAAATTTCGAGAAATGTGGTACGAACAATATTTTCTCAGTTTAAGAGAAAATTGCTAGGACTTGCACGAAACCAATTATTCTGAGAAAATTAAAACTGATGATGTGGTACTGATAAGAAATCCAATCAAGCCAAGACCTTATTGGCAACTTGGGAGAGTTGTTGAACTTTTCCGAGGAGAAGACAACAAAATACGTTCAGCTAACGTAAAAAGGGGAGATGGTTTAACACAAAAACATTCTCTAAAACATCTCTATCCATTGGAGTTGACTTTAACTCATGACTATCATCCTCTCTCACCTGAAACTGACAACTTAAAATCAACAGATTCTAATGTTCAATCCTCATCACGGCCGAAAAGAAAGGCAAGTACAAGAATGAGGAAAAGACCTGCGAATGATCAGTATTTATATTATTGAAGAAAGAAAAAAAAATTTTGCTTTAAATGTGGTCGTTAGACTATTCAAAAAATATTGAAAGCTTGAATATAAAAAAAAAAAAGAAAAATGAACAGTGAATGTGTGTTTCCAATGCAATGAAATTGCATTTTTTCTTGTTGTTGGGAATATATGAAAATTTCCTTTAAAAAATCAAATCAAAAATGACTAAAGTATATGTCAAAAAAAGAAAACGCGAATTTAAATGTATATGAAAATTTCCTTTAAAAATCACAATAAAAACTTGATTAAAGATGACGTGTCTATTAAAGATATGTCCCATTTCTTAACCCGAACGCCTTGGGACTTTAAGGCGCCAGATTCCAGTGCCCTACTGCTACGTCATCGATCCCCACTGTTAACGAGAAAACAGTCAGTGGTCGGTTCGGCTTAAACCTGTAAGGACCTGAATGAGTTAACTCCCTCAGACTGAATTGGTAAATAAGTTGCCACTCGCTTCCAGGAGCAAACCTTGAAATTCGACAAATTCAACTTGAAAGAATTATACTACAGAAATCATCTCAACTCAATTAGGGTTGCAACTCAAAGACAGCTTCCCTAAAAGCAACCTCTAAAATTCATCACCAACAAAACATACGAAATTTTCAATCCGCCTCTGCCGATAGGTTGGCGGGTCATTCTTCACTTCAAAGAACTTTGTTAACCGGACTCTGAGTTAAGTTCTCCGCAAATCACACCAAAATTTGCAAAAACTATCCTTAAATCTATCTTTCCCCTTTTTTTTGTTTATACATATTAAATTTGTTGTTAAATATATTTGTCTTGTCTTTTCATTCAGTGTCCGAACTTGAAAGTTGCGGTAATTCCCCCCACAAGTGAGAGTTAATCCTTTTACAGTTTTAATTCCCATACAAAAAGGAGAAAATATCCTCTATGTTAACATTTTCCAATAGGTCCTTCATATTGTTTGCTTTAAAATAATGTTTTCTGATGTGAGCAAAAAATCTGCATTCCATCATTAAGTGTTTGACTGTCAGGGGTGTTTGACATGTTTCACATTGTGGTTGTTGTTCTTGTTTGAGTATATAAGAGTGTGTTAGTTTTGTATGACCAATGCATAATCGGGACATAATGACTTGTTCCTTTCTAGACTTCCTTAAAGTTGGTCTGCAGCCTCCCAAAGTTGGTTTGATTAGGAAGAGTTTGTTGTGGATACAGTTTCCGGTTTAGGGGTTAAGGTAACTAAGTTTTTGTCGGTAATGTTAATATATACTTCTTATAAAAAATTTGCGAACTTTAACCCACAAATCTTGATTTTAAAACAAAATAAGCTGATTTGAATTATTTCGCAGCTAAATTTATTTTAATTTTTCGGAAAAGAGAAACAAAGACAATTTATCTACTTACCAAATAAGTTGATTGATTCACTAATTTAAGATAGATAAATTACCAAAAATCAAAGAGTTAGTCAGCAATGTATTCTTTTAGTTTGTTTTAGTTTGTTTTAGTTAAACGATGGGGGAAGTCAACGTTTGCTCATTTGAATAAGATCCCATCACATTTAAATATATAACTCCTTTTTTTTTACCCAACATGAAATATTTTAAAGTTTAATAATCATGTTAAATTTGACTCTATAAATTAATAATTAAAGTAATTCAAAAAAATCTAATTTAAAGTCTGATTTACGCCACTTTATTAAAAAAAATTCTCTTTAGCCTGGAGAAATGAAAGGGGGGTGAATCTACGTACGTAGGTGCTTGGGTGTGGGCGTCAGTGCTGATTTTTCAGTTATTACAGGCACTCTCACTAACTGACAAATACAGAGTGGGAGGAGAGTTAACTTAACTGACAAAGCGAGATGGGAAGAGTGACAGGTAGTCTCCAAGACAGGGATTGGTCGGTCGTTGACTTAATTGCTAATTACGCCTAATTAAAGCCAATTAAACTGAATTTTTTTTCATACACTTTGTAGTGCTAACACCAAGGAATATCTAAGTATAAATATTGTGTCCATAACATAAATAGAAAAAAATCCTTTAGCTGGAGAAGGTTGATAAACTCAGCTTTAGTATAATAATAGATAGATATATAGCCATGGATACTTTGTCGGGGGAGATAATTTTTAAAGATTTTTGTCTAATTCTAAAACAGTTACCAAAATGTTAATTATATTTATACCACTTTATTCATTAATGACTTAATTTTATATTAAATAACGTATTTTATTTTTAAAGTTTGTTTTTTTTATAAATTCAAAATATTGGTCATTTGAAAAAAAATTATTCATTTGAAGAAAAACATTACCATTCCCTAATTTTTAGATTTCTTGAAAGAACAAATCCTGTAGAGCACATAGAAAAAAAATGAAAATTTAATACCTGAAAAAAAGTTATTTGAAAATTTAAAAGTTATTTTCTTAAAACCCAAAACATAATTTTTGTTGCGTGTTTTTGTTTTTTTTTTCTTTCTTTTTTTTTTCTTGCGTCGTTTAAAAACAATATTTTTCTTTGAAATGATGCAAAAAAAGTATATTCTCTGATTCAATTGGCCTTTTTTTTTTTCACTTAAAAATTTATAGTGAATTTCAAACGTTCAGAAAGTGCCATGGTGAAGGTAATATTTTAACCGTAGATAAAACTTCATTTAAACTATCAAAAAATGTAAGATTAAAAATGAGTATTTTCGCGCAACATATTTTCTGAGATTTTTATATATTTAAAAATTATTATTAACGATTGTATTTTCGTTTACTGATCACTAAACGTCTTGAAAGAAAAGTTATTTCCCATTATTACTAGAACTAAAGAGATACCATATAATTTTACTGTAAGGGCTACCATAGATTTTTCTCTTATGTACACGCAGAAATGTTCATTTTTCTTTTGCCGTGTATACGCATTTATCTCTCTTATGCAGTATAATTACCCATGGTTATATATATATATATATATATATATATATATATATATATATATATATATATATATATATATTCAAAAATTCTTTTTTCTTTTCATTAATTCAATATTGGCAAAGTATGCGAAAATAGTTGAAAAGGATTTCTTGTTTTCTAAGTGTTTATTTGTTGTTTTTTTTTTCTTTTAGTTATTTTTAAACAGATATGTTTAGGGTCCCATCAGGTACTATAACTCCGGATTAGGGTGGACTCGGTAGGAATGATAATAAAGTGATATTCCACACATCCCACAGCTCCAGAACTGGAGCCTCACAATCAGATGTAGTTTAGTGTCGTGCACAGGACACTGTCAGAGGCGAAGAAGAAGTTTTAGGAAAATATTAGTCACGAAAATTGTTCTGTCGCTTCCTATAGAAAAGTAATTAGCAGATAGCATGTTTGAGACTCTTTATGCAAATAGAGACTTTGTTATATTAGAGAAAAGTTGATATTAATGTGATAAATAATAATAGTACAACACTTACCGTCACAAGAAAGAGTGAGAAGCAATAGAATCAATAAGTTTGAGGAAAATTTCATGATGTAGCCTTTTGCTTTTTTTCTGTAAAATATTCACACTTCCGCAAAGAATTACAATTTCAACTGAACTCAGTTAGGATAGTCTGCTAATTATAAAGTCTATGCTATGATCTGCGTCAGAAAAACAAACACTTTCATTTTGTGGTGGTCAGTCTACTTGTAATTCAATGTTATTTGTTGTTTATTTGAAATATTAGCAATGTAGATTTAAAAGACAATTTACCGATAGGACCCAGTTCAAACAGTGTTATAAAATGTTGAGTTGAAGACTTTAATGATTTTGGCCTAGATAGGCAGGATGTTTTATTTCATTTATTTATTTATGTATTTATTTATTTTGTAAAAAAGCAACTTAAAACGCCAATCCCCAGAGCCTACGCTTATGTTACCCAACCAAACAAACAAGTCCCGGGCCAGATACTTTAGTATATACCCGTTTTTAGCCAAATTAATAAAAGTAATGTCGCCTATTGTCTGTATCAGCCGGACAGCGAGGGAGTCTACTAGACAAGGATGACTGTTTTTCTTTTTTCTGGAGTGAGCGCCATACACCATCAGCTTCCTATTACAGTACACACTGTTGCTTAAGTCGTCACTCAATTAAGAGCAGAACAGGCTTAACCCGAGGCCCGTTCTTTGGGTGTGTGACGTCACAAAAGTTAGAGCAAGCGAAATAGATACCGTTGTCTCGTAAAGACAGTAAATAAACAAGTGTTATGTTTCATTAAACTTTAATAACTGAAATTCGTTCATAATTTTATTTATTTCAAATTTGAAAACAACTTTTATAAATGATAACAAACATTGTTTTGATTTGCATGTTTTTTATTTTAATTTAAAAAAAACTTGTAACGGCAACGTTGAGGTACATAAAAAAACAAATACCATTACATTAAACTTTAATAACTGAAATTCGTTCATAATATATATTTTTTAAAATTGAAAACATTTTTTTATAAATGATAAGCAACATTGTTTTGATTTGCATGTTTTTTTATTTTAATTTTTAAAAACTGTAAACTGAATTATGAATAAATGAACAATCAATTATTAGATAAACAAACAAACAAATATAAATAAATATACTAAATATAAATTTGATAAAGTTTAGGTAAATTATAATCAGCATGGTTTTGATTTGCTTTTTTTTAAAATTTCATGATTATTCTGTAAATTTACAATATTGTAATTATCAAGTGATAATTTCTTAATACAGGAACAACTGAATTATGAATAAATGAACAATCAATAATTAGATATAAACAGACAAACAAATTACAATAAATATAAATAAATATATTAAATATGAATTATAATCAGCATTGTTTTGATTTGCTTTTTTTTTCAATTTTAATGATTATTCTGTATTTTTACAATATTATATTATATATAAACAGACAGATTACAATAAATATATTAAATATAAATTTTAAACCAAGTTTAGATAAATTATAATCAGCATTGTTTTGATTTGCTTTTTTTTTCAATTTTAATGATTATTCTGTAAATTTACAATATATACTGAATTATGAATAAATGAACAATCAATAATTAGATATAAACAGACAAACAAATTACAAAAATCAAATAATACTTATTGAAAAATAGGTTATAGATATAAAATTCAGCTGAATGTCTGAAGTTTTCTTTTTTGCTTAACTTATTAATGATGTTATCATTTTCTCTAGAACAAAAATTATTTAAAAGAGCATTTGTAGAGCTTAAGATAAACATCTTTTCTATTTTTTCAATATTATGACCTTCATCACAAGTGTCAACATTAAAAAGTAGCTCATGGTCTGCCAATACATTCAATGTTATATGCATGGCTAAGTAAATGAAGAAAATTTTAGATTTCTCTCTGTATTCTGTGACTGGTTAGAATCTTGGAATAGCATTTCTGGAAAAAATGGCAAATTAACAAAAGAAACCTTCACTGCTTTGCATCATACAACCTATGCATTTCTAGAACTGACTAAGTATTGCATGGAAGAATTGAAAATGCTATACATATTACCTGGTAAATTTCAGGTTTTATAATCTCCTATCATATCCATTTTCACATCCCTACAAAATACATGAACTGCAAAATTAGACTCGATTAAAAGAGACAAATTTATTTTTGGATATGGGGTTTTTATGATACTGCATATGATAACTGTTTCTTGCTGCCTAATAACATTCCAGTAATCTCTATCAAGAAAATTTAATTTTCCTACCAGATCATTAATATCATAAAATTTGTTTTGTTTTGTATATGCCAACGCATCCTTAACACTTTCATTTAAAGCACTTTTAAGTGCAGAATTGTCCAGTCGAATTCTTCTTTCTAGAATCTGGTGACTCTCTAGAGGTGATTGATGATGATAGATATGAGGGACAGTTTGGGAGAATTCTAGGAATTGCGCCATCACAAAGAGATTTTTTTAAAAGTTTAACTTCAATTGCTGCCCCTGTTTTTTCATCAAATGCTGATGCTTCTCTTCTTATGTCCTCTGGTCGAAAATGTAGTTCACATACCTAAAAATATTGTAAAAATCAAAACCTACTTTAAATCCTTGTAAAAATCTTAAAAGTTTGTCAGCAAAAAATCTACAATATGAAGCATTTTTCTTATAATTCTAGGAAAAATGAAGAGTGTTCTGATATCTTTAAGGAACATAATTTACCAATTCAACAAAAAATTATTAGTGACAAATCTATGTACAAATAAAGAGAGAATTTTTAACATTTATATATTTTTTGAATTAGAATAATGAATAATTATTTTTTGGATAAAATGATTTTGAAAATTTTGATAGATTTTAATCCTTTAATTTTAATCCTAAATTTCAATTGAATTACAATTGTGAATTACAAAGACATGAGATTAATTTAATTACTATTAGAATTATTTTATTATCAATAATTTTGTTATTATATTATTATTATTATTATTATTATTTACTCCTTTTGAGTTTTCACATCAGCATTAGCTGATGGTCTTTCACTGGAGTCTGAGTGATAGCAAGTCTCCTCAGGTATCCAGGACTCTTCTGAGTATTCTGGCAGATTGCAGCAGTTCAGTGTTCTGAATGGTTTCAATACTTCCTCTGATTTCCAAACTTTCCAAACCTTCATTATTAGAATCATTATTATTACTATTATTATTATTATTATTATTATTAGAATCAGTATTTTTATGATAATAATAATTTAAATAACAATGATAACAATAATAACTTCAGGGAAATACCATCAGCTGGTGTGAAAAACTAATAATAATAATGATAGCAATAATTATAATGATTGATACCATCCAGAACACTGTACTGCTGCAATCTGCCAGAATACTCAGAAGAGTCCTGGAGACCTGAGGAGACTTGCTGTCACTCAGACTCCAGTGAAAGACCATCAGCTAACACTGATGTGAAAACTCAAAAGGAGTAAATAATGATAACAAAGGCAAAATTGGCAAATTGTCCTCAAAATTAAAATGGAAAATTTTGACGACGATTTGCAACACATTAAACTAAATTTTGAAATTAAAATTAATCTTAAAAATACGATTCAAAATACTTGACTTTTTTTGGGGGTAAGTAATTGTTTTATTTCATCAATAAAAAATCTTTCTTTTTTTTTATTTATCTACTTTATTTATCTATTTTTTTTTCCTACTTGGCTTTTTTTTTTGGTGGGGGGGTAAGTCAGGTTAGTTAATTTCATTTATTTAACGAATCTTGAAATATTTTCTAAACTGCACATGAATATTTTAGTTTAGAAGATATTTCAAAATTTACCCCCACAAAAAGGTCAAGTATTTTGAGTCGGATTTTTAAACTTAATTTTAATTTCAAAATTTAGTTTGATGTGTTGCAAATCGTCGTCAAAATTTTCCGTTTAAATTTTGAGGACGATTTTCCAACTCTAGTTCAATAATAATAATGATAACGATAATAATAATAATATCAATAATAATAATAATATCCCTTTTTATTTGAATAAATTTATATCAAAGTAATTGTGGGATTATTAGACATTAGACAAATATTTACTTTCTCGCATTTAAGACTAACCAAAATAGTCAATTTAATTTAATAGACTCTTTTACTTATGAATAAAACTATTCAAAAATATTGTAAGGATTATCAGAATTATTTCTTTATGTTTATAAAAATATCCCTTTACGAATTTAATGAATTAATATCGAGAATTTCTTTAGAGTTTATTTCTAAAATATGAGTTTTTACAAAACTTTTTACTTTATGCTCTTATGTGAAAAAATTTGTTAACTTAAGACAGAGCTTTTAATGTCTTAAACTTGATTTTGTGAATTACAAAGACTTTAAAATACTTCAATTATTGAAGTTTAAATTAAATTTATTTAGTTTTAATACAAAAAAATTACTCACTTTGGAATTCTTTGTAGGTAAAAAATTTTCTCGTCTGATAGCGTAAATCCATTTGTCGCACAAAATTTTATCATGAGGGAAAGAAAAAACACTAACTTTTGGTCCATTTCTATAGTTTCCATTACAAAAAGGCACAACACACTTAAAAGGCATTTTTGTTTATAAATTAAAATAAAATAAAATTAATTGACTGAATAATTACAAGAAAAAGTCGTTGACTATTTGCAAAAAACTTCGAGGTGTTAGACGCGTGTGGTTGTAGAGGATTATGAGAACGTGTTCAGTAATATTAGGAATGACGAATATTATATATGACACAGTTAGGCAGAAAAACACGGAGAAATAATAAAACAAATGCATACAATTATAATATAACAAATAAATTTATTCAGAGAATAAATTTGCAAATATTCAACAAATATGTAAATGTTTGAAAAGAATAGTGTAGTTGATATGTGTAATGTAAAATGTAAAAAGTTTGTATGTTTAGTTTGGAAGAGTTCGTTTTGATATGGACAGAAATTAGAAATAAGTTTGTGTATAGGTAGAACGAAGTGGTAAGAATACTGGTAGTAGTAGTGATTGTGTTGAGGGAGTGAAGTCGTTTGTTCGAACACCTGCTTCTTGGCCACAGAGAGGAGATCTATGTGTTTGTTTATCTTTTGGTTGTGTCCGGTTTGAGTGTGAGGTGAAGTCTGTGTCGTCTGCTAGCGGAATGAATCCTGTCCTCTCTGATAGTGAAATGGGTTCTGTCTCTTTGTTGGTTTCTTCTTCGTTATTTATAATTAGGAGATAGGATCGGAAAGTAATTAATTTTTTTGGCGCAAACGCACGGACGTAGTAGTGAACAATGCTAACCCAGCCAATCGATTCTGATTTTTGTTTAAACAATTGGTTTAATCACTTTTCCTTAAATCTTTGGACAAGGATTTTTGTTCGTGTGTTTGATTTAATTACTTTTCCATAAGTTTGGAAAAAGGATGGTGTTGTATATTTATTTTAATTTCTTTTCTTTAAATTTGGGAAGAGAAATGTATACGTGTATCTATTTAAAATATAGAATTGTATTCTATATGGTCTCGGTTTGGGTGAAAACAAAATTGGGACTAGATATGATGATATCACAGTGATGTCAGACTCGATCCATCTGGCCTACTTTCTCGTAGGCCTCGCTTAACCTCAGTGAACATAATGGGATAATAATTCTGTGTCCATATGATCCTTTTAGAAGAGATATGTAGAGGCAAAGAAAGAGACGATTACAACCAAAAGCGTTTTCCCTTGTAATTTGAGCCGGCTTCTGTGGAATAGAACTTGTCATCTAGTCGATTTCAGCAGATCACAGGTAAAGATGAAGATAAACGAAAAGATAGACAAATACCTGGACCTTGCCAGAGAATTGAAAAAGCTGTGAAATATGCGGATGAAAGTGATATCAATTGTAGTTGGCGCACTAAGAACAGTCCCAAAAAGCTTGGAAAAAAAAGACTGGAGGAACTGGAAATTAGAGGAAGAATTGGGACCATCCAGAAAACAACATTGCTGAAATCAACTAGAATACTCAGAATAATCTTGGAGACCCTAGTAGACTTGTTGTCACTCAGACTCAAGTGAAAAACCATCAGCTAACGCTGGCATGAAAAGCTCATAGGAGTGAACATCTCTATATATAATGGAGATAGACTACATTTTTGTCTGGAGCCGAAACTACGTCATGGCTTACGTCACAGATTCCTCAATAAACTAAAGGATCGGTTTGTGGGTGGTCCCACATAAATAGGGCCTTGTGCCTGACCCGTACAAGTGGGGTACGTCGAAAATATCATTAACGAGAACCTAATTTATAATCAATATAGTTTATTTATAAAATATAAAAGAGATAATTAGTTTATATACTCTATGTGGTTGGCGTTGTAAGATCCACTGATCTTGTTGATTTTTAACAAGTCTTTCAATAAATGTATGTTTTGTTATATACAGTTTTACATATTTATTTATGTTTTGATATGTATTTATAATTATCTAATTTATAAAGTTTTGCGAGAAATATATCTATAAATAAAATATAGACACTTATCACTTATATCTATGCCACCTTAAATTCTTACTTACAAGATTTTGTCCGTATCTGCTTCCGTTAGGAAAATGAAAACATTTTAAAAATTTTAATATAATACAGCTATTAAGTTTATAAAATTCTAAAAAGTATTTTTTTACTCATTTATTCAATTAAAATACAATTTGTAGAATTGTGTAAAAATATTTATTTCGTAATCTTTTTCTTCGTATGTTGGAATGTTTGTTTATCAAAGCGTTTGTTTTTCAAAAACCGTGATAAACAGTAATTGATTTAAAAAAATGTTATTGTCAGGTGAGTTTGTTATTTAATTTATTCTTCAATTCTTTCAGTTTAGATTTATTTAAAATTTATTTTTAATTTTTGCGGCACCTTCACATATTTACATTTTTTTTTAATTCAAAATTTGTTTACGGTTATTTACAACAAAAAAAATGAAAAAACAAAAAAAATGATTTTACGTGTTTGTTTTTTTAACACTTAGCGCTTCTTTCTTAAACTAAAAATTAATCTTTATTTTATATCATAATTGACGCAATACTTTTAAAATTCATTATTCAACAATGTTTAACCGAAGTTCGGTTTGTATAAACAAAAGCGTGATAAAAAAAATGTCCCCTACCTAAATACAATAAACAAATGATACAAACACCATGAAAAAATTTATAGATAAAATTTATTTTAAATTTTTGCGGCACCTTCACAAATATAATAAGTATTTTTTATTTCAAATTTTATTATTCCTATTAGGAATGTTATTTTTCATCATTTATTTAAATTAATTGTAGCGAGAAATTAATAGTATTTTTCAATGTTTAAACAATGTTTAAACAATACACATCATCAATAAGAGGAATACTATTCTGTATTAGATGATTGAAAATAGCATTTTACTTCGAGTTATATAAATTTTGTTTTGTTTTTAAAAATTAAATAAATAAAAATTATTCGTCGGACCTGAGCATCTGAAACCCCCCATCTAAAATTTTGTTTTTAATCTTTTTCTTCAATGGATTATTATCAATTACACACCAATCTATCAGATTGTAAAAAAAATTCAAAAAAGTTATTTATTTTTCGAGTTTTCAGAGGTGCTCATTTCCCCGTATAAGTTTATTGTAAATCGATCCCCCATATCGGAACCGTTAAAAAATTATTTTATTTTTATTTTTTTCCTTCAATGGATTGTTATCGATTACACACTAATCTATCAGATTGTAAAAAAAAAAAGCGCCTGATTCAAAAATAAATAACTTTTTAGTTCTTTATTTTTTTAGTTTTTAGGGGTGCTCATTTCCCCGTATAAGTTTATAGTAAATCGCTCCCCTATATCGGAACTGCTCTACCTTAAAAGTTGGGCTGAATTTGCACAAAGGTGTCAAAATTAAGGTGACACAAAAAAAACAGAACCCACAAATTTTGTAATAAACTGTTAATTGTAACTAGGGGGTTTAGGGTTAGGATTTGGGGTTAGGGGTTGGTGTTGGGTTTTAAGGTTAGTTTAATGGGAAATAAATAAATAATTTGTTCTGTTTTTCTGGGCCACCCTAACTTGAAACGTTTGCGCAAGTTTCCTTTCGAGCGGTTCCGATATGGGGAGCGATTTACTATAAACTTATACGTCGGATGAGCACCCCTGAAAACTCAAAAATAAAGAACATTTAAGAATTTTTAAAAAACCTGATAGATTGGTGTGTAATCGATAATAATCCATTGAAGGAAACAATAAGATAAATAAATTAATAAATTTTGTAGCGGTTCTGATATGGGGATCGATTTACGATAAACTTATACGGGGAACTGAGCACTGCTGAAAACTCGAAAAATAAATAACTTTTTGAAATTTTTTTTTTTACAATCTGAAAGATTGGTGTGCAATTGATAATAATCCATTAAAAGAAGAGAAAAATTAAAAACAAAAATTTAGATGGGGGGTTTCCAGATGCTCAGGTCTGCCAATTATTCAATTAATGCTTACTTAATGGATATAAAATTTATTAAATCTCTAAGAAAATGAATTAAGAGTGTAACAACATATATCATCTTCATTAATTTATTGTACAAACATTTTTACATAAACTAGCAAAAAACACCATCTGGGCGGTTATAAAAAATTAATTTTTGAAAGATATTGTCAGAGTTAAAATTTCCATATAAAGGGTTTGTATTATCGGTAAAATCATCAAATTTATTAAAAGAGTAAAGAAAAATGAAACCATTTGAAATGGAAACTTACTTCTGTCCCCCTCAAATCAAAATGTTGCATGCATCTATTGATTATTAATCAAATAATATTTTTATCAATGACAGTGTTTTGATGTAAGCAGTGACATAGTTTTATTACAGACAAATTGATACTGAATCTATTATCAAAAGATTTTATTTAATTGGAAATCTAAACTGTTTTCTTAAGAGTATACTATTACTTACTATAGTATATTATTTTATCAAATTATTATAGATAGTATACTACAATAATTTTATATTCGATCGCTATGTTTTGAATTAATAATGTTATTTTCTTTAAAGATCATTATCGTTTTACTTTAAATTATTACTTTATTTAATTTTATTTAATTTTTTTTTTTTGGCTTTGAAAAATTAATTTGAAATTTAGCAAATCACGTCATTTATATTTATTTAAAGATATATTTAATCATTGAATCAAAATTTCTTACTCTATCATTGATGTCATTTCTTCTACTCTGACGAAAAAGAATCCCTGACATTCCACAGGCCCGGATTAAAATGAGATCTTTTATATTGTGGTGATTTTTATGGTAATCCTGCGAGGATTAAACTCGCTATTCAGTAGTAATAGGTACCACAATTTTCCCTGTGAAATTTACCCCCGCCCCATATTAAATACAATGAAACTTGCATAAAGGTTAATATTACCTTGATAACCTTTTGTCCTTTCGAAAGAAGAAACATTAAAAAAAACATCTGATGATTTTTAAATAATTTTTCAGCTCACGAAATAATGAAAATTATGAATGAAAAACAATGTTTACATTTTTGCACCGTTAAGTCAATTGAAATTTAACATAGCCAAAAACAAGTTATGACTTCCGGCTTTAAAATAAATTAATGGTCCGATTTTCACAAAAATGTCCATACTTATTCTACCATCGGATGTAAATATGTCTGAAATAGGTTTTCCTAAAATATAGTAGGGGAAATATTTTTGCGAGGTCTAGCACCCCCCCCCCCCATCTATTTTATTTCATGAAATAGCAAAAATGAACCGACAAAAATGATTTTTACTTTTTTCTATAAAGATGAGAATCTGAGTAATTATATCAGAAACTTTTATACATTTTGATGCGAGAGCTTTTTAGTAAAAGAATAATAAATACAGAATTCTACTAAAAAATATCAACAAAGAAATTGGCCCTGTTGTAAAAAACGGACTGTTTACTTATTTGTCAAGATAACAATGAGTAATTTTCCCAATCGGATAATTTGATATTTGAATTAACTGTTTTTTTAACAACTCTTTAGGTTCGTTATTTCGTTTCGCAAGATTTTTAAAAAAAAGTTCAAAAATATTTATATTTCTTCCTTCAATATGGCTAAACTGATCACGTAACGTATTTTGATTCAAACGATTGTTAAACCATGTTTTTTCCCTCTACCAGGCTTTGCCGGTAGCCCTTCTAGTATTTTATAAAGTAAAGCAGTCTCTGGAACAGACGTTGTCTTATCGAGAGAAGTAGCCGACTGCTTTAACTGAGGCAGTACTGCTTTTATTGCATTACCTCATTTACATATGATACTACAATAATAGACAAATACATGGATCTTGCAAAAAGGCTGAAAAGGCCGTGAAACATTAAAATGACGGTAAATTAATTGTAGTTGTGTCCTTAGAATGGTCCTTAAAGTCCTGGAAAGGAAAATCCGGGAATAAAAGATCAGAAGAAAAATCGAGTTCATCCAGACCACAGCAATACTTAGAAGAGTACAACTGGTTGAAAAACATACAAAAGTAGTAAATAATATTAATATTTCAATATGTATATGTTTGTGTAAGCCGATGTAGAGCTATTGTTGATATTAGTCAGACAGTGAGGGAGTCTATCCACTTTCACTAGCGCTAGACCAGGAGATTGTTTTTGTGTCTGAGTGAGCACCACACCTACCATTAGCTCCCATCTATACAGCACAGATCCCTATGCTATTCATACGCTGAGTTGACGAGGGCCGGTATTGAACCAGAACCTTGTGGTTCCGATCCGGCGCTCTAACGACTGAGCTAAGCTTTGAAAAAGTCTGTGATTATTGCAACTAACGCCCCTCTAATCACGTGGTTAGATTTGTATGCAAATGTCATTAACCATTGGCCTTTAATATAAATAAATAGAATTTGTTTAAGGAATTAAATTGATCACATAATTGTGAAATCTGTGCTAAATTGTCGAAGTAAATTAGTCTGTGAAAAACCATGAAAATTTTCATAAATAATTTAAAAAACAAAAACTAAATAGATAATAAAGGACATCCTCTCCCCCAAAATGACAGTGTTGGATTTATATACAAACTGAATTTAAGTACGAATAAATAAAATTATTTGTTAAGGAACTATAGAATAAAAATTTAGTAAACAAATTAGTAGGTAAGATTAATGCACAAACTAAGACTAAAATAAAATGAGACTTGTGGACTTTAACAGAGTCAAAAATGGAAATTTAAAAGTTATCAGTTATTTTCCTTTTTATTTATTTCCTTTTTTTTCCGTGACCACTGCAATGTGTTTTCATGTAAGAATACTAGTTCACATCTGTGACACTGTCACAGATGTGAACTAAGAAACATCAATTTATTTATATATACAACAAATAGAGTTTACAGGTGAATGAAGGCTATTTTGCAATTGACATGATTTAAAAATATATGCTTATTATTATTGATTTCTAATTGTTTGTTTTATCTTATTGAATATGAGCAAAAAATAGTACATGTCATTTTATACTTTGTAACCTTCTTATTCTCTTCTACACATATCTTTGTATTATATGATGTATCTTCTATGCAGCGACCTGTACTGACTTCTCTGCTCTTCTGGTCTCCTTCTTCTTGGGTTTGACTTGGGCTGGTCTTGGGTATTCTTGAGTGGTTGTTTCATCACTGTGTCCATTCTTTGTTCTTACAAATGTATCTCAAGACTTGGATATATCTTTAGACCTCTTTATTTCAAAACCCAAATGTAAACCCTCGCGTGGAGATAAATAGAAATAAACTGTTGATATTTTCTATTAGTTTTATGTTTGATCGAATTGAATTAGTATGTAAATAAGCTGACATGAATAAATGACTGTGAGATGTGCAAAAATGAACTTTATTCTTGCATTAGTATTTTGTCTTGCAATCTTTTATAACAGATAGTTAAGTAAACGTCAATTCTGTGTCATGTTACAAACCAGTTCTGTTCCATACGACCCTTTTAGAAGAGATGATATGTAGAGGCAATGAAAGAGACCATGACCACCAAAAATGTATTTCCCTTGTAATCTGCACGGCTCCTGTGGAATAATAATAATAAACAATTATAATGGAGATTGCTGGTTTGTCTGTCTAACCGAAACTATATTACTATACAAGTCACAATTCCTTTCGTTATTACATTCTATTCTCCATTTGTTTTTATTTTTATTTAAACCCTCAATTATTAAAAAAATTGTTTTACATTACTTACACTGTGACCCATATCTACATACTAAGAACATGCAATTGTATTTTATATATACACAAAATAGACGTTTACAGTGTGAAGGAAGGCTAATTTGCATATTGATCTTAAAAAATTGATTTTAAAAATATAGCTTAGTATTATTGATTTCTAATTGTTTGTTTTACTTCTTATTAATATGAGCCAAAAATCTCTCAATAAATCCTAAAGATATCCCTAACAAGAAAAATTACTATTAATATTATTCTTTAGCTTCCTATTTAACTCAAACAGTTTAAATTAGGAAAATTATCAATGAAGACGGATTAATCCAACAAAATGATGGAAGAGTTAGTTCCAAAGTTGTTCCCTAAACTTTTTCAATCAGTACCCCCTCTGTTCAAATCTTTTATTTACATTCTATTCAGTTTCATTAGCCTTTCTAATTAATTCATATAATATTTCTATTAATAAAATTTAAATACAATACTGCACCCGAGGGTGCATATATTTGCTAGTAATAATAATAATACATCCGAATAATTATCCATCCACAGAATATGAAGCCTTGATATTAAATGTGAATGAGTACAAACATCGAAAATGTAATCTAATCAAGTGCCACATATTGTTTATTCAATTATTATTATATTTTTATTATTATTAAATATATGATATATTATATTCCACAGGACCTTCGTGTTTAATTCATTCTTATAGATACTCAATTTTAAACTAACTCAAGATTTAAGATATATTTAAACTCATTTGTGTTCTATTAACCTATAGATCGGGACCCTAACAGTCTACTACCATCCGGGTTTTGAGTGACCTGGAAGTAAGATATAAGGTTTACTCCATATTCTCAGAGATCCAGAACTGCAAACTTCTCATCAAATTTTAATGTTCATATCATAGGACCAAATGACCTCCCACCACTACCTTTTCTACAACATATATATGAAAAAGGTTTCCATATAGCATTAGGGTTGGAGAATCAATAGTTCTAGAGCTTAACCGTGACTAGCCGATTGATCGAAAGGACTTCTCCGACACCGCTAGCCTAGTAAGGGCCAATGTGGAAGTGTTAGCATTCATGACCAGGTTTTAATCCTTAACATCACGGGTCACCGAACCACAGCCATAGGTGTCCCCATTAGGGGGTCTTATCCCTCGCAATGTACAGTCAGGTATTCTAAAGCCCCAACCGACAGGTTGTTTATATTTTTTTCTTTCGGGTCCTCACGTACTTATAAGCGAGCCTTGGTTAATGCTCCGCAATTATTTCCCCTCTTCCTCCCTTCTAAATACATGACTTTCCTAAACGTAATGTTTTCCGGCTGTATCCTCAACTTTATGGTAGTATAGCACACCGTTTCGGCGGGGCGGTGGGGGATTAGCCCTGCGCCTTCTTCCGCGGTCGTGTTCGAGTTTTGAGAGGATGATGGTATTGCCTTTTTTTTGAATTTTCACGTTTCCTCAACTTATATGTTAATACACAACATTTCGAACGATGTGCCTCTCCAACCTATCAGTGTTTTTTGTAATGGTTATAACAATAAAGATGCAAGACAGCAGTCTGAAAAATCTAAACAATACAAATATCAAATGACTCAAAACCAATCAACCAACCAACCAACAATTTTGAATCTAGTAAAACGAGTAATGCTTTATCCCAAAACTGCAATACTCCTCATATAAAGGACAAAAACAATAAAATGTCCAGACATGTAAACATATACTATGATAGAAGGCGCTCATGTTAATATATATAATATTAATATGATAAATACTAAGTTTATTAAGCCTCATCCTGGTGTTATACGTGTGTTAATTGGTTAGCCTTATTAGTAATCTTTAGCCTCCGTATACAACATAGAAGATATATATACAATTGTATTTTACAAAAATATCCATGCATCAAAACTAACTAATTTGACTTCAGAATCACATGATTATAATCATCACATTGTTTAATCAGAATTTATCAGGATACAACACACATCATGTCATTCTGAGAGACAATATAAAAGAAAAAGAAACATTCTAAGGCGTCACTCATAACTTTACCTTAACAGTTGTGTGGAAATTTTGTCTGCAATTACGTGTTTTATTTCTGGAATAATAGCAATGCAGGTGAATCATGCCAAAGAAGGTTAACTCTCACATTCTAAGAACATTTACAATAACAAGTATTTTATATATATAGTTATATATATATATTATTATAAAGACAACAAAAAAATAAAAATATCAACAAATATATCAATCTGCCTACAACATTTATTTTATGCTACAATTTGGAAAACACTGATATAGCATTACCCACCATATGAAAGAGCACAAAAATAAAAAGTAGAATTAATGAAAAAAGCGCCATGTATATCACTCTGAAGTTTGAATAGCTGATATAGTATATCCTGCGTTATTCGGACAATTATCCTCATTTCATGTTATCGGTTACAATATTCAAATAAAGTATTTGAAAAACTATAATTTTGATAGACACACTAGTGTATAGAATATGACCATAAGAACTTTTGTAGTATCCTCAAATTCATGTTCCGGTAGACATTAACTCCAAAGACACTGGCAGAAAGTGAAACACCACTTATTGTATTGTACAAATAAATATCAGTATTAGTAGCGCCATCTTGTGGTTATACACTGGTATTGAGTGTTATGCCCTTCAATAGTAATCTGTAGCTATCCGTAGTAACAAGTAGAAGATATTACAATCTGTATTGACCCCCCAAAATATTCCATGCATCAAACTAAAACTCAATACTCACGAATTACATTGATATAATCTATCATATTGTTTTTTCTATACAAAAAGTTCAGATAACTAACACAAAGTCTAGTTCATTCTTGAAGAGACAATATTAGAATGAAAAGACAACAATTCTAAGATCAATCAGAACATCGCACTATTAATCACAATTGTAAAATAGGAGAATGGAAATACATTTAAAAAAATAATTACTGAAATGCACTATTCTATTCACAAACCACATGCCCACCGTATTAGATCAAATATAAGATGCTTATTCCTTCACATTTTATTCAATTTTCACGAAATGACAATGAAGCCAAAATATCCAGAATGTGATGAAAATGAAAATCAAAGGGCATTTACGTGTCAATGTTCATCGTCTACTGGAAATATATCGACGTTTCAAATCCAGGTGAACTTTTGCTTAAATATGCCATTGTGAAAAGCATGTAAATCCATCTCTCTTCGCGTCAATGGTCAAAATAGTAGGCAAATTGCGTCTTTGGCCTGCTGTACACCCACTTCTTACCATCTCACACATGCTTGCACACTCTCGGCGGCTGGAGAAGTAAGGACGAACTCATAAGCTGACCAAACTCAAAAATAAGAAAAGAGTAACACGGCAAATACCATAGATGATAATTGGCTTTTTCTTTTGTAAACAACTAAAAAATATGCGACTAAAAATATATAATAAAACAGTTAAATTTATTGTAAAATCACTAATTGTATTATAAAACATTCTTTGTTTTAAATAATTTATCTCTAGATAATTGGTTCTCAGATATAAAAACTACAAACTGATTTTCACAGTTTAAAAGTTAATCAACATCCATTAGCATTAGCATATGGAGAGCTGGAGAAAATATATTCTTAAAATTATAAATTATACGACGATACAGTCTGATTTTCCCTTAAACTATCACTTTTACTTTTGTTAAAACATAGGCAATTCAACCCACCACGCTTTAAATGTTACTAAGTTTCATATAACAAATATTAACATAATTAAAGATTAAGTTACTACGATTAATAGAAAGTTTCATATAAGGCAAATATTAAACAACAAATAAGATTAATTACTATTATTAATAAAAGTTTAATATAAGCAATATTAACATAATTAAATTAAGTACTCACAATAATAAAAGTTTCATACAAGGCAAATATTAAGATAATTAAGATTAAGTTTACTACGATTAATTAAAATTCATATAAGGCAAAATAACATAATTTAAGATTGAAGTTACACGATTAATAAAATGTTCATATAAGGCAAATATATAACATAATTAAGATAAGTTACTACGATCTAATAAAGTGTTTATATAAGACAATTACTCAACATTAAATACGTTCCAACAAAACATATCACATAGTGGTTTATATGCAATCAACCCAAAACGAGGAACCACTTTTTTTAAACAGAAGAAAAGATATAAAGTTAGTTTACCACATCAAAATTACTAATTACCACAAAACTTTAAATAAAAAATGAAATCTTCTTTTTTTTTTTTGAGATTAATTAAAAATAAGGCTGAGGAAAAAAGTTGAAATTTTGAAATTTAATGAGCAGCTTCAAACACAATCTTACACAAAACAAAAATGAATTTTCAAAACAACTCTTTACCTTCAATAGAAAGTGGCACTTTTGCACTGTAGTCCACATTTCTAATTGCACCAGGAGAATAAGATAGGCCACATCAGATTCACTTACATTGTAAATAGATAACCTTTTAACTCTTACGTATACAATGCTTCTACTTGATTACTTATCTACTGTAGTTGTCAGCTGATTGAACTGCAGAGACCTCGGATACACATTCACAGAATAAGTCCTTCTTACGCTTACAGTTCCCTTCACATTTAAATAGGACAGTTCATGCGGATCCTGCAACGTGCTGAGTCAATATGATCAATTTGTGAAAAAACTGAAAAAGAACAACCCATCAATTACTTTAATGTATTACTAAATTATCCGGTTAAAGCAAGAAGAGTAACCTATAACACTACACATCTATTCCTTTTTAGCACCCAAAATACTTTCATAACACAGAAAAATCTACCAATGCTTTATCTAGCTCAATTTATCTAATCAACTTAATTTGTCTTTCCCACATATCAAGATTGCCCCCCCAAACTCATTTCATAGTAAAAAATGATCAACAATATAATATTGATATATAACTATATATAAATAATAATAGATTAGCACGGCTACCCGGCACAGCCCGGTAGATGATAGAAACATATTAATAAATCGTTGCAGATCATTGCAACGACAACATGCTTAGTCCGATTCTCGCAGGGTGAACCATAAAAATCATCACATAAAAAAAGGATCTTAGTTAATCGGCCTTGGTGGGGAGTCAGGAATTATCTTTTTCTCAGATTGGGTGGATGGAATCGACATTCATTACATATATGAATTAGTAAGAAATTTTAATTTCAATGATCCTAAATATAATTTATATAAAATATAATAACGCCGATTTGCTAAAATTTCAAAAATATTTGAAAAAATTAAAATAAAATGAAGCTTAATCCAATTAAGCGTTACCGATCCGAATGTGAAATTAATATACTATTAACTATTAAATTGATAACAATTTTATAAAAAAATAATATACTATACTAAGTATCCAGTATATTATTTTAAATCGATAAAGTCCAACTGACTTTGAAACATTACCGAAAAGAAAAAAAAAATAATGCTAAAAAAAATAAATAAATAATAAAAATAAACAACTTTCTTTAAAGAATTACATTTAGTTGGGTACTCTATACTAAAATAGCAAAATAGGAGATTTGAAACAATGAATAAATAAAATTAACTGAATAAAAAAAAAAACAACCTTTAAAACATACCTCCTGTTACTACTAGTATATATATATTATCATAATTATATAATATATATATATGACTATATCTAAGCATGTGTTATGAAACAACATGGAGTATTCTTTTTCATTTTTGTATAGAATTTGTCCTCAGTCTTCTGGCATCCTGTTAATCTGGATCGAGTGATTCATGATTATTTTTCCATACTAACTTTCCAACCGCTCTTTAAAAAATAGACTCTCCCCGAATTTGATAAAAAGCATAGATAACAGAACAAAAGATTAACTTAAAAACCCAAAATACGTAACCCATGAAGACGACTGAGAATAACAGTCGAAAGCGCTCGGAAATTAGTATGAAAAATTACTCATGAATCAATCGATCAATTCAAAAAGATAGCCAGAAGATCTGCGAAAGAATTATCCATTACAGAAAATGAAAAAAGAATACTCCGTGTTGTTCAAATAACACATGTCTTTAAGAATAATTTCGCTGCCAAAATACACGACATATAGTACTACATCACACACACACATCTATCATATAATATATAATACATAATGATCAGGATATTGTGAAAAAAAAAAAGAAGGTCTATTTCACCCCTCTCACTTAAAAATAAAGTTAAAATGGCTAGAAATCCAAACAACTCATGCCTCCCCACACCTTCTACTATTTAGGCAACTGGCTTTTGATAATAGCTAAATGAAGTCAAAGTTGAAAGTTTAGAAGACCCATCATGTCGTTCGCAGGCTCTGTAGAAAGCTAAGTATCTTCCTTTTTCTTAAATGCCCGTGCATTGTTGTCGTAAAATATAA
>CM042147.1:88575887-88649898 GCA_023376005.1 Doryteuthis pealeii
TAGCCTTCAATCATTAAATTTTACTTAAACTTATTGTTTCTTGCTTCTCACACTTCTGAAAAGGTAAGGATTCTACTATCATTATCTTTATCAATTTTAATCAACTTATTTTGTAATTATAACAGAATCACTGTTGCAAAGAAGCTGTTGCCTCAGATAGTGCGCACCCAACTACATTTACATAGATCACAGAAACAAAATTTCGTTCACGTGATATTTTCCTAAAATTACCCTACCTCCTCTGAGATATCCGTTCACGAACATAATATCTTGATGCGGAGACTCCAGTTCTAGAACTGATAAGAGTGTTGGATCACAATTTTATTATCAATACTTTCTGGTCCAATTGTAACTCGAAGTAGTTGTACCTTAGGTCCAGTGTGGACCAAAATAGATCCGTTAAAAGTTAATCATGAAAATAAATAAAATAAATAAACACTTGAAAAATAACAAATAATTTAACCAAGTTCGCAGGTTTTTCCAGATTAAATGACTTAAAAGAGAAATTTATTACATAATATATATAATATATTATTGAAACATTTCTATTTGACTATGTCATAGTTTAGAAAAATTGCTTTTTAATTTTGTTTGTTATCGCAGAGTCTTTGTTGGTTTTCCTTTTTTTCTTTTTTTTTGTGGATAAATTTTCAGTTTAACTCCACTTTTGCAAGAATCAATACACGCTTCTGACGGCATTTGCTATCGAGCCGTTCTATGATTTTAATCTGTCAAAGTATTGCTCATAAAATTCTATTAATTTAAGTTGGATTAATTCTTTCTTTTTCGTTAATCAAGCTAGGACTGGTCTTCCTTGCGGTATAATGATCCGTCTTTTATTTTCGAAACCCAGGATAATTTTAGCGTTTTCATTCTCAAGAATAGATTCATGTTTTTGCATATGGCTATTTTGTGTGTATGGTCAAAATGAGTTTTTTGCAAATTCCCAGTGATCACCTTCCCAACCCAGTCGTAACCTAGTTTGATAGTCCCGTTGTGATGTTGCTACATTCACTTAGTACAATGTTACAAGTCTCATCTCTTGGTCATTGTATAATCTTACATTTACTGTTCTGTTGGTCTTATCAATTTTGCTTTGATATAATTTATCCTTATATCATTATTTGAACAGCAACTTATTATGATTCAGTTTCTCTTTTTGATTTCCTCTTCTCAACAAGTCTAAATATTTTATCATGTACAAACCTCCCCGATTATTGTTTGAAGTGTCCATTATGTGTTTTTCTTCCCTTTTTTGTTCTAGTTTTTTTGTTCTATCTCTTTGTTAAATCTCATTGTTGGCCTACTATAATAATCTGTTTTGTTCTTTTGTGTATCGAGTCTTTGGATCTAGCCTCTACGCAATTCTCTATGTTGCAAGACCTCTTCCACTTCCTTTCTTGGATACTATAGTCTACTCTACTCTCTAGGTGTAGAGCCTTGTGCATTGTCATTAATTTTCTAGTCCTTTGTTCAATTCCGTCTGAGTGCCCTTTTCCATTTTAAGAGATGACCAGAGAAACTTCTGATCATCTGAATTAATTTTCACTCCATCTGAATGATTCTGCTCTAAAACTTTTGTTTAATAATAGTCAATAAAAAACTTTGCTCTTCTTGTTAACTTTATTTTTATTTTGCTTTGATTTAGGTGCAGCATAACAATGACAATGCCTTCATACACATCTCTGAATTCGGAACTGAAATAACCTGTGATTTACAGCAGACTATCAGTATAAGGATGGAACTGCATCATGGAATAGTATGTCTTTTGCAATGACCGAGATGGACAATGGTGTTTTTAGTATAAATTCCCAAAATTCTACAGACTTTAGAAATTGGACAGAACAACAATTAAGGAGGATCTTTGACTTTTGTCTTTTTAAATCTGTAACCTGTAGTGATCACATGTATTAGTGTAAAGGAAAAGACATAAAATACACCGTTGGAATCCTCTAACAAAACATTACAAGGTAAGAATTTGAAGAAAATGATGTATTTTTAAACATTGTCTTTTAACAAACGAAAACTAAAGTAATGTAGCTTTAAGATTGACTTGAGAATATTAAATGATGCACGTAAATTATAATTTAGATAGCTTTTAACTCATTTTATGCAATTAAAATAAACGTTTAACATAAAATAGAATAGACATCATTCATTTTTTGTAATATAAGTATACAACAAACCTATATGCCACTGACCAAATCGTGTACTTCAAGATTCCTTATATAGAGATTGATAAATATAGATGATAGATATGATAGATGTAGAGATTGTTGGTCACTTTCTAGTTATGAAAATGATTTCAGTTTTCATTAAACTAAGGTGTTCATAATTTCTTTTGCAGTCAATCCGCATCTTGATTCTATTGCAGACAACAACGCAGAACAATTGTCAATAAATGTCCACTTTCACATTGCAGAACTGTACGTAAAGAAGGAGTTTATTCTGTGAAATGGTATCGAAGAATTCTTCAGATCTTGGTCACTGACTATGCAACGGATAAAGTAACCAGGTGAAAACCAATGCGATCGGAGAAGAATTTTAAGTACTCTCACTTACAATGTAAGTGAATCTGATCTATCAAATCTTATTCTCTGGCCGTATAGAAAGTGGACAAACAGTGATAAAAGTGCAATTTCCAATCCTTCGAGTAAAGAAATTGTTTTTACATATTCATTTGTTTTTTTTTCTGTTCAAATTGTCTTTTAAGCTACCTCTTTAATTTCAAATTTCAGTTTTTTTGTTTTTAAAAATTCAAATCTAATATTAAACTAATGTCAAAATAACTTTTTTTTTCAATTTTGCTAAATTTTAAAGTTAATAATATTCCATTTATTTCAAACTTGTTTTGGTCCCCCGTCAGGAATTTTATTATCTCTCCCTCGTTCTTATGAAGTGTTGCCCTATTTTATTCCATTAATTATAAACATGTTTTAATACATCAAAGTCTCCGTGCAAAAGGTTTCAAACATACGATCCGTAAAATACGTTCTTATGGTACGCAGCAGAACAATTTTCACGGCTTATATTTTCGTAAAACTCTTTCTCACACCATGGTGATACTTGCGTAACTCATTAAACTGCATCTGAATGTGTGGCTCTAAGTTCTGAAGCGGAAGAATGTTAATGACCCTTTATTTTTGTTACGCAAGGTCCACTCTAAACCTGAATGAGTACAGTTAGGGTTCAAACCTAGAGATTCAAAGATATCTGCTAAAAAATTATTTACAAAAAACAGGTAATAAACAATTTTAGACCAGTTTAATGGTTATTTTTCGTATGGTACGGATTTTCATACACCATTACTTATTGCTCTAAAATTGAACCCAAACAAATAAAGAATATAAATGCTGTTCGTTTTTAACGTAAACTTGATAAACTTTTTTACATTAGAAATGACAAGTTCAAAATAGAAAAAAAGGTACAGAAGACCATGTTAACTGAAAAAACATTTTTTTATAAACGAAATTCACAGTGAAAGTAGGTGTTTGGTTGATTTAGTTTGAATTTGCCAAATATCTTTCTAACCTTCCTAAGAAGATCATCAAATTATAAAAAATTCATCATCGAGTGACAATATTCTAGGTACTGATTAAACAGCTCTTTATCATTTTTGTGCACAGACTTTTCTTTTTAATATGTTTCTCACTTAAAATAGTTTACGCTTACAGAATTGAACAAACATCTATTTAATTATTTATAATGGAAAGAAACGTATTAATATCATTTCATAATTTTAACTTATTAATATAGAAGTCCTGAATATTGCAATGATATATTTATTTCACAAAAAATTTTTCTATATACCCGTTGCATATCGGTATAATAAATAGAGAATGAGAGAGAGAGAGAGAAAGAGAAGAGAAAATTGCATTTACGATATAGTATAATAATAATATATAAAAATATAATAATATATATTATAATATATATAAAAAACATGATCAACACATATAAATATATTCATATTTTTCAAATTTAAAATTGTCGATACAAATTTGCTTGAACTGAATGATTTCCGAACATCCCCCTTTAGTACACAGGTCTAAAATTCCCAAAACAGATTACATACAACTCCAATCCTATATTTTGGTGAAAATGTAAATCAAATTTTTATTTTTACCATCATAGAATAATACTATTGTTTTGAGTTATAATTCTACTTCCACTAAATTTTACTCTCAGTTGCTTCATACACGGACAATAAAAACAGCCCTGTCGCTGGGCTTAGAAATACACCGACTGCACCTCTACAGAAGAGAAAGATCCCCCTCAAATGGGGTCACCTCTTAGTCATGTGTGGCTACCCGTGATGCTTAAAGACGGAATCCTGGTGGATGATCATCTATGACATCCAAACACCCCACTTGACCCTTACTAGGCTAGAAGGGCCGTCGGAGAGGTCCCCCATCGATCAATTACTGGTCACGTCAATCCTACCCCTATATGATTCTCCCGACCATATTGCCCTTATGGCAAACCCAACCCTTTTATCATATGGTGCTAGAAGGCGGTGTTGAGGGTCTTCTCCTGTGTATGACGTTAAACTCTAACTGATGGTGATGTTCAGGTAACGTGTTCTCCTAAAGACGACGTACCAAAGAAGGGATATGAACGTGGTGCACTAATGTTAAACCATGCACATCGTTCTCGGCTCCCGGGAACGTCTCAGACGTATACAAGGAATCTCTCTCAACACAGTAGTTTCGTGCCGTTTGTTTACTCAAACAAATCCTTCCTCCTTTTCTGGGAATGGTCAGTGAAGAATACCATCATCATCATCATGTCGCACATTAGCATGATCCAGGCAATCTCTCGCCAACCTTCTCTGTCATTCATTTGCCTTAGGGGGTCCCTCTGCGCAGCATCAAGTATCCAGATCAGGTGGCCGTACAGCTGCTTCCTTGGGTGATGTTTCCACGACTTGTTCAAGACCGCACGCAACATTCTTTGCAGTTCCCATCTAGCTTATTCTCAAGATGTCTCGTTAGGTCCAAGTGGTGCAAGCCATGTCTTTTTAACTTGTCAATGAGATCGGATTTCCATATGACTGATAATCTGTTATGGTCGACCAGGCTTTCCTATTCGTGATATTCTATCGCTAACTATCGCTACGAATCTTTCAAAATTTGCTGGCATTAAATATCCACCGTGTTGATAAGTTCGTAAAACAAAACAAAAAAAAAAAAACCAAAAAAAACAAAATGACTATAAAAATTGTCAAATATATTTTTATCTTGACATTCCTGGAATTAATTTTGAATTAATTGAAAGTTAACAAATTAAAATCCATGATATATATTACGTGAATTAAAGACTTTTTTCATGTAAATATAAACATCTGATCACTTGAAATAATTGTCACTCCACCCGGGAAGAGTGTTGACTCTAAAACTTTTGGTTCATAATAGTCAGATAAAAAACTTTTCTCTTGTTGTTTTACTTTTTTATTTTTTTTTATTCAGTCACACTATAACAATGAAAATGCTTTCATACACAATTCTGAACTCTGAAATGAAAGTAACCTTTGATTTTGCAGGCGACGTCCATCTAAAACAAAATGGTATTGCACCGTGGAATTTCAGAGTGTTGCAAACTTACAACAATTTATAAGAATACTTTTCAGACAGATGACCAAAGTAATCAGACTCTAGAAATTGAACCAGGAACAACAATGACAGCTGGATCTTTAACTTTTGTCTTTAAACTGTAACCTGTAGTGACTTCACATGGTACATGTGTAAAGGGATATAAAACGGTAGTAATATACTAGAATCCAAAAATCAAACATTACAAGTAAGACTAAAAAAAAAAAAGAAAAGATTGTTTAAACAATGTCTTTAAGAAATAATTAATGTTTCAATTTTTGCCTCGGATATTATAAGATGCAAGAAAATGGTATTTTAGATTATGTTTTCTATTTAATATTACGCAAATTAAAATAAAAACTTTAATATATTGGAATACTCATTATACGATAGATCCTACTCAAATTTGACGTTTCACACTAAATCGATTTTGTAATTACAAAGTATACAACGACATATGTGCTACTGACCAGTCTGCAACATGAAATGAGATAAAGAACAAAAATGAACGATGGATCTTGATTTTGTCTTTAAATCGTTAACCTGCAGTAATTCACATAGTATATAATTATCGGTGACAACGGTTTTAAGTATGATTCGTGTGAATACTTACAGTGATATAATTTAAATCATTCATGGATAATTTGAGATATATTCCCAAAAGTAGATTGATTTTAGAAATCGCACTGGACCAAAAATGAACGATAGATCTTTGACTTTTGTTTTAACATCATAATATGCTATGACTTTACTTGGAAGATATGATCGAGATAATAGTTTTTCAAGACATTTTTTCCAAAAAATAATCTAAAATGATTGTGTTTTAAATAATTGTGTTTAAAATGTAATATATACTTTAATTTTTGCCTCGACAATATTATGGGATGCAAGAAAATAAGTAATATGGATTGAAGCTTTTTCTTGATCTTATCCAAGTAAAATCTTTTAAAAAATACATATAGCAGAATCTTTCTGCAATAGAACACACTAGGTCAAATGTTCAATATTCATCATTTTTCTCTTATGGCTAAGAGGCGTCACCTAGCAGAAGAGCATAAACCCGATTAAGAATATGGTCAAGAGATGCCAAACTTCATGAAGCATCTCATTACATTAATCTATATACCACTGGCCAGATTGGTATATTTTGCATGCATGGTATATATCATATATATATATATATATATATATATATATATATATATATTTGTGTGTGTGTGTGTGTAGAAAAATTAATAGTCTTCCGGTTTTATATAGGGTATTTTTTAATTAAAAACAATTTCTATTTTTTCCATAAATGTAAACTCTATATTATTTGGAATAGGTTTATTGCAAAAGTTATTTTAATCATACATACAAATTTGTTTTGAGGCTATTTAAAATGGAGGCAAATCAAACAAAGTGATTCTGGTTTGTCATCAAATGTTTGTACATCAAAGGACAAACGATGTGAAATGTACAGGGAGAATGTGTGATGCGCATGGAAAACTATGATTTGGTCTAAAAATTGGTTCGTTGTTTGTTGTATTTACGCCATGGCAACCGTTGGATTATTGTATGCCGTAGACGTTTTTCTTTTTTCCTTTTTTGACACAACCAACTGATTGATCAGTTCGGGCTCCTCTAACAACCAGTATGGCTGAGTTAAGAAAAAAAGGCAAAAAAAAAAAAGGAATGTCACGTGACTATTATGGCAACCGAGCCATGGACTGTTCTGTTATCGAGATCTGTCTTCAAGATCACAGTTCTCTATCCAAAGCTAATAGGGGACCCCATTGAGGAGTTTTACTCATTTGCAGAGGTGCAGCTGGTGTATCTACAGCCTAGATGACAGGGCGGCTAAAAAAGGGATTGTTACACCGAGTTTTCTTAAAAATTCAGTCAATGGAGTGGTAAAGAAAGTATTCAGAGTGCTGCAATCAGTAAAATAGACATGTTCACAGTCAATCTGGGATATGAAAAGAGCTCACCACTTGATTTCCTTGAAAAGAGAGCAACTGAAAACAGTGCTTCCCCATTGCCAAAGTATTATGCAAAATACACCCTATTTACAGGATAACCCTCGTATATATATATATATAATATATATATAATATATATATAATATATATATATATATAATGATTGCCACTTCTTCACAGAATAAGGCCATTTCTACAAGTAGTTCGGATGTGAGCACGCCGGGGTCCCCTGATTCAAGTTTGTTTGTTCCTGTCACACATGAACCACTTTCAAGGTTTCCACTCGCATGCAACCGTATGTGACAGAGAAGCCAAACACTCAACAGGCAGGCCCTGCCACACAGGTCACACATGTGGTCAGTCCCAGATGTAGGAGATGTGTCTATACCGTCCGTCGTGTGCCGCTACGCAGAGGCCGCTTTACGATGGGTGCTCAAGCTGCCCTACCTCAATTCCATACAGCTACCATGAGCCTGCTTTACAAAAGAATGTGTACCGGACCCCACTTCTGTCAATTGGCCCCTCCTCGCTGAAGCGGACTTCCGCAAGGCTCAAGATGTCTGTCCATATTGAGATTCTGCCACAGTACCAGTTCATTGTCCAGGCTCCCGGGAGATGTCCGAATATTTCAGGTGGCTATTGTTAGCCTAGGTTTGTGTAATGTTTTCTTGTTTTCATCCTGTTAATGTGAACAGCCACCAGCCACAGGCTACCGGCCAGCTTGATATTTGTTTAGGTCACCTTTTCCTATACCATCCAGATATCTGGGTGGGCAGTACTACCCAGGGCTACTCGGTCACTCACAACCTCGCCACGCATGTAGAAATATCTGAATATGTTGTGCGCTTGTGCGACACGCTCAACATGCTCTCCTTCCCCGAAGACTGGAATCAGTAACAAGCCCAGGCAAGATGACTGAAAGTATTTGGGAGCGCAGGTGGATGATCGGTCGAGATCTACCACACCGAGAAAAAAAAAAATTTCTTAGAATTTTTCCTAAGTTTTAAATTAGTTTAAGTCCACAGGTAGAATTTTCTATTAGATTACATTGATGAAGCTATGAAAGCTTAATAATGAAATAGATGCAATATATTTACGACAAACCAAATGCACCGGCATTTTAAGAAAAAAGGAAAATAAAACACTTAGCTTTCTACAGAGCTGCGACGACATACTGGGTCATTTAAACTTTCACTGACTTCTTTACTTTCAAACAGCCCATGCCCTAATAGTAAGAAGTGGTGGGGGCATGAGTTTGGATTCTAGCCATTTTAACTTATTTAAAGCGAGAGGGGTGAAATAGACCTTCTTTTTTTTTACATATCCCTATATATATATATATATATATTTATATATGTGTGTGTGTGTATATATATGTGTGTATTTTGGCAGCGAATTATTCTTAACATGTGTTATTGAACAACACGGAGTATTCTTTTTTCATTTTCTGTATGGATATTCTTTCCAGTCTTCTGGCTATCCTTTTGAATCTGGATCGAGTTGATTCATGATATTTTTCATACTAATTTCCCGAGCGCTTTCGACTGTTTCTCCAGTCGTCTTCATGGGTTACGTAATTTGGTTTTTAGTTAATTTTTAGTTCTGTTATCTATGCTTTTATCAAATTCGGAGAGTCTATTATTTTAAGAGCAGGGTTGGGAAATTAGTATGAAAAATATCACGAATCAACTCGATCCAGATTCAAAAAGGATAGCCAGAAGACTGGAAAAATATCTATACAAAAAAATGAAAAAGAATACTCCATGTGTTCAATAACACATGCCTTAAGAATATATATATATATAATATATATATATACTATATATATATATATATATATATATATATATTATATATATAGTAAGGAGCGTGTTTAAAGTTTTTTTTATTCAGTTAAGTTTATTTATTCATTTTGTTTCAATCTCCTATTTTAGCTATTTAGTTAGAGTACCCAACTAGAAATCGTAATTCTTTAAGAAGTATGTTTATTTTTATTTATTTATTTATTTTTACATTTATTTTTTTTCTTTTCGTAATGTTTTCAAGTCAGTGCACTTTTCGATTAAAAAAATATATACTATACTTAGTATTGTATATTATTTTTTATAAAATTGTATCAAATTTATAGTATAGTATACTATAATTTCACATTCGATCGGCTACGCTTTAATTGGATTACTTCATTTATTTATTTTTTCAAATATTAATTTGAAATTTAGCAAATCGCGTTATTTATATTTATATAAAAAATATATTTAATCATTGAATTAAAATTTCTTACTATCATTATGTGATGTCATTCCACCAAATCTGACGAAAAAAAATTCCCTGACCTCCCACCAGGCCCGATTAAATTAAGATCCTTTTTATGTGATGATTTTTATGGCTCATCCTGCGAGAATCGAACTAGCTATTCAGTTGCAATAGATCTGCAAACGATTATTAAATCATGTTTCTATCACCTCTACCCGGGCTTTGCCGGGTAGCCGCTGCTAATATAATATATATTATATATATATATATAATAATATATATTGTTGATCACTTTTTACTATGAAAATGAGTTTGCAATTTTGATATGTGGAGAAGACAAATTAATTGATTAGATAAATGAAAGCTAGATAAAAGCTTGGTAGATATTTTCTGTTTATGAAAACCTATTTTGGTGCTAAAAGGAAATAGTGTGTAATTAAGGTAACTCTTCTTGCTTTAACCCGGCATAATTAGTAATACATTAAAGTAATTGATTGTTTCTTTTTCAGTTTTTCCACAAATTGATCATATTGACTCAGCACCATGCAGGATTCCCAATGAACTGTCTACTTTTACATGTGAAGGAACTGTACGTAAAGAAGGACCTTATTCTGTGAAATGGTATCGAGGATCTCTGGCAGTTCCCAATCAGCTGACAACTACAGTAGATAAAGTAATCAGTAAGAAGCAATGTAGTCGTAGAGTTAAAGGTTATCTTATTTACAATGTAAGTGAATCTGATGTGCCTAATCTTATCTCTGTGCCAAATAGAAAGTGGACTAACAGTTGCAAAAAGTGCCAACTTTTCTATTTAAGGTAAAAGAGTTGTTTTGACAAATTCATTTTTGTTTTGTGTAAGATTGTGTTTGAACCTGACCTCATTAAATTTCAAAATTTCAACTTTTTCCATTCAGACCTTATCTTTAATCTAATCTCAAAAAAAAAAAGAAGATTTCATTTTTTTAAAAAGTTTTGTGTAAATTGTAATTTTGAATGATGTAAATAACTTTAATATCTTTTTATTCTGTTTAAAAGTGGCCCCCCCTCGTTTTGGGTTGATTGCATAATAAACCACTTATGTATAATGGTTTGTTCGGACGTGAATTTTATGTTGATAATTGTCTTATATGAAACTTTTATTAATCGTAGTAACTTAATCTTAATTATGTTAATATTTGCCTTATATGAAATTATTAATCGTAGTAACTTAATCTTAATTATGTTAATATTGCCTTATATGAAACTTTTATTAATCGTAGTAACTTAATCTTAATTATGTTAATATTTGCCTTATATGAAACTTTTATTAATCGTAGTAACTTAATCTTAATTATCTTAATATTTGCCTTGTATGAAACTTTTATTAATTGTAGTAACTTAATCTTAATTATGTTAATATTTGCCTTATATTAAACTTTTATTAATAATAGTAACTTAATCTTAATTATGTTAATATTTGCCTTATATGAAACTTTTATTAATCGTAGTAACTTAATCTTAATTATGTTAATATTTGCCTTATATGAAACTTAGTAACATTTAAGCGTGGTGGTTGATTGCCTCATTTTTAACAAAAGAAAAGTGATAGTTTAGGAAAATACAGACTGTATCGTCGTATCAATTTATATTTTAAAATATATTTTCTCCACCCTCTTCCATATCGCTAATCTAATGATGTTGATAACTTTTTACTGTGGAAATCAGTTTGTAGTTTGGATATCTAGAGAACAATTATCTAGGATAAATTATTTAAAACAAGAATGTTTTCTAATACAATTACGGTGATTTACAATAAAATTTAAACTGTTTTTATTATATATTTTTAGTCATATTTTTATTGTTTAAAAAGAAAAAGCCAAATTATCATCTATGGTATTTTGCCGTGTTACTCCTTTTCTTATTTGAGTATGTCGCTTATGAGTTCGTCCTTACTTCTCCAACAGTGCTCAGCATGTTGTGAGATGGTAAGTAAGTGGTTGTACAGACCAAGGCCAAAGAACCCAATTTGCCCTACTATTTACACATTGACGCAGAGAGAAGAGATGGATTCATGCTTTTCACAATCAATTAACGCAAAAAGCTTCAACCTGGATTTGAACTCGATTCTATTTCCAGTGACGATAACCATTACACGAAATGCACCTCTTGATTTTCATTTTCATCACATTCTGGATATTTTGGCTTCATTGTCATTATATCGAAAATTGAATAAAATGTGAAGGAATAAGCATCTAAATATTGATCTAATAAAGTGTGCATGTGGTTTGTGAATAGAATATGGATTTCAGTAATTATTTTTAATGTATTTCCATTCTCCTATTTCTTAAATTGTTAAAGGCATGTTCTGATTGATCCTTAGAATTTTTTTTTCTATATTGTCTCTTCAAGAATGACATGACTTTGTGTTGTATCCTGATACATTTTGTATAGAAAAAAACAATGTGATAGATTATAATCAATGTATTCCTGAAGTCAATTAGTTTTAGTTTGATGCATGGAATATTCTTTGGTCAATACAAATTGTAATATCTTCTACTTGTACTAAGGACAGCTACAGATTAACTATTAAGGCACACTCAATAACATGTATAAACCACAAGATGGCGGCTCTAATACTGATATTTATTGTAACAATCATACAATAAGTGGTGTTCACTTCTGCCAGTGTCTTTGGAGTAAATGTCTACCCGGAACATGATTTGAGGATACTACACAAAGTTTCTTATGGTCATATTCTATACACAGTGTGTCTACAAAAATATATAGTTCAAAACTTTATTTAAAATATTGTACAGATAACAATGAAAATGAGGACAATAGTCCGAATAACGCAGATAATACTAATCATCAAGCCTCATCTCAAACATTCAGAGAAATAGATGGCCTTTTTTCATTAATTCTATTTTTATTTTGTGCTCTTTCATATGGTGGTTAAATGTATATCAGTAGTTTTCCAAAATTGTAGCATAAAATAAATGTTGTTAGCCAGATTGATATATTTGCATGTTTTTTTATTCTTGTTGTCTTATATATATATATATATATATATATATATATATATATATATTATTGTATTGTAACTGTTCTTAGAATGTGCAGCAGTTAACACTTCTTTGCATGATTCACCTGCATGCTTCTATTCCAGAAATAACCACGATTGCAGCCACCATTTCCCACAACCTGTTAAAGGTAAGTTCTGATTGACCCTTAGAATGTTTATTTTTTATATTGTCTCTTCAAGAATGACATGGCTTTGTGTTGTATCCTGATACATTTCTGTATAGAAAAAACAATGTGATAGATTATAATCAATGTATTCCTGAAGTCAATTAGTTTTAGTTTGATGCATGGAATATTCTTTGGTCAATACAAATTGTAATATCTTCTATTTGTACTACGGACGGCTAAGATTAACTATTAAGGCACACCCAATAACAACACGTATAAACCACAGGATGAGGGCTCTAATACTAGTATTTATCATAATAATTATATAACTATTACACCATGAGCGCCTTCTAATATAGTATATGTTTACATGTCTGGCACATTTTTATTGTTTGTCCCTCTTTACTATGAAAGGAGTTTGCAGTTTTGGGTAGAAAGCATTACTCGATTTTCTAGATTCAAAAAATGTTGGTTGGTTGGTTGATTGGTTTTGAGTCATTGATAATTTGTATTGTTTAGATTTTTCAGACTGCTGTCTTCATCTTTATTGTTATACACACAATTACAAGAAACACCTGAACAAGGTTGGAGAGCACATCGTTTGAAATGTTGTGTATATAACAATAAAGTTGAGGACAACAGTCGGAAAATTCAAATAAGGCAAATTACCAATCATCCTCTCAAAAAATCGGACAAGAAACACCTGAAGAAGGCCGAGGGTAATCGGCCGAAACGGTGTGTATATACCAATAAAGTGAGGATAACAGCCGGAAAACATTACGTTTAGAATCATGTCATTTAGAAGGGGCAGCAGGGGAAATAATTGAGGAGAATTAACCAGGCCTCGCTTATAAGTAAGTTGAGGACACGAAAGAAAAAAAAATATAAACAACCCTGTCGGTTGGGGCTTTAGAATACACTGACTGTACATCTGCCGGGATAAGACCCCCCTAATGGGACACCTATTGGCTGTGGTTGGTGACCGTGATGCTTAAGGATAAAAACCTGGTCCATGACATGCAACACTCCACATTGGCCCTTACTTAGGCTAGACGGGTGGTCGGAGAAGTCCTTTCGATCAATCGGCTAGTCACGTTAAGCTCTAGAACCTATATGATTCTCCCAACCCTAATGCTATTATGGCAAACCCTTTTTATCATATATGTGCTAGAAGGTAGTGGGTGAGGGTCATTGTCCTAGATATGACATTAAACTATCTGATGATGAAGTTGCAGTTCTGGATCTCTGGAGAATATGGAGTACCCCTTCATCATCATTACTTCCAGGTCCACTCAAACCCGGATTGGTAGTACCTGTTAGGGTCCCATCTATAGGTTAAATAGAACAAAATGAGTTTTAAAATATATTTAAATCTTGAGTTAGTTTAAAAATTGAGTATCTATCAAGAATGAATTAAACACGAGGTCCTGTGGAATAATAATAATAATAATAATAATAATTTGAATAAACAATATGTGCACTTGATTAGATCAATATTTCGATGTTTACTCATTCACATTATATTCAGCTCTCAATATGCTTATGATAATTATTATTATTATTATTATTACTAGCAAATATATGCATGCAAGTATTTATTTAAATTTTATAATAAAATATTATATTAATTAGAAAGGCTAATGAAACTGAATAAGAATGTAAATAAAAAGATTTTGAACAGAGGGGTATGATTGAAAAATAGGAAACTAACTCTTCCATCATTTTTTGTTACTCCCGTCTTTCATTGGTAAATTTTCCTAATTAAACAGTTCCATATTTATGGTTGGGGATTCGATTTATTTTTTTAGATTTTTTGAGAACAAACAAACCGGAACAACAATTTATGGGTCCAACCTTATTAATAAAAATTGTTTTACATTACTTACACTGTTGACCATATCTACATACTAAGAACATGCAATTGTATTATATTATACAACAAAATAGAGGTTTACAGTGTGAATGGGAAGGCTAATTTGCATATTGATCTTAAAAAATTGATTTTAATAAATATATACTTAGTTTATTGATTTCTAATTGTTTGTTTTTATCTTATTGAATATGAGCAAAAATCTCTTCAATAAATCTTAAAAGAAATCCCTTAACAAGAAAAATTACTATAATATTTATCTTTACTTCCTATTTTAACTAAACAGTTTAATTAGGAAAATTTACCAATGAAAGACGGGAGTAACAAAAAATGATGGAAGAGTTAGTTTCAAAGTTTTCTATTTTCAATCATACCCCCTCTGTTCAAAATCTTTTTATTTACATTCTTATTCAGTTTCATTAGCCTTTCTAATTTAATATAATATTTATTATAAAATTTAAATAAATACTTGCACCCGGAGGTGCATATATTTGCTAGTAATAATAATAATAATAATAATTATCATAAGCATATTGAGAGCTGAATATAATGTGAATGAGTAAACATCGAAATATTGATCTAATCAAGTGCACATATGTTTATTCATTATTATTATTATTATTATTATTATTATTATTCCACAGGACCTCGTGTTTAATTCATTCTTGATAGATACTCAATTTTTAAACTAACTCAAGATTTAAATATATTTTAAAACTCATTTTGTTCTATTTAACCTATAGATGGGACCCTAACAGGTACTACCAATCCGGGTTTGAGTGGACCTGGAAGTAATGATGATGAAGGGGTACTCCATATTCTCCAGAGATCCAGAACTGCAACTTCATCATCAGATAGTTTAATGTCATATCTAGGACAATGACCCCACCCACTACCTTCTAGCACATATATGATAAAAAGGGTTTGCCATAATAGCATTAGGGTTGGGAGAATCATATAGGTTCTAGAGCTTAACGTGACTAGCCGATTGATCGAAAGGACTTCTCCGACCACCCGTCTAGCCCAAGTAAGGGCCAATGTGGAGTGTTGCATGTCATGGACCAGGTTTTTATCCTTAAGCATCACGGGTCACCAACCACAGCCAATAGTGTCCCCATTAGGGGGGTCTTATCCCTCGGCAGATGTACAGTCAGTGTATTCTAAAGCCCCAACCGACAGGTTGTTTATATTTTTTTTCTTTCGTGTCCTCAACTTACTTATAAGCGAGGCCTGGTTAATTCTCCTCAATTATTTCCCCTGCTGCCCCCTTCTAAATGACATGATTCTAAACGTAATGTTTTCCGGCTGTTATCCTCAACTTTATTGGTATATACACACCGTTTCGGCCGATTACCCTCGGCCTTCTTCAGGTGTTTCTTGTCCGATTTTTTGAGAGGATGATTGGTAATTTGCCTTATTTGAATTTTCCGACTGTTGTCCTCAACTTTATTGTTATATACACAACATTTCAAACGATGTGCTCTCCAACCTTGTTCAGGTTTTCTTGTAATTGTGTGTATAACAATAAAGATGAAGACAGCAGTCTGAAAAATCTAAACAATACAAATTATCAATGACTCAAAACCAATCAACCAACCAACCAACATTTTTTGAATCTAGAAAATCGAGTAATGCTTTCTACCCAAAACTGCAAACTCCTTTCATAGTAAAGAGGGACAAACAATAAAAATGTGCCAGACATGTAAACATATACTATATTAGAAGGCGCTCATGGTGTAATAGTTATATAATTATTATGATAAATACTAGTATTAGAGCCCTCATCCTGTGGTTTATACGTGTTGTTATTGGGTGTGCCTTAATAGTTAATCTTTAGCCGTCCGTAGTACAAATAGAAGATATTACAATTTGTATTGACCAAAGAATATTCCATGCATCAAACTAAAACTAATTGACTTCAGAATACATTGATTAAATCTATCACATTGTTTTTTCTATACAGAAATGTATCAGGATACAACACAAACCATGTCATTCTTGAAGAGACAATATAAAAAAAAAATAAACATTCTAAGGGTCAATCAGAACTTACCTTTAACAGGTTGTGTGGAAATGGTGGCTGCAATCTGGTTATTTCTGGAATAGAAGCATGCAGGTGAATCATGCAAAGAAGTGTTAACTGCTGCACATTCTAAGAACAGTTACAATAACAAATTATATATATATATATATATATATATATATATATATATATATATATATAAGACAACAAGAATAAATAAAAAACATGCAAATATATCAATCTGGCTAACAACATTTATTTTATGCTACAATTTTGGAAAACTACTGATATACATTTAACCCACCATATGAAAGAGCACAAAAATAAAAATAGAATTAATGAAAAAAGGCCATCTATTTCTCTGAATGTTTGAGATGAGGCTTGATGATTAGTATTATCTGCGTTATTCGGACTATTGTCCTCATTTTCATTGTTATCTGTACAATATTTTAAATAAAGTTTTGAAACTATATATTTTGTAGACACACTGTGTATAGAATATGACCATAAGAAACTTTGTGTAGTATCCTCAAATCATGTTCCGGGTAGACATTTACTCCAAAGACACTGGCAGAAGTGAACACCACTTATTGTATGATTGTTACAATAAATATCAGTATTAGAGCCGCCATCTTGTGGTTTATACATGTTATTGAGTGTGCCTTAATAGTTAATCTGTAGCTATCCTTAGTACAAGTAGAAGATATTACAATTTGTATTGACCAAAGAATATTCCATGCATCAAACTAAAACTAATTGACTTCAGGAATACATTGATTATAATCTATCATATGTTTTTTCTATACAAAAATGTATCAGGATACAACACAAAGTCATGTCATTCTTGAAGAGACAATATAGAAAAAAAAGAAACATTCTAAGGATCAATCAGAACATGCCTTTAACAATTTAAGAAATAGGAGAATGGAAATACATTTAAAAAATAATTACTGAAATCCATATTCTATTCACAAACCACATGCACACTTTATTAGATCAATATTTAGATGCTTATTCCTTCACATTTTATTCAATTTTCGATATAATGACAATGAAGCCAAAATATCCAGAATGTGATGAAAATGAAAATCAAGAGGTGCATTTCGTGTAATGGTTATCGTCACTGGAAATAGAATCGAGTTCAAATCCAGGTTGAAGCTTTTTGCGTTAATTGATTGTGAAAAGCATGAATCCATCTCTTCTCTCTGCGTCAATGTGTAAATAGTAGGGCAAATTGGGTTCTTTGGCCTTGGTCTGTACAACCACTTACTTACCATCTCACAACATGCTGAGCACTGTTGGAGAAGTAAGGACGAACTCATAAGCGACATACTCAAATAAGAAAAGGAGTAACACGGCAAAATACCATAGATGATAATTTGGCTTTTTCTTTTTAAACAATAAAAATATGACTAAAAAATATAATAAAAACAGTTTAAATTTTATTGTAAATCACCGTAATTGTATTAGAAAACATTCTTTTTTTAAATAATTTATCCTAGATAATTGTTCTCTAGATATCCAAACTACAAACTGATTTCCACAGTAAAAAGTTATCAACATCATTAGATTAGCGATATGGAAGAGGTGGAGAAAATATATTTTAAAATATAAATTGATACGACGATACAGTCTGTATTTTCCTAAACTATCACTTTTCTTTTGTTAAAAATGAGGCAATCAACCACCACGCTTAAATGTTACTAAGTTTCATAAGGCAAATATTAACATAATTAAGATTAAGTTACTACGATTAATAAAAGTTTCATATAAGGCAAATATTAACATAATTAAGATTAAGTTACTATTATTAATAAAAGTTTAATATAAGGCAAATATTAACATAATTAAGATTAAGTTACTACAATTAATAAAATTTCATACAAGGCAAATATTAAGATAATTAAGATTAAGTTACTACGATTAATAAAAGTTTCATATAAGGCAAATATTAAGATAATTAAGATTAAGTTACTACGATTAATAAAAGTTTCATATAAGGCAAATATTAACATAATTAAGATTAAGTTACTACGATTAATAAAAGTTCATATAAGGCAAATATTAACATAATTAAGATTAAGTTACTACGATTAATAAAAGTTTCATATAAGACAATTATCAACATAAAATTCACGTCCGAACAAACCATATACATAAGTGGTTTATTATGCAATCAACCCAAAACGGGGGGAGCCACTTTTAAACAGAATAAAAAAGATATTAAAGTTATTTACATCATTCAAAATTACAATTTACACAAAACTTTTAAAAAAATGAAATCTTCTTTTTTTTTTGAGATTAGATTAAAGATAAGGTCTGAATGGAAAAAGTTGAAATTTTGAAATTTAATGAGGTCAGGTTCAAACACAATCTTACACAAAACAAAAATGAATTTGTCAAAACAACTCTTTTACCTTAAATAGAAAAGTTGGCACTTTTTGCAACTGTTAGTCCACTTTCTATTTGGCACCAAGAATAAGATTAGGCACATCAGATTCACTTACATTGTAAATAAGATAACCTTTAACTCTACGACTACATTGCTTCTTACTGATTACTTTATCTACTGTAGTTGTCAGCTGATTGGGAACTGCCAGAGATCCTCGATACCATTTCACAGAATAAGGTCCTTCTTTACGTACAGTTCCTTCACATGTAAAAGTAGACAGTTCATTGGGAATCCTGCATGGTGCTGAGTCAATATGATCAATTTGTGGAAAAACTGAAAAAGAAACAATCAATTACTTTAATGTATTACTAATTATGCCGGGTTAAAGCAAGAAGAGTTACCTTAATTACACACTATTTCCTTTTAGCACCAAAATAGGTTTTCATAAACAGAAAATATCTACCAAGCTTTTATCTAGCTTTCATTTATCTAATCAATTAATTTGTCTTCTCCACATATCAAAATTGCAAACTCATTTTCATAGTAAAAAGTGATCAACAATATATATATATATATATATATATAATATATATATATATATATTAGCAGCGGCTACCCGGCAAAGCCCGGGTAGAGGTGATAGAAACATGATTTAATAATCGTTTGCAGATCTATTGCAACTGAATAGCTAGTTCGATTCTCGCAGGATGAGCCAAAAAAATCATCACATAAAAAGGATCTTAATTTAATCGGGCCTGGTGGGAGGTCAGGAATTTCTTTCGTCAGATTTGGTGGAATGACATCACATAATGATATAGTAAGAAATTTTAATTCAATGATTAAATATAATTTTATATAAAATATAAATAACGCGATTTGCTAAATTTCAAATTAATATTTGAAAAAATAAATAAATGAAGTAATCCAATTAAAGCGTAGCCGATCGAATGTGAAATTATAGTATACTATACTATAAATTTGATAACAATTTATAAAAAATAATATACAATACTAAGTATAGTATATTATTTTTTAAATCGAAAAGTGCACTGACTTGAAAACATTACGAAAAGAAAAAAAAATAAATGTAAAAAAATAAATAATAAATAAAAATAAACATACTTTCTTTAAAAAGAATTACGATTTCTAGTTGGGTACTCTAACTAAATAGCTAAAATAGGAGATTGAAACAAATGAATAAATAAAACTTAACTGAATAAAAAAAAAAACAACCTTTAAACATACGCTCTTACTATACTATATATATATACTATATATATATATATATAATATATATATATATATATATATATATATTCTTAAGCATGTGTATTGAACAACATGGAGTATTCTTTTTTCATTTTTTGTATAGATATTTTCCAGTCTTCTGGCTATCCTTTTTGAATCTGGATCGAGTTGATTCGATATTTTTCATACTAATTTCCCAACCCCGCTCTTTTAAATAATAGACTCTCCGAATTTTGATAAAAGCATAGATAACAGAACTAAAAATTAACTAAAAACCAAATTACGTAACCCCATGAAGACGACTGGAGAAACAGTCGAAAGCGCTCGGGAAATTAGTATGAAAAATATCATGAATCAACTCGATCCAGATTCAAAAAGGATAGCCAGAAGACTGGAAAGATATCCATACAGAAAATGAAAAAAGAATACTCCGTGTTGTTCAATAACACATGTCTTAAGAATAATTCGCTGCCAAAATACACACATATATATACACACACACATATATATATATATTATATATATATATAATATAGGGATATGTAAAAAAAAAAGAAGGTCTATTTCACCCCTCTCGCTTTAAAAAAATAAGTTAAAATGGCTAGAATCCAAACTCATGCCCCCACCACCTTCTTACTATTAGGGCATGGGCTGTTTTGAAAGTAAAGAAGTCAGTGAAAGTTTAAATGACCCAGTCATGTCGTCGCAGGCTCTGTAGAAAGCTAAGTGTTTTTTCCTTTTTTCTAAATGCCGGTTGCATTTGGTTTGTCGTAAAATATATTGCATCTATTTCATTATTAAGCTTTCATAGCTTCATCAATGTAATCTAATAGAAAATCTACCTGTGGACTTAAACTAATTTAAAACTTAGGAAAAATTCTAAGAAATTTTTTTTCCGTGTGTCTAGATCTCGACCGATCATTCCACCTGCGCTCCCCAAATACTTTCAGTCATTCTTGCCTGGCTTGTTACTGATTCCAGTCTTCGGGGAAGGAGAGCCTGTTGAGCGTGTCGCACAAGCGCACAACATATTCAGATATTTCTACATGCGTGGCGAGGTTGTGAGTGACCGAGTAGCCCCTGCGGTAGTACTGCCCACCCAGATATCTGGGATGGGTATAGAAAAGGTGACCTAAACAAATATCAAGCTGGCCGGTAGCCTGTGTGCTGGTGGCTGTTCACATTAACAGGATGAAAAACAAGAAAACATTACAACAAACCTAGGCTAACAATAGCCACCTGAAAATATTCGGACATCTCCCGGGAGCCTGGACAATGAAACTGGGTACTGTGGCAAAGAACTCTCAATATGGGACAGACATTCTTGAGCCTTGCGGAAGTCCGCTTCAGCGAGGAGGGCCAATTGACAGAAGTGGGGTCCGGGTACACATTCTTTTTGTAAAAGCAGGCTCATGGTAGCTATGGAATTAGGTAAGCAGCTTGAGCACCCCATCGTAAAAGCGGGCCTCTGCGTAAGCGGACACGACGGACGTAATAGACACATTCTCCTACATCTGGGACTGACCACATGTGTACCGTGTGGCAGGCCTGCCTGTTGAGTGTTTGGCTTCTCTCACATACGGTTGCATGCGAGTGGAAACCTTGAAAGGCTCGGTGCGACAGGAAACAAACCAAACTGAATCAGGGACCCTCGGCGTCTCACATCCGAACTACTGCTTAGAAAGTGCCCTATTTCTGTGAGAGACTAGTGGCCAATCATTAATGTAATATATATATAATATATATATATAATATATATATATATATATACGATTATCCTGTAAATAGGGTGATTTTGCATAATACTTTGGCAATGGAAAGCACTGTTTTCAGTTGCTCTCTTTTCAAGGAAATCAATGGTGAGTCTTTTTCATATCCCAGACGACTGTGACATGTCTATTTTTACTGATTGCAGCACTCTGAATACTTTCTTTACCATCCATTGACTGAATTTTTGACGAAAAACTCGGTGTAAACAATCCCTTTTTTAGCCGCCCTGTCATCTAGGGCTGTAGAATACACCGGCTGCACCTCTGCAAATGGTAAAACTCCTCAATGGGTCCCCTATTAGCTTTGGATAGAGAACTGTGATACTTGAAGACAGAATCTCGATAACAGAACAGTCCATGGCTCGGTTGCCATAATAGTCACGTGACATTCCTTTTTTTTTTTTTGCCTTTTTTTGCCTTACTCAGCCATACTGGTTGTTAGAGGAGCCCGAACTGATCAATCAGTTGTTGTGTCAAAAAAGGAAAAAAAAAAAACGTCTACGGCATACAATAATCCAACGGTTGCCATGGCGTAAAATACAACCAAACAACGAACCCATTTTTAGACCAAATCATAGTTTTCCATGCACATCACATATTCTCCTGTACATTTCACATCGTTTGTCCTTGATGTCACAAACATTTGATGACAAACCAGAATCACTTTGTTTGATTTGCCTCCATTTTAAATAGCCTCAAAACAAATTTGTATGTATGATTAAAATAACTTTGCAATAAACCTATTCCAAATAATATAGAGTTACATTTATGGAAAAAAATGAAAATTTGTTTAATTAAAAAATACCCTAATATAAAACCGTGAAAGACTATTAATTTTTCTACACACACACACACACACAATATATATATATATATATATATATATATATATATATAATATATATATATACCATGCATGCAAACATATACCAATCTGGCCAGTGGTATATAGATTAATGTAATGAGATGCTTCATGAAGTTTGGCATCTCTTGACCATATTCTTAATCGGGTTTATGCTCTTCTGCTAGGTGACGCCATCTTAGCCATAAAGAAAAATGATGAATATTGAACATTTGACCTAAGTGTGTTCTATTGCAGAAAGATTCTGCTATATGTTATTTTAAAAGATTTTACTTGGATAAGATGCAAGAAAAAGCTTCAATCCATATTACTATTTTCTTGCATCCCATAATATTCTCGAGGCAAAAATTAAAGTATATATTACCATTTTAAACACAATTATTTAAAACACAATCATTTTTAGATTATTTTTGGAAAAAATGTCTGTGAAAACTATTATCTCCGATACATATCTTCCAAGTAAAGTCATAGCATATTACTGATTTAAAAAACAAAAGTCAAAGATCTATCGTTCATTTTTGGTCCAAGTGCGATTTCTAAAATCAATCTACTTTGGGAATATATCTCAAAATTATCATGAATGATTTAAATTATATCACTGTAAGTATTCACACGAATCAATACTTAAAACCGTTGTCACCGATAATTATATACTATGTGAATTCATTGCAGGTTAACGATTTAAAGACAAAAATCAAAGATCCATCGTTCATTTTTGTTCTTTATCTCATTTCATGTTGCAGACTGGTCAGTAGCACATATGTCCGTTGTATACTTTGTAATTACAAAATCGATTTAGTGTGAAACGTCAAATTTGAGTAGGATCTATCGTATAATGAGTATTCCAATATATTAAAGTTTTTATTTTAATTTGCGTAATATTAAATAGAAAACATCAATCTAAAATACCATTTTCTTGCATCCTATAATATTCCCGAGGCAAAAATTGAAACATTAATTATTTCTTAAAGACAATTGTTTAAACAATCTTCTTTTTTTTTTTTTAGTCTTACCTTGTAATGTTTGATTTTTGGATTCTAGTATATTACTACCGTTATATCCTTTACACATGTACCATGTGAAGTCACTACAGGTTACAGATTTAAAGACAAAAGTTAAAGATCCAGCTGTCATTGTTGTTCCTGGTTCAATTTTAGAGTCTGATTACTTTGGTCATCTGTCTGAAAAGTATTCTTATAAATGTTGTAAGTTGCAACACTCTGAAAATTCCCACGGTGCAATACCATTTTGTTTAGATGGACGTCGCCTGCAAAATCACAGGTTACTTTCATTTCAGAGTTCAGAATTGTGTATGAAAGCATTTTCATTGTTATAGTGCGACCTGAATAAAAACAAAATAAAATAAAGTAAAACACAAGAGAAAAGTTTTTTATCTGAACTATTATGAACCAAAAGTTTTAGAGTCAACACTCTTCCGGGTAGAGTGACAATTATTCAAGTGATCAGATGTTTATTATTTACAATGAAAAAAAGTCTTTAATTCACGTAATATATATCATGGATTTTAATTTTGTTAACTTTCCAATTAATTCAAAATTAATTCCAGGAATGTCAAGACTAAAAATATCATTTGACATTTTTATAGTCATTTTTTTTTTGTTTTTTTTTTTTGTTTTGTTTTACGACCTATCAACCACGGTGGATCATTTAATGCCAGCAAAATTTTGAAAGATTCGTAGCGATAGTTAGCGATAGAATATACACGAATAGGAAAAGCCTGGTCGACCATAAACAGATTATCAGTCATATGGAAATCCGATCTCATTGACAAGTTAAAAAGACATGGCTGCACCACTTGGACCCTAACGAAACATCTTGAGAATAAGCTAGATGGGAACTGCACAAGAATGTTGCGTGCGGTCTTGAACAAGTCGTGGAAACATCACCCACAAGGAAGCAGCTGTACGGCCACCTGATCTGGATACTTGATGCTGCGCAGAGGACCTCCCTAAGGCAATGAATGACAGAGAAGGTTGGCGAGAGATTGCCATGGATCATGCTAATTGTGCGACATGATGATGATGATGGTATTCTTCACTGACCGTTCCCCAGAAAAGGAGGAAGGATTTGTTTGAGTAAACAAACGGCACCGAAACTACTGTGTTGAGAGAGATTCCTTGTATACGTCTGAGACGTTCCCCGGGAGCCGAGAATGATGTGCATGACGTATTAACATTAGTGCACCACGTTCCATATCCCTTCTTGGTACCGTCGTCTTCTAGAGACAACACGTTACACTCGAACATCACCATCAGTTAGAGTTTAACGTCATACACAGGACATGAAGACCCTCAACCACCGCCTTCTAGCACCCATATGATAAAAAGGGTTGGGGTTTGCCATAAGGGCAATATGGTCGGAGAATCATATAGGGGCTAGCGATTGACGTGACCAGCTAATTGATCGATGGGGACCTCTCCGACGGCCCTTCTAGCCTAAGTAAGGGTCAAAGTGGGGTGTTGCATGTCATAGACTGATCATCCACCAGGATTCCGTCCTTAAGCATCACGGGTAGCCACACATGACTAAGAGGTGACCCCATTTGGAGGGGATCTTACTCTTCTGTAGAGGTGCAGTCGGTGTATTCTAAAGCCCCAGCCGACAGGGCTGTTTTTATTGTCGTGTATGAAGGCAACTGAGAGTAAAAATTTAGTGGGAAGAGAAAATACAAAAACAAATAAAATCTATGAATGGAAAAAAAATGATTAACATTTTCACCAAAATACGGATTGGAGTTGATATGTAGTATCTGTTCTCGGGAATTTTAGACCTGTGTACTAAAGGGGATGTTCGGAACAATCATTCAAGTTCAAGCAAATTTGTATCGACAATTTTCAATTTGAAAAATATGAATATATATATGTGGTTGATCATGGTTATATATATATATATATATATATATATATATACTACGTAAATGCCAATTTCTCTCTCTCTCTCTCTCTCTCTCTCTCTCTCTCTCTCTCTCTCTCTCTCTCTCTCTCTCTCTTTGTTTCTTTCTGTCTCTCTCATCTGGCCATTTATATACCCGATATGCAAACGGGTATATAGCAAAAATCTTTTAGTGAAATAACATAATCATGCAATATTCAAGGGAATCTAATAATAAGAAAAATTATGAAATGATATCACGTTCTTTTCTTTCATTAAAAAAATCAAATATCGATGTTTTGTCAATCTGAGCGTAAACTATTTTAAGTGAGAAACAATATTAAAAAAAGAAAAGTCTGCACAAAAATGATAAAAAGAGTTGAACAGTACTAGAATACGTTCACTCGATGATAAATTTTATAATTTGATGACTTCCTCAGGAAGGTTAGAAAGATATTTGGCAAATTCCAAACTAAATCAACCAAACACCTACCTTCACTGTGTATATTCGTTTATAAAAATGTTTTTTCAGTTAACATGGTCTTCTGTCACTTCTTTTCTTCATTTGAACTTGTCATTTTCTAATGTAAAAAAGTTTATCAAGTTTACGTCTAAAAACGAACAGCATCTATATCTTATTGTTTGGGTTCAATTTTAGAGCAATAAGTAAAGGCGTATGACACAATCCGTAACCATAGAAAAATAACCATTTAAACTGGTCTAAAATTGTTTATTCAACTGTTTTTGTAAATAATTTTTTAGCAGATATCTTTGATCTCTAGGTTGAACCCTAACATGTACTACAATTCCAGGTTAGAGTGGACCTATGCGTAACAAAAATAAAGGGTTACATTACATTCTTCACAGCTTCAGAACTAGAGCCACACATTCAGATGCAGTTTAATGACGTACGCAAGTAATCATCATGTGTGAGAAAGAAGTTTTACGAAAATATAAGCTGTGAAAATTGTTCTGCTGCGTACCATAGAAAAGTAATTTACGGATCGTATGTTTGAAACCCCTTTTGCAAACGGAGACTTTGATGTATTAAAAACATGTTTATATTAATGGAATAAAATAGGGCAACACTTCATAAGAAAGAGGGAGAGATAATAAAATTCCTGACGGGGGACCAAACAAGTTTGAAATAAAATGGAATATTATTAACAACTTTAAAATTTAGTCAAAATTGAAAAAAAAAAGACTTATTTTGACATTAGTTTAAATATTAGATTTGAATTTTTTAAAAAAACAGAAAAAAAAAAACTGAAATTTGAAAAATTAAAGAGGTAAGCTTAAAAGACAATCTTGAACAGAAAAAAAAACAAATGAATATGTAAAAACAATTTCTTTACCTCGAAGGATTGGAAAGTTAGCACTTTTATCAACTGTTTGTCCACTTTCTATACGGCACCAGAGAATAAGATTTGGTAGATCAGATTCACTTACATTGTAAGTGAGAGTACTTAAAATTCTCCGACTGCATTGGTTTTCACTGGTTACTTTATCCGTTGCATCAGTCAGTTGACCACGATCTGAAAGAATTCTTCGATACCATTTCACAGAATAAACTCCTTCTTTACGTACAGTTCCTGCACATGTGAAAGTGGACACTTTATTGACAATGTTCTGCGTTGTTGTCTGAATAGAATCAAGATGCGGATTGACTGCAAAAGAAATTATAGACACAATTAGTTTAATGAAAACTGAAAACTCATTTTCATACTAGAAAGTGACCAACAATCTCTACATCTATCAATATCTACATCTATATTTATCAATCTCTATATAAGGAATCTTGAAAGTACACCAGATTGGTCAGTGGCATATAGGTTTGTTGTATACTCTATAATTACAAAAAAATGAATGATGTCTATTCTATTTTATGTTAATGTTTTTATTTTAATTGCATAAAATTAGAGTTCAAACAGCTATCTAAATTATAATTTACGTGCATCATTTAATATTCTCAAGTCAAAATCTTAAATTTGTTAAAAGACAATGGTTTAAAAATACCATCATTTTCTTCAAATTCTTACCTTGTAATGTTTTGTTAGAGGATTCCAACGGTGTATTTAAGTCTTTTCCTTTACACATATACCACGTGAAATCACTACAGGTTACAGATTTAAAGACAAAAGTCAAAGATCCTCCCTAATTGTTGTTCCTGGTCCAATTTCTAAAGTCTGTGGACTTTGGGAATCTATACTAAAAACACCATTGCCAATCTCGTACACTGCAAAAGACATACTATTCCCATGATGCAGTTCCATCCTTGCTAACTGATAGTCTGCTGTAAAATCACAGGTTACTTTCAGTTCCGAATTCAGAGATGTGTATGAAGGCATTGTCATTGTTATGCTGCCACCTAAATAAAAGCAAAAATAAAAAATAAAGTTAAACAGAAGAGCAAAGTTTTTATTTGAACTATTATAAACCAAAAGTTTTAGAGTCAGCAATCATTCAGATGGAGTGAAAATTATTCAGATGATCAGAAGTTTCTCTGGGTCATTCTTAAAATGGAAAAGAGAACTCAGACGGATTGAACAAAGGACTAGAAAATTAATGACAATGCACAAGGCTTTACACCCTAGAGACGATAGAGATAGACTATACGTATCAAGAAAGGAAGATGGAAGAGGTCTTGCAAACATAGAGAATTGCGTAGAGGCTACGATCCAAAGACTCGAATACACAAAAAAGAACAAAAACAGATTACTTATAGTAGCCAACAATAGCAGATTTAAAAAAGAGAAAAACAACAAAAACTAGAAAACAAAAATGGGAAGAAAAACAACTGCATGGACACTTCAAACGACAAATCGGGGAGGCTGTACATGAAAATATTTAGACATGGTTGAGAAGAGGAAACCTCAAATGGGAAACGGAATCACTAATAATTGCTGCTCAAAATAATGATATAAGGACAAATTATATCAAAGCAAAATTGATAAGACCCAACAGAACAGTAAATGTAGATTATACAATGACAGAGATGAGACTGTAAACCATGTACTAAGTGAATGTAGCAAACTATCACAACGGGAATACAAACTAGGTACGACTGGGTTGGGAAGGTGATCCACTGGGAATTATGCAAAAAACTACATTTTGACCATACAACAAAATAGCATATGCAAAAACCAGAATCTATTCTTGAGAATGAAACGCATAAAATTATCTGGGATTTCGAAATAAAGACGGATCCCATTATCCCAGCAAGGAGACCAGTCCTAGCATTGATTAACGAAAAAGAAAGAATTAATCCAACTTAAATTAATAGAATTTATGAGCAATACTTCTGACAGAATTAAAATCATAGAACGGCTACAGATAAGCCAAATGCCGTCAGAAGCGTGTATTGATTACTTGCAAAAGTAGGAGTTAACTGAAAATTTCAACAAAAAAGAAAAAAAAGAAAAAGAAAACCAACCAAAGATTGTGGACTAATATGCGATAAACAAAACAAAATTAAAAAGCAATTTTCTAAACTATGAACATAAATCAAATAGAAATGTTCATAATTAAAGTAATTTTAAAAAATCTATTTTAAAGCATGATTTCAATTTCGTAAAATTTACGCTCAACTAAAATTGAAATCATGCCGTAAAAAGATACTTTTGTTTTGTTTTATTAAAACAAACCAAAACGTTTGCTCATTTGAATAAGATTCGCCTGGAGAAAGGGAAGTGGGCGTATCTACGGGGGTTAGTGGGTATGTGTGGGTGATCACTACTGCTGGATTTGTTAGTCTTTTTTTTCACACTCCTTAACTGACAAATAGAGAGTGGGAGGAGAGTTAACTTAACTGACAAGGGGAGATGGGAAGAGAATAGGTAGTCTGTAAGATTGGTCGGTCGTTGACTTAATTGCTAATTACGCCTAATTAAAGCCAATTAAACTGAATTTTTTTCAAACACTTTGTAGTGCTAACACCAAGGAATATCTAAGTATAAATATTGTGTCCATAACATAAATAGAAAAAAATCCTTTAGCTGGAGAAGGTTGATAAACTCAGCTTTAGTATAATAATAGATAAGAAATAAAGAAATTCAAAAAATATTTGAAATTAAATATTGCAAAATCTAAGAAAATGGTTGAAAATGATTTCTTGTTTTTGTTTTTTTGTTTTTTCAGTTTTTAGTTGTGAATAATTTTAAACGGGTATCTTTGACCTCCAAATGGAATCCTAACATGTACTACCACTCCGGGTTAGAATGGACCAGTGAGTAATAACAATAAAGGGGTACTTCACATTCCTCAGCTTCAGAACTGGAGCCTCACGATCACATTCTGTTGAGTTTCGTACACAGGGCATTGTCAGGGGCGAGGGAGAAGTTTTAGAAAATTTTAGTCACGAAAATTATTCTGTCGCGTGCCTAGAAAAGTATGTTTGAGATCATTTATGTAAACAATGATTCGATTATATTTAAAACAAGTTGATATTAATGAAATAGATAATAATAGTACAACACTTACCTTGACAAGAATGAGGGAGAAACAATAAAACCAATACATTCAAGTAAAAATTCATGGTGTAGCCGTTGTTTTGTTTTTTTGTTTTTTCTGAAAAGTCTTCTTAGATCCGCAAAGTTAGATTTACAATCTCAACTGACCTTATTTGGAAGAGCTTGCTTAATATAACGACTAGACTGCAATCTACTAGAGGAAAACACTTAGGACAAAACACTTTCAGTTTATACTTTGTAGAAAAACAATAGTTGGTTTAACATGAGAACTACATTTCAACGCGCACTTGGCGTAAAACTGTGGCGTAGGAATTAAAATTAGAAAAACTATTAAATTTTTAAAAATACAGGAAAAATAATTGACTTCATTAGAAATAGAAATTAATCATTTGCTCTAAAATTATTGAATGTTTACATTTAATTTCTCTTTCTTGTTTTGTTGATTCTGATTTTGTTCGTTTCTAGTTGCCTTGCCCATCCGACTGAGTGTGTTCCTCTTCCCTTTGGTTCTATTATTGGCTGGATATACTGTACGCAAAATGCAGAAGCAGCAATGTGCCATGGTCAAATATAGTTTTGCTTTCATATATAATGCATTTTCTCTTTATCTGCACACACACACACACATATATATATATATATATATATATATATATATAAGATTTTGGATGTTTGTTTTTAGAAGCATAGCTGGATAAAGTATATATTATTATTTATATTTTGCTTGAAGGCAATTACAATGTGTATATCGTATAAAATTCGATAATTATAGAAAATAATCATGACAAGCGAACTTCGGCAAGCGATCGTGCGGCATGTAGAACATCGTACAGACTCATCAGCGATGTATACTTAATATAGTTGAAACAGTCTGTACGATGTTCTACGTGCCGACGATCGCTTGCCGAAGTTTGCTTGTCATGATTATTTTCTATAATTATCGAATTTTATACGATATACGCATTGTAATTGACTTCAAGCAAAATATAAATAATAATAATAATAATAATAATATATATATATATATATATATATATATATATATATTATTATTATTATTATTATTATTATATATACAAGGTGTGTCAAAAAAGTATCAAGATTTTTGTACAGTTTGACACACCTTGTTTTCTTAAAAATATATATATACAAGGTGTGTCAAAAAAGTACAAAAAATCTTGATACTTTTTTGACACACCTTAGTTAATTCATTTTTTTAAATGTACATACTTATTGAAAAATGACCAAAACAACTTCATTGCAAAAGAAAATTATTTCAGATTTCCTGAAAAATTCGGGAGTACGTATCTTGAAGATAACAAACAATTAATAAAACATAATAAAATGCAAATAAAATTTAAAAATACAAACAATAATATAATAATAATAATAATAATAATAATAATAATAATAAAACAAAAACATTAATTAAATATATAAAATAAATATATATATATATATATATATATATATATATATATATATATAATTTTTAAAAAAAATATAAACATACAATATTTTGACCAAAATCGGCGGGAATATTGCCCCCCCTCCCAATAAAACCCCTAAAAAAGTCAAATGGACTATTCTTTAATATTTAAAAAGTCTGTATAATTGAAATTTGTAAGTAAAATATAATCGACCACATTTTATTTATTTATTTACGATGTGTTTGCAAAGGTATGTGTTGTTGATTTTTAAATTTTTTATTGCTCATTAATCCTCTTACTAAAACAATCTGTTGACTTGTGTTGTATTGTTTCTTAAAAAAGGAAAAAATTAATAACTCGTATCTTGCATTATCCCATCGTAAAAAGAAGGAAAGAAAGTGTTCAAACTGTTGAACTCAAAGTTAAATGATGAATATATTACTAGAAGATATTTACCTCCAGTATATAAAAATTAGTGGTAACAAGGTGGGGTGAGCAGATGAGAAAAGGCAAGTTATGGCATTAAGGAACGAGAGTACAACGAAATCAAAATGCAACAGGTTTAATATATAAATGCACATAAAAAGGTACAACAAGAGAAGAAAAGTTCTGGTTTAGTTCGGACAAGCTTCGCGAAGTTTAATAACTTCTTTTAGAAGCTAGCGGCACCTCCTCGTTTTGTTATTCAGGGATTGTTTAAGGTATTTTAAGGTTGCAAAAGTTTATTCTGCTAGCAGCCTATTGACTGCAAAGGTATCAAAGTGTGAAGCTTGTCCGTTGTTGCAAATTAGTTCGTCGGCTCCCTCAGTTGTTATCCTGGTGACATTGGTAATTGGCTGTCAGCCGTCATGGGTCCAAAAAGACAGCAATCTCTCTTTAGAAGCCGGGTTTGTTAACATGGTAGAAAGGTCCGTCGTGGGTTTCTCTATCAGTAAACCTAATTCGTAGGAGAGATAGAGCAAAGCTCTTACCTGTAGTAGTAGTAGTCAGAAGGATTCAACCAAAGGGTGAGGGCCGAACCCAGCACTGACCCTCAGAAGGTTACAACTAGAAAGAGGAAGAATTACTAATGGTCAGGGCTATTTATAGAGATCACCCCTGACGGTGATGATGATGGCTGCTGCTGCTGCTGCTGCTGCTGCTGCTGACAGTCCCCTAGGGGCATGAGCAAGGCCCTCTAAGATATCTTAGAAGGCAGGTAGTAGTAATATAAAATTTCAATACCTTCCCACAACAACGAGAAGAAAATGTGGGAAATATTTAATACAAGATAGAATAAAATGTTGACTTGCAATTGTTTTTTTTTTTTTTTTTTTTTTTTCCAATGGTAGAAATTGTCCGGTGGAAAATCCAAAGTTATTTCTTAGACTCTAGCTGTAGTTATCTGTCGTAGTAGCAGAGAGGGAGGATCCTGAGGTTAGGCGATGACGTCAGTTGATGTCTTGAGCCAATCCGAGGCTTAAGCGGTACGTTGAAATCAGGAAGAAGTCGCCATGTTTGTTTTCGCAGAAAAAAATCGCAATTTCAAATATTTTTTTTTTTTAATTTCAGTCAAAGAGACAAAGTTCAAAATTATGTCAATTTTCAAGCAAATTTGTTGTTTTTTTTTTTTGTTTTTTAGCTAGAGTTATTTTAGAGTTGGGAGAAGATACAATATATTTGTTTTCTAATTGGAATAAAATGTAATTATTTATTTGGTAAGTCTAACGGGCAGAATTGTGCACGCCAACATTTAATTTATTTTTTAATTCCCAATTTAGTGATAAGGTAGCTTCGCTACAAATGTCCTTATTGTTCAATTTCGTAGAATTTACTTTAATTCCCCAGGTAATAAGTTTCTTTAAGTGTGAAAAATTATCTTCGAAATTTTGTGGGTTTTTCATACTTCTAGCATCCCACTGACTGTCAGAAAGATAATTACTTTTTTTATCCATTTTTAAATGGTAGTCATCTTATATTGCCTGAGCAGGCCAATTTTTCCCTCCTTTAGGAGACAGAGATTTTTTTTTTTTTTGTAAATTGAAGTGTATGTTTATTTCTTTTTGGTCTCAAAGAGAATGTGTGTGAGTGTGTGTGTGAACCTTTTTTTTTTTTTTTTTTTTTTAAATAGTCTTAACTGACTATGAGTGGTTTTTAATTCCGTTTTTGTTGTTTCTTATTATTTCACATTAAGGAATATGTGCGTGCGTGTATTCGCTTTTTTTTTTTTTGTATTTTCGTTTTAATTTCCAAATGTTATATATTTTTATTATAGAAAATAATCATGACAAGCGAACTTCGGCAAGCGATCGTGCGGCATGTAGAACATCGTACAGACTCATCAGCGATGTATACTTAATATAGTTGAAAACGTCTGTACGATGTTCTACGTGCCGCACGATCGCTTGCCGAAGTTTGCTTGTCATGATTATTTTTATAATTATCGAATTTATACGATATACGCATTGTAATTGACTTCAAGCAAATATAAATAATAATAATAATAATAATAATAATAAAATAATAATAAATATATATATATATATATATATTATTATTATTATTATTATTATATATACAAGGTGTGTCAAAAAAGTATCAAGATTTTTGTACAGTTTGACCACCTTGTTTTCTTAAAAATATTATATATACAAAGTGTGTCAAAAAAGTACAAAAAAATCTTTATACTTTTTTGACACACCTTATTTTAATCATTTTGGATGTTGTTTGTTTTTTAGAGCAACTGTTGAATAAAGTATATATATTATTTATATGTTGCTAAAGGCATTACAATGCATGTATCGCATAAAAATTCGATACTTTCAGAAAATAATCTTGAACAAGTGAATCCCGCAAGGATTGTTCGTGAGTAGACATCGTGCAGACTGTGACTCATCAGGGAAACAAGTTCTGTACGATGTTCTACACACGCGAACAATCCTTGCGGGATTCACTGTCAAGATTATTTCTATGAAGGGTTCGAATTCAATCGTAGTGGAGGGGTTTGGTAAATGTAATATACTAATCTATAATTGATTAACAAGGATATATTATTATTAGTTAATAGCGTTGAAGTGAGAAGCACTCATTTAGTGGTGTTCTACACTCAATTATGCCATTATGACCCCTAGGTACGACCAAGGCATTAGCATTCTATAACTCAATACGGATTCAGCATTGTCGACTAATCTAGTGCAGAATGGTAGCACGTATCCGGTAATTTATGAGGTAAGCTGCGTCCCGGTCCTCCTGCCTCAGAAAAGTGCTAACGGCTGACTATTAAAATAACGTCCCAGCTATGTCGTATCGGCGTGTGTCACTTGAACAGAAAACAACTCAACTCTTAGGCTTGCGCTTAAACTGGTATTTTAGCACGGGAGGGGGGGCTTTCTCCTTCCTTGTCGTACACTTCCTCATTTACTTATCGTAATTTGTCCTAAATCCTCTTTAGTTCCAATTTATAGAAATTTGTCAAATTCTTGTATATATTTATAAAATTTTGTTGTTAATTCTTGTTTAGCCTCATCGTACTTTGTCGTAATTCTTGTATCTAATTTTATCATAATTGTCGTATTATTGTTGCTGTTATTGTAATTAATGTTCCAGTAATTCTTGTTTAGATATGAGAGACACTATATAGTCTGGAATAAACTGAGATAAGATAGACTAAAAACAATCAAAAATATACATTACTATTGAACAAATGGATGTATCCGACATAGCTGGGGACGTTATCATCATCTTAATTGTCACATGGGGTGCTAATTGTTCTGACAGGGAGACCGAGGAACGCGCAGCTTCCCTCATAATTACGAGTTATCCAGTTGCCATGATCCGTGACACCGCGCAGCTGGACCAAGCAGCCCCATCAGTCACTCAAGAAATGGAAATCACTCCCAATCTGCATTGGAATATTCGGCTACTGCCATACAATTCGAATTGCTTGTTATGCACTAATTTATTGTGATTAGTTAATTGTTATTGTTCAATAACGAAAATATAATCTACTGTTATTATTTTTAAAACATGTTTAAGAATCACAGCTACTTTTGTTGCGTTGTGCTGCTAATTCCCGACGGTAATAATCGGGAATTATTGCTAACTATATCAAAAACACAAAAAAAGAGATATCCAATCACTAATTACAAACCATAACTTCACCCAAACCCCACCAAACACCAACAAAGTAGATGGAGAGAGAGAGTCACACCCACGTCAAAAAAGAGCATTTGCAATTTAGAAAGGACTTACACTAAGAACGCTAATTAGCCTCTATAAATATCATCTTTTAAAATTTTATATTTTGATTTTTTATACTTAAAAGAGTTTTCAGCTGAAGAAAATAACATAAATTAAATTATTTCCAATTTGAAAATATGTAAAGAAATCTGAGCAATCTTTGAAAGGAAGTGTCTCTTTAAAAAAGTAAACTTTCATCTTGAATTTGATTAAGTTTCAATACATAAAATTTAAATAAAATGTGTTTCTTTCTCTCTTAGGAATAGACACTTTGATAAGTGGCTTAGGTTGAAATGTACCCGGCACCGACTAATAACCGAAATCAATAATCGTATTATAAACGCGACGGTTTTGAGTGAGGATTTTTCGCGCAAAAACACACCACACACCAACCAAGCACAACACACACCACACCGCCGCAGTGGCGCGCGCACACAACCAAATATAAAAACACACACGACTAAAACACTCGCCATACAGGACAAGACACATAAAACGCACTGAAACCATACGCATACACCACATATACAATGTGTGTCAAAAAAGTATCGAGATTTTTTGTACTTTGTGACACACCTTTGTAATTCTGTAAAGAAAAAGCGTTCATGGTCCTGTGCAATAGTTCAAACTCGCACTTTTATGACACACCTTGTATTCTGAAAAAAATAACGTCTCATCAAATGTGTTACTTTAATCTATGCGGTTGCATAAGAATATTACATCCTGTAATTTTAAAGTGATGCCTTTCATATCCATGGAATAGTACAGAAAGCCCTCGAAATACTCTGAAGTCACGTGGGACCGTGTTGGGTCCTCAGTTCAGTTTGACGTCGGGTAGATGTACTTCGTCTTACTGAAACTCACTACATACGCACGCTATGTTAGCCAATGTTAGTTACATGAAATGTTTAGTTAAAGTAGTAAATCTTAAAGAAAATACAACGATTATTGTTGTTGGGTAGAACTGTCGTTCCACACCACACGATCTAGAAGAAGGAAATGAGTTAAGTGGCGACCGGACCACCAGGCGAAGTCCCACGAACGCTGGAACAGATGTTCAGAAGAAGAACGCTAGAAGAAAGTATCGTAAGATAGAAAAGACGTCAGAGAGATAGAAGTAAGAATGGTATAGCACCAAATGTTCTCATTCTGAGGTTCATTTTCTATCCTTTACTAATCTCAGCTATCCTATCTCGATACTCTCATGAAATTCCTGTGTAAGTACTCTCCGTATCCAAAATGAGGTTTTATGTATTTATAGGATGAAGAGGAGACTCAATGATTGGTGATAGGCAAATGTTAGAGTTAAGGCATAGTGTAGACACAGCGAGGCAACGCAATGCAGCTTGGAGACGTGGTGAATATTTTCCTGCATATCTGGCATCAGGTGAGGCACTAAGCAGCAATGAGTAGTGCATATACGAGTAAACGGCTGCTACGAGACGTCTCTGACATCGGCGCCTGATAACTATTCTCGAGAGGTACATTTTATTTGAATCAGAGAGAGACCAGAAGGTTAGGTCAGTTTAGCGTATTTTGTGTGGGCGTCCGGCTATGAGAAGTTCTTCACGGCCATATCATACCCAGAAGCATATCGATTGCCGTTGAGTCGCTACCACTGTTTGTTTCCTACTGAGGCGGAGATCAATGTGGCTGGTCTAGATGACAATAAGACTTACACCACTTGAGGGCCATTACTTACGAGCTAAGGGGCATCGAACTAACGACATCATTCCGGTTATCGCTATCTGGTCAAGTCCTAGCACCTATACATGTATTGTCCGAAGCTTTGCTCTTAGAAACCAACTTTCTCTTAAGCCATACTAACCGTACTTGATTTTAGTGCGTAGGCATGTACGAATACCATATGTGTCCTGAGTATGATTAAAATGTGAGACATTGATGGGGTGTGGAGTACCTCCTTCGCGGTCGCTCTTCGCCCATGCATCCTCGAGACACAGACGTAATAATTAACGTTACGTAAAGTCGTCGGTGTTGCGGAGTTATCAGCCTCAGACACAGCGCGAGCGGAGTCCTAATCCCTTCACGAGGCACTAGACCAGGAGAGAAGGTTTAGCGTCTGACGCTTGAGTGCTGCCTGCAGACACCTATCAGCTCCCACAATGTACCCTGAGTACATGATGTCTGTGCCTACTCCAGCAAGACAGATGGCCGTGGACAGGCTGCTTCCTTGGTGGTGCCGTTTTCCACGACTTAGCTTCGCGATATTGGCGAGGGGACAGTACTTCCGCCGCTTGCGATTCCTAGCCGAAAACCTCTACCATTGAAGCTATTATAGATATGGTTTTTATGGCTAAAAAGAATCGAGTTTGAAGGGAGGCCTTCACCATTTTACTTTCTTGTGCGGATTCGCCCATTTCGGTTTTAGCACTTTATACTCTTCAGATGTCTCGTTAGGCGTTCACGTGGTGCAATGGCCATGGTTCTTTTTAAGCCTGTGTCATCGAGATCGGATTTTCCATTGACTGATATTCCTGTTTATGGGTCGATCCAGGGGCTTTTTCCCTACGTGTATCTATTCTAATCGCCTCCTGACTCGAGCTAGCGATCTTTGCAGCTTTCTTTTGCTTGGCGATTATGGATCCCAGTGGTTGTATAGGGTTCGCATCCAAAAAAAAAAACCCAAAACAAAATGACTATAATAAAAATGTCAAATAAATGATATTTTAGTAACTCCTGCATTGGGTACCTGGATTAATTTTGTTTTGGGCTCTCAAAATTAAGAAACTTGCTCATGATATTATACGGTGAATTAAAGACTTTTTTTTCATTGTAATAATAAACATCTGATTCCCAGCTTGGCAAATAATTGTTACCCACTCCACCCGCCGTAAAGAGGTGCTTGACTCTACTTTTGTGTATTTCATAATAGTTCAGATAAAAACTTTTCCTCTTGTGTTTTAACTTTATTTTTAATTTTAGTTTTGTATTCAGCGTAGTCAACACTAATAACATTTGAATGCTTCATGCAGCACAGATTCTGAACTCTGCCTTGAACACAATTGAAAGTACCTGTGATTTTGCTGTCAGCCGCGACCGTTCCATACTAAACACTGGTTTGGGCAGACCGTGGGGATACACTTTTCCAGAAGTGTGTGCAGACAACTCAGACAAACATCTTATGCAATCAGAATCAGATCTTTTTCAGAACAGAATGACCAAGAGTATCACCGCACTACTAGCCAAATTTGAAACACAGCCACAATGACAGCTGGTCTTTCTTTGTCTTTAAATCTGTAACCTGTAGTTGACCTTCACATGGTTGTGTAACGCAGGATATACAGTGAGTAGATATACTAGATCCAAAAAGTAGTCTCAAAAACTTTCTAAGTACAGTGTACATAGGGTAAAGACTAAAAGAAAACAAGGTTCGTTTAGAAACTGAATTGGTTCATAGGTTAATAGAACATAATTTTTGTTTTGTCAAGCAATTTTTTCTGGCGCGCATCTCCGGCGAATATGTTAATAATATGATTGCAAGAAAGATGGTATTTTAGGATCCTGAATGTTTTCCTATTTAATCATTACGCTTCAAAATTATATAAAAGTATGTAAAACTTCTATATAATTATTGGAAATACTCATTAAGTACGATAGGATCCTACCTTTCAAATTTGACGTTTCATCACTAAAAATCGCGATTTTGTGAATTACACGAAGTATACAACGGACATATGTGCTACTGACTGACCAGCGTCCTGGCAAATGAAATGAGATAAAAGAACAAAAAATGGAACGATGGATCTTTGATTTTTTGTCTTTAAATCGTTAAACCAGAGCTGTCGCAGTGAATTTTCACAGTAGTGATCCATTCCATAATTATCGGATGAGCACGGTTTTAATGTATTGAACCGATCTTCGTTCGTGAATCACTGTACTATGTGATTTATATTCTAAATCAATTCATGATACATTTTGAGATGATATTCCAAAGTAGGATGTTGACATTTTTGGAAGAAATCAGGCGAGCTTGGAGCAAAAATGAACGGCGAGATTATCTTGATCTATTTGAGTTTTCGCTTAATGCTTTATAAATCAGCCTAATATGCTATGACTTATAACTTGGAAGATAATGTATCATCTGGAGATAAATATAGTTATTTCTACTAGATCATCCGTTTTTTTTTTTTTTCTTTTATTTTCTCACATATCAAAAGTCTAAAATAGATATGTGTGGGTTTCCGCCTAAATGATACCTGTGTCGTAATTTAAGAAATGGTAATAAATAATTATACTTGTTTCCAATGTTTTGTGGCCTGCTACGAGAATAAATGTACTCCGCCTGTGATGCAAGAAACATAAAGGTCATAACTGGATTGATGAATTGAAGCTTTTTCTTGCATCTTATCCAAGTAAAATCTTCTTTTAAAATAACAATATAGCAGAATCCTTTCTGCAAATAAGGAAAAACCACTTAAGGTCAACAAATGTTCAAGCTATTTGAAGTAAGTTGTCTTTCATTTTTATATCTCGCTCGTTAAAATTGGCTTAAGATGGCGTCCACCTAGCAGAAGAAGCATAAAAAACGCCGATGAAAGAATATGGTCAAGAGATGCCAAATTCATGAAGCATCCTCATTATGCGAGTATAAAGTCTATATACCTAACTGGGCCAGATTGGGAAATCTAGGGAATTTATGTTCTGCAAAATTGGCTTGGTGAACTTATATAGGATATATATATATATATATACTGTTATTATATAGCCTATGGTATATATAATATCATTAGCCTTATTATATATCTTATATTTGTGTGTCGTGTTGTGTGTGTTAGAAAAGAATTAAATAGTGTCCTTTTTCTCACGGAGTTTTAGTATTGACCGGGCTTTCCGTGGAGAGATTTGACTACCGTATTTTTTAAAATTAAACAAATTTTCCTATTTATTTTTTTTGGTCTCCAATGAATTGTAGTGAAAACTCTTATATTGTATTTGTGAATACGGTTTATATTTGTGGCAAAAAGTTAATTTTAATCATACTACAATTCTCGTTTGGAGGCTATTTTAAAATGGAGGCAAATCAAACAAAAGTGATTCTGGTTTGTCATCAAATGTTTTGTGACATCAAAGGACAAACGATGTGAAATGTACAGGAAAATGTGTGATGCGCATGGAACTATGATTTGGTCTAAAAAATGGGTTCGTTTGTTTGGTTGTATTTTACGCCATTGGCAATACGTTGGATTATTTATGCCGTAGACGTTTTTTCTTTTTTTCCTTTTTTGACACAACCAACTGATTGATCAGTTCGGGCTCCTCTAACAACCAGTATGCTGAGTAAGGCAAAAAAAAGGCAAAAAAAAAAAAAGGAATGTCACGTGACTATTATGGCAACCGAGCCATGGCTGTTCTGTTATCGAGATTCTGTCTTCAAGTATCACGTTCTCTATCCAAAGCTAATAGGGGACCCCATTGAGAGAGTTTTTACTCATTTGCAGAGGTGCAGCTGGTGTATTCTACAGCCCTAGATGACAGGGGCGGCTAAAAAAGGGATTGTTACACCGAGTTTTCGTCAAAAATTTCAGTCAATGGAGTGGTAAAGAAAGTATTCAGAGTGCTGCAATCAGTAAAAAATAGACATGTTCACAGTCATCTGGGATATGAAAAAGAACTCACCACTTGATTTCCTTGAAAAGGAGAGCAACCTGAAAAACAGTGCTTCCCATTGCCAAAGTATTATGCAAAATACACCCTATTTACAGGATAACCCTCGTATATATATATAATATAATATATATATAATATTAGATATATAGTATATATATATATATATATATAAATATAGTTTGCCACTTCTTCACAGAATAAGGCCATTTCTACAAGTAGTTCGGATGTGAGCACGCCGAGGGTCCCCTGATTCAAGTTTGTTTGTTTCCTGTCACACATGAACCACTTTCAAGGTTTCCACTCGCATGCAACCGTATGTGACAGAGAAGCCAAACACTCAACAGGCAGGCCCTGCCACACAGGTCACACATGTGGTCAGTCCCAGATGTAGGGAGATGTGTCTATACCGTCCGTCGTGTGCCGCTACGCAGAGGCCGCTTTACGATGGGGTGCTCAAGCTGCCTTACCTCAATTCCATACAGCTACCATGAGCCTGCTTTTACAAAAGAATGTGTACCCGGACCCCACTTCTGTCAATTGGCCCTCCTCGCTGAAGCGGACTTCCGCAGGCTCAAGATGTCTGTCCCATATTGAGAGTTCTTTGCCACAGTACCAGTTCATTGTCCAGGCTCTCCGGGAGATGTCCGAATATTTCAGGTGGCTATTGTTAGCCTAGGTTTGTTGTAATGTTTTCTTGTTTTCATCCTGTTAATGTGAACAGCCACCAGCCACAGGCTACCGGCCAGCTTGATATTTGTTTAGGTCACCTTTTCTATACCCATCCCAGATATCTGGGTGGGCAGTACTACCCAGGGCTACTCGGTCACTCACACAACCTCGCCACGCATGTAGAAATATCTGAATATGTTGTGCGCTTGTGCGACACGCTCAACATGCTCTCCTTCCCCGAAGACTGGAATCAGTAACAAGCCCAGGCAAGATGACTGAAAAGTATTTGGGGAGCGCAGGTGGATGATCGGTCGAGATCTACCACACCGAGAAAAAAAAATTTCTTAGAATTTTTCCTAAGTTTTAAATTAGTTTAAGTCCACAGGTAGAATTTTCTATTAGATTACATTGATGAAGCTATGAAAGCTTAATAATGAAATAGATGCAATATATTTTACGACAAACCAAATGCACCGGCATTTAAGAAAAAGGAAAATAAAACACTTAGCTTTCTACAGAGCCTGCGACGACATGACTGGGTCATTTAAACTTTCACTGACTTCTTTACTTTCAAACAGCCCATGCCCTAATAGTAAGAAGGTGGTGGGGGCATGAGTTTGGATTCTAGCCATTTTAACTTATTTTTAAAAGCGAGAGGGGTGAAATAGACCTTCTTTTTTTTTTTTTACATATCCCTATATATATATATATATATATATATATATATATATGTGTGTGTGTGTATATATATGTGTGTATTTTGCAGCGAAATTATTCTTAAGACATGTGTTATTGAACAACACGGAGTATTCTTTTTTCATTTTCTGTATGGATATTCTTTCCAGTCTTCTGGCTATCCTTTTTGAATCTGGATCGAGTTGATTCATGATATTTTTCATACTAATTTCCCGAGCGCTTTCGACTGTTTCTCCAGTCGTCTTCATGGGGTTACGTAATTTGGTTTTTAGTTAATTTTTAGTTCTGTTATCTATGCTTTTATCAAATTCGGAGAGTCTATTATTTTAAAGAGCGGGGTTGGGAAATTAGTATGAAAAATATCATGAATCAACTCGATCCAGATTCAAAAAGGATAGCCAGAAGACTGGAAAAATATCTATACAAAAAATGAAAAAAGAATACTCCATGTTGTTCAATAACACATGCCTTATATATATATATATATATATATATATATATATATATATATATATATATATATATATATATATATAGTAAGGAGCGTATGTTTAAAGGTTGTTTTTTTTTTATTCAGTTAAGTTTATTTATTCATTTGTTTCAATCTCCTATTTTAGCTATTTAGTTAGAGTACCCAACTAGAAATCGTAATTCTTTTTAAAGAAAGTATGTTTATTTTTATTTATTTATTTATTTTTTTTACATTTTATTTTTTTTTTCTTTTCGTAATGTTTTCAAGTCAGTGCACTTTTCGATTTAAAAAAATAATATACTATACTTAGTATAGTATATTATTTTTTATAAAATTGTTATCAAATTTATAGTATAGTATACTATAATTTCACATTCGATCGGCTACGCTTTAATTGGATTACTTCATTTATTTATTTTTTCAAATATTAATTTGAAATTTAGCAAATCGCGTTATTTATATTTTATATAAAAATTATATTTAATCATTGAATTAAAATTTCTTACTATATCATTATGTGATGTCATTCCACCAAATCTGACGAAAAGAAAATTCCCTGACCTCCCACCAGGCCCGATTAAATTAAGATCCTTTTTATGTGATGATTTTTATGGCTCATCCTGCGAGAATCGAACTAGCTATTCAGTTGCAATAGATCTGCAAACGATTATTAAATCATGTTTCTATCACCTCTACCCGGGCTTTGCCGGGTAGCCGCTGCTAATATATATATATATATATATATATATATATATATATATATATATATATATATTGTTGATCACTTTTTACTATGAAAATGAGTTTGCAATTTTGATATGTGGAGAAGACAAATTAATTGATTAGATAAATGAAAGCTAGATAAAAGCTTGGTAGATATTTTCTGTTTATGAAAACCTATTTTGGTGCTAAAAGGAAATAGTGTGTAATTAAGGTAACTCTTCTTGCTTTAACCCGGCATAATTAGTAATACATTAAAGTAATTGATTGTTTCTTTTTTCAGTTTTCCACAAATTGATCATATTGACTCAGCACCATGCAGGATTCCCAATGAACTGTCTACTTTTACATGTGAAGGAACTGTACGTAAAGAAGGACCTTATTCTGTGAAATGGTATCGAGGATCTCTGGCAGTTCCCAATCAGCTGACAACTACAGTAGATAAAGTAATCAGTAAGAAGCAATGTAGTCGTAGAGTTAAAGGTTATCTTATTTACAATGTAAGTGAATCTGATGTGCCTAATCTTATTCTCTGGTGCCAAATAGAAAGTGGACTAACAGTTGCAAAAAGTGCCAACTTTTCTATTTAAGGTAAAAGAGTTGTTTTGACAAATTCATTTTTGTTTTGTGTAAGATTGTGTTTGAACCTGACCTCATTAAATTTCAAAATTTCAACTTTTTCCATTCAGACCTTATCTTTAATCTAATCTCAAAAAAAAAAAGAAGATTTCATTTTTTTTTAAAGTTTTGTGTAAATTGTAATTTTGAATGATGTAAATAACTTTAATATCTTTTTTATTCTGTTTAAAAGTGGCTCCCCCCTCGTTTTGGGTTGATTGCATAATAAACCACTTATGTATAATGGTTTGTTCGGACGTGAATTTTATGTTGATAATTGTCTTATATGAAACTTTTATTAATCGTAGTAACTTAATCTTAATTATGTTAATATTTGCCTTATATGAAAATTTTATTAATCGTAGTAACTTAATCTTAATTATGTTAATATTTGCCTTATATGAAACTTTTATTAATCGTAGTAACTTAATCTTAATTATGTTAATATTTGCCTTATATGAAACTTTTATTAATCGTAGTAACTTAATCTTAATTATCTTAATATTTGCCTTGTATGAAACTTTTATTAATTGTAGTAACTTAATCTTAATTATGTTAATATTTGCCTTATATTAAACTTTTATTAATATAGTAACTTAATCTTAATTATGTTAATATTTGCCTTATATGAAACTTTTATTAATCGTAGTAACTTAATCTTAATTATGTTAATATTTGCCTTATATGAAACTTAGTAACATTTAAGCGTGGTGGTTGATTGCCTCATTTTTAACAAAAGAAAAGTGATAGTTTAGGAAATACAGACTGTATCGTCGTATCAATTTATATTTTAAAATATATTTTCTCCACCCTCTTCCATATCGCTAATCTAATGATGTTGATAACTTTTTACTGTGGAAATCAGTTTGTAGTTTGGATATCTAGAGAACAATTATCTAGGATAAATTATTTAAAACAAGAATGTTTTCTAATACAATTACGGTGATTTACAATAAAATTTAAACTGTTTTTATTATATATTTTTAGTCATATTTTTATTGTTTAAAAAAGAAAAAGCCAAATTATCATCTATCTATGGTATTTTTTTTGTATGTGCTTATTTCGTTTACTCCAACAGTGCTCAGCATGTTGTGAGATGGTAAGTAAGTGGTTGTACAGACCAAGGCCAAAGAACCCAATTTGCCCTACTATTTACACATTGACGCAGAGAGAAGAGATGGATTCATGCTTTTCACAATCAATTAACGCAAAAAGCTTCAACCTGGATTTGAACTCGATTCTATTTCCAGTGACGATAACCATTACACGAAATGCACCTCTTGATTTTCATTTTCATCACATTCTGGATATTTTGGCTTCATTGTCATTATATCGAAAATTGAATAAAATGTGAAGGAATAAGCATCTAAATATTGATCTAATAAAGTGTGCATGTGGTTTGTGAATAGAATATGGATTTCAGTAATTATTTTTAAATGTATTTCCATTCTCCTATTTCTTAAATTGTTAAAGGCATGTTCTGATTGATCCTTAGAATGTTTCTTTTTTTTCTATATTGTCTCTTCAAGAATGACATGACTTTGTGTTGTATCCTGATACATTTTGTATAGAAAAAACAATATGATAGATTATAATCAATGTATTCCTGAAGTCAATTAGTTTTAGTTTGATGCATGGAATATTCTTTGGTCAATACAAATTGTAATATCTTCTACTTGTACTAAGGATAGCTACAGATTAACTATTAAGGCACACTCAATAACATGTATAAACCACAAGATGGCGGCTCTAATACTGATATTTATTGTAACAATCATACAATAAGTGGTGTTCACTTCTGCCAGTGTCTTTGGAGTAAATGTCTACCCGGAACATGATTTGAGGATACTACACAAAGTTTCTTATGGTCATATTCTATACACAGTGTGTCTACAAAATATATAGTTTCAAAACTTTATTTAAAATATTGTACAGATAACAATGAAAATGAGGACAATAGTCCGAATAACGCAGATAATACTAATCATCAAGCCTCATCTCAAACATTCAGAGAAATAGATGGCCTTTTTTCATTAATTCTATTTTTATTTTTGTGCTCTTTCATATGGTGGGTTAAATGTATATCAGTAGTTTTCCAAAATTGTAGCATAAAATAAATTTGTTAGCCAGATTGATATATTTGCATGTTTTTTATTTATTCTGTTGTCTTATATATATATATATATATATATATATATATATATATATATATATGTATATATATATATAATTTGTTATTGTAACTGTTCTTAGAATGTGCAGCAGTTAACACTTCTTTGCATGATTCACCTGCATGCTTCTATTCCAGAAATAACCACGATTGCAGCCACCATTTCCACACAACTTGTTAAAGGTAAGTTCTGATTGACCCTTAGAATGTTTATTTTTTTTATATTGTCTCTTCAAGAATGACATGACTTTGTGTTGTATCCTGATACATTTCTGTATAGAAAAAACAATGTGATAGATTATAATCAATGTATTCCTGAAGTCAATTAGTTTTAGTTTGATGCATGGAATATTATTTGGTCAATACAAATTGTAATATCTTCTATTTGTACTACGGACGGCTAAAGATTAACTATTAAGGCACACCCAATAACAACACGTATAAACCACAGGATGAGGGCTCTAATACTAGTATTTATCATAATAATTATATAACTATTACACCATGAGCGCCTTCTAATATAGTATATGTTTACATGTCTGGCACATTTTTATTGTTTGTCCCTCTTTACTATGAAAGGAGTTTGCAGTTTTGGGTAGAAAGCATTACTCGATTTTCTAGATTCAAAAAATGTTGGTTGGTTGGTTGATTGGTTTTGAGTCATTGATAATTTGTATTGTTTAGATTTTTCAGACTGCTGTCTTCATCTTTATTGTTATACACACAATTACAAGAAACACCTGAACAAGGTTGGAGAGCACATCGTTCGAAATGTTGTGTATATAACAATAAAGTTGAGGACAACAGTCGGAAAATTCAAATAAGGCAAATTACCAATCATCCTCTCAAAAAATCGGACAAGAAACACCTGAAGAAGGCCGAGGGTAATCGGCCGAAACGGTGTGTATATACCAATAAAGTCGAGGATAACAGCCGGAAAACATTACGTTTAGAATCATGTCATTTAGAAGGGGGCAGCAGGGGAAATAATTGAGGAGAATTAACCAGGCCTCGCTTATAAGTAAGTTGAGGACACGAAAGAAAAAAAATATAAACAACCCTGTCGGTTGGGGCTTTAGAATACACTGACTGTACATCTGCCGAGGGATAAGACCCCCCCTAATGGGGACACCTATTGGCTGTGGTTGGTGACCCGTGATGCTTAAGGATAAAAACCTGGTCCATGACATGCAACACTCCACATTGGCCCTTACTTGGGCTAGACGGGTGGTCGGAGAAGTCCTTTCGATCAATCGGCTAGTCACGTTAAGCTCTAGAACCTATATGATTCTCCCAACCCTAATGCTATTATGGCAAACCCTTTTTATCATATATGTGCTAGAAGGTAGTGGGTGGGGGTCATTGTCCTAGATATGACATTAAACTATCTGATGATGAAGTTGCAGTTCTGGATCTCTGGAGAATATGGAGTACCCCTTCATCATCATTACTTCCAGGTCCACTCAAACCCGGATTGGTAGTACCTGTTAGGGTCCCATCTATAGGTTAAATAGAACAAAATGAGTTTTAAAATATATTTAAATCTTGAGTTTGTTTAAAAATTGAGTATCTATCAAGAATGAATTAAACACGAGGTCCTGTGGAATAATAATAATAATAATAATAATTTGAATAAACAATATGTGCACTTGATTAGATCAATATTTCGATGTTTACTCATTCACATTATATTCAGCTCTCAATATGCTTATGATAATTATTATTATTATTATTATTATTACTAGCAAATATATGCACCCTCCGGGTGCAAGTATTTATTTAAATTTATAATAAAATATTATATTAAATTAGAAAGGCTAATGAAACTGAATAAGAATGTAAATAAAAAGATTTTGAACAGAGGGGTATGATTGAAAAATAGAACAACTTTGAAACTAACTCTTCCATCATTTTTTGTTACTCCCGTCTTTCATTGGTAAATTTTCCTAATTAAACTGTTTAGTTAAAATAGGAAGTAAAGAATAATATTATAGTAATTTTTTCTTGTTAAGGGATTTCTTTTAAGATTTATTGAAGAGATTTTTGCTCATATTCAATAAGATAAAACAAACAATTAGAAATCAATAATACTAAGCATATATTTATTAAAATCAATTTTTAAGATCAATATGCAAATTAGCCTTCCCATTCACACTGTAAACCTCTATTTTGTTGTATATATAAATACAATTGCATGTTCTTAGTATGTAGATATGGTCAACAGTGTAAGTAATGTAAAACAATTTTATTAATAATTGAGGTTTAAATAAAAAGCGACCCTACGGGGTTAAATTAATAGCGTCGATCCCAGAGGGCCATCCCTCCAGGCAATACCTGCCCCTTTGGGGGCAGGGCTGGGTTTATTGCCCAGCGCCTGAGGCGCCTCCCTTTAGGGGGAATGCCGATGGGATCGACGCAATTTTTGTTCTCTCCCACCCATTAGCTTCGGCTTTTGGGTGGGCCCACGTTAAAACGGAGCCTTGTGCCCAGTCCATACAGGTGGAGTATGAGACAAATAAACCCTCAAACCATCCAAGTGAGACGGACTAGGCATGCAGAACATTGCTGGAGAAGCATGGATGAGCCCATAAGCGACGTTCTCCTGTGGAAGCCAACACATGGACATGCTAGTGTGGGTCGCCCACCAAGGACCTACATTGACCAACTTTGCGAGGATGCTGGTTGCTGTACAGAAGACCTCCCAGTGGCAATGAGTGATAGGGAAGGTTGGCGAGAGATTGTCATGGATATCCGTGCTGCTTGCGCGACATGATGATGATGATTTGATAGATAGAGAGATAGATTAGAGATGGTTGATCTTGGTACACTTCTTACTGCTTATTCTACTTGTTGACTCTAGCTAAGGGCTGGTTTTCTTCTTCGTTATTCTTTTTTATGCAGGGTTGAGCATTGCATGTTTTAATTAATACAACAACAAGACGTGGTTGTACTTGATCAAGTTTTATTTCTTAGCCATAATGATTCCGCCGCAGGGAGGATATGGACCCCGAGAGAGCCGATAATTGCGTCTCTCTTCTTCGAAAGCTAGGTCACTTCTGCTAAACTAAACTAACTTATTCTCACGTGTCCAATTGTGCGCTTTTTAAAGGGTCAAGGGTTATTAACCGGTCACCGAGTGATTTTCCATTGGACACTATGATTTCTAATCTAATCTAACAAACCTTAATTCAGATTCCTAGATACATATACTTTCACAATTTATGACTGCCCATAAATTATAACACCAAGGCTAAAGAACCCATTCTGCCCTATTATTTACCCATTGCTATGGAGAGAAGAGATGGTTTTATGCTTTTCTCAATAAATTGGCACCAAGTGAAACACAAACCGCTTCCGAAAGGATTTGAATTTAGTTTAACTATTCCATTTCCTATGACGATAACCGTTTAATAGTGCGCCACTTGATTGTTTTTTTTTTTATTTTGCATAACATCCTGAATATTTTGATTTTATCATAAGCATATTGAGAACTGAATATAATGTGAATGAGTAAACATCGAAATATTGATCTAATCAAGTGCACGTATTGTTTATTCAAATTATTATTATTATTATTATATTATTATTATTATTATTATTATTATTATTATTATTATTATTCCACAGGAGCCGGTGCAGATTACAAGGGAAATACATTTTTGGTTGTCATGGTCTCTTTCATTGCCTCTACATATTATCTCTTCTAAAAGGATCGTATGGACACATAACTGTTTTGCACATGACGCAAAATTGATCAGAAATGATAAGAATATCAGAAGTGAAATGAATTACATATAAAACAAGCAATCAGCAAAAAAGTAACAAAAAAAAGAAGTTTCATTGGAAACAGAACTTTTCTTTTATATATCTATAAATTTTTTGTTAATGAGCAGCAGCTTAAAAACATATATTGTGTGATTACTGATCTTCAACAATCCTATTACAATAGTATATATATTTTTTCTGTTATGCACTAATATTACTAAAATACTTACTCGCTTATCAGTATGAAAATTCCTTAGAGGATAAAGCTTAGTTACAGTCGTGAAGTTTTTAAACTGATAACTTTTTCGATTGTCGTCAAAGCTGGCATTATAGTAATTTGTTAATGAGCAATAGCTTACAAAATATGCTGTGTGACTACTGATTTTTAACAATACTATAAAAAATACGATATATATCTTTTCTGTTATTCATTAATATTACTAAACATCTTATTCACTTATAAGTATGAAAATTCCTTAGAGGATAAGGCTTAATTACCTTCGTGAAATAGCGGAAGTTTACGTGTGAGTCAAGAACCGTGAAAACTTAAACAAAGACAAAACCCAAATGCTATTGCAAGAAACAAAAATGAAAGGATTAGCTACCGTCGTTAAGTTTTAAGATTGATAACTTTTTCGAGTGTCGTCAAAGTTGGCACTAGCTGTTACTGGTTCGTCTGGGGACTTTTAGTCACTGTGCCCACAACAAGATTTTTGGCGGTAAAATAGCAGAAAGATAACTAGTCAATCAAAACCCGGACAATCTGAACAAAAGAGGATAAAATACAAATGCCGATGCAAGAATAACATGAATGTGTTTTCTCTAACACATATAATATTTTAGACATTATAGCAAAAAAGGTTCCCAATTGTGTTTTGTTAAGATTGTCCATCTCAGTTGGGGACGTCAGTAATCCGTTTAAATAGTATTCAATTGGACCGTTTGAAAAAAAAAACAACTTAAAAACAATGAAATCATTGACAGATTAGATTAAAGTCTTCTTCCCTAACCGAAGTTAACTGGAATTTTGTTGATCAATGTAAAAGTACTGAATAAATAAATTAGACTGATTAGATAAAACTAATACTGACCATAAACTTGTGTAAAAGCATTTTGTTCATATTAGCTTCACATAATTCATATTTAACTAAGTAATCTTGGATTATTACTTGCGTATTTAGTTAAAATCTGCTTGCTAGGGTAACATAAGTGTAGACTCTAAGGATCTGAGTTTCAAACTGTTTTTACTTTTTTAAAAATCCAGCTTTTTAATCCAAAATTATTAACATTTTCAAATCTATGGTGTACGAGAGCATTAAGATCGTTATCTGTTTTCAGTGCTCTGCGGTGTTCATAAAAATAAAAATAAAATTATGAAAAATGTTGTTTTTGTTGTTGTTGTTTCTATTGTTGCCTTTGCTGGGTCTTGTTGCCTTTGTTCTACTTGTTATCCTTCTTTTCTTGCCATTGCTCGACAATTTCAATTTCAATTTCTGGAACACTTCAATGATCACCTTTGTTTTGATTATAAACAAAGGCGATCATTGAAGTGTTCCAGATATATTCGGTATATTCGATTATACGTCTACGTATAATCGAAGCTTGCACTATTTCTCTCATGAATTCATCACTCAAAGATTTGGTTTTCATAAAAAAACAAGAAATCATTTCCTAGCTGAAATGTTATTAAAATACTTCAATATACACTATTAAATTTAAACTTAATTTTTTTTAAAATATTTCAAAGTTTAAATCCACACTTAACAACATATAAACATATCATTCTCACACGTTATTTATTTATTCTCCCCACACCCATAAATACCTCCAAATTATAACGAATTAAAGTAGATTACCTTTTTATTTATTGTCACTATTATCATACTTAATATCTTTCTCACTTCACTAGAGTTTTTACACATTCACCTCAACTTTTGGTTCAGTGAAGGTCAAGTGACAGCAAGTTTATTTGCCTCTCCTAAACATTTCCTCGCATTCCTGTTGATATCTTCTTCTTCTTCTTCTTCTTCTTCTTCTTCTTCTTAATTATTATTATTATTATTATTATTATTCCCTAGACTGTTTAACTTATAAGAATGTCAATAATTTTATCATTAAACAAAAATAATATTTTAAAGAAAACAATCAGAAACGCTATGAATTTATATGTTAACTATAAAATTACCTAACTATGCACATATTTACACTACTCATCTCAAAAATGATGCTAATAATTTGAAATTTAACACATGAATGAACAAAGTAAATGAAATATGAAAATGAACACAGGATTTTACAATAACAGAAATGTATATTAAAATCAAAATAAAATTACAATAACAATAATACATAGCTTTCTGCTTCAAGATCGTAGATTGATAATATACATACAAATTTTAAATTCATTTTTCAATTCTCACATATCACTGAATATTATCCATAACGTTTAAAATAGTCAGCATCTTCTCAAATTTGAAAGAAATTATATTTTCGAACAATTTCAAATTTTTCTACCGTTTTAAATTTCAAATATCAAACATCTTGCTCTGATGACAGCCGTTTTTCTGTAGACTGTAAAAAAAACATTTTATAATATTTTCTATTATTATTTTATTTTATTTTGTATTTGAAATAATGATAGATAGAATACATTGTGTACAAGAACATCCTCTCGTCCGAAACACGTTTAAGCATTTCATAAACATTTTTATCCATTCAATATTTTCTTTCTTTCCTTTATTTATTTTTCAGCATATATATATATATATATATATTATATATATATATATATATATATGTGTGTGTGTGTGTGTGTGTGTGTGTGTGTGTGTGTAGAAAAACACGATATAATTATTCTGGTGAAGTTTATAACTAACTAAAATAATGGATACAAAACAGTTTCAATTTGTTAAATATCTTTTGATAACTTTTGTTAATCGGTAACATTTACATTTACCTAATCATCTGTCAGTATTGTTAAGCTGCAACTGGCATATTAGGACCGTTTACCCTCTTTTGATAACATCAATGTACAAGCCACCAGATTACAACTTTACAATTTAGAATCTAGAACGCTGACTTCCATAACCATCAGATAACGATTTTTTTGAAGGACAGTGGTTACACTGCTAATTCTGTAAACTGCAAGATCACATAGTTAGAGTGCCAGTCAGCAAGAAGAAAAGTAGATACCCGATCCAGTTCACCTCGCGTTAGATAAACAATGTTTCTAAAAAAAAAAACATACTAGACACCTTACCCCCCCCCAAAAAAAAAACCAAAAAACCCACTCCTAAAACTCCAAATCTATCCTTCAGCCCCCCATGATATTAATGTTCATCATTTCAGAGGAAAAAAACTTTGAGCCGCAGGATCCACAACATTACCTATTGTAGTTCTCACTAAAAATGACCAAGCTAAGATTTTTCCTGAGAAAAAGACACTTTATCAGGAACGAGTGGACATATGCAAAGTAGGCCCCTTGGGATGGGAAAATGTCTAACCCACATACAATTCGGGGCACTCCGTCCACTCCTGAAATTTGAGGAGGTATATGGGAAAAAGATTGAAACTCCAATGAACTTCAAAGATGCTTCCTTGGTAATCACTTTCATCTGGTCGGCAGACACCCGTGCCGCCAGTAAGATATGGAATATGCTTGTGGAAGCCGAACTGGCCGTGCCGTATGTAAAGATGACTGAAAAGGAGCCTCCAGCATTGAAATAAATGTTAGCTAATTGTTCAAGGAGGATCCCATTTTTGTTCCCCCTTCTCTCGTAGATATATAAATTTGGTATTCACCCTGAATGTCAGGGGGAACTCCTGGACTGGTTGGGTTACGAGCGAAAGAGGCACTAGTAGTCTAGGGTAGAACGTCGGTGTCATCAACCTGGGGAATTTTAAGACTTTGGTTGACATTGCGTGAGTTGGTGGCTGAGTATGGCTCTTAATCCATTTAACGTCAATACTTGGAAATTGTGGGATCAACGCAACGCTTCATGTGTGCTACGTGTACTAAACCATTCTTGACCGAGCACACACATCAAGCCCCTGTGATCGTCAAGACCACACACACACACACACACACACACACACACACATATATATATATATATATGCTGAAAAATAAATAAAGGAAAGAAAGAAAATATTGAATGGATAAAAATGTTTTATGAAATGCTTACACGTGTTTCGGACGAGAGGATGTTCTTGTTCACAATGTATTCTATCTATCATAATTTCAAATACAAAATAAAATAAAAATAAATAATAATAGAAAATATATAAATGTTTTTTTTACAGTCTACAAAAACGGCCGTCATCAGAGCAAGATGTTTGATATTTTGAAATTAAAACGGTAGAAAATTTGAAATTGTTCGAAAAATATAATTTCTTTCAAATTTGAGAAGATGCTGACTATTTAAACGTTTATGGATAATATTCAGTGATATGTGAGAATTGAAAAATGAATTTAAATTTTGTATGTATATTATCAATCTACGATCTTGAAGCAGAAAGCTATGTATTATTGTTATTGTAATTTTATTTGATTTTAATATACATTTCTGTTATTGTAAATCCTGTGTTCATTTCATATTTCATTTACTTGTTCATTCATGTGTTAAATTTCAAATTATTAGCATCATTTTTGAGATGAGGTAGTGTAAATATGTGCATAGTTAGGTAATTTTATAGTTAACATATAAATTCATAGCGTTTTCTGTTTGTTTTCTTTAAATATTATTTTTGTTTAATGATAAAATTATTGACATTCTTATAAGTTAAACAGTCTAGGGAATAATAATAATAATAATAATAATAATAAGAAGAAGAAGAAGAAGAAGAAGAAGAAGAAGAAGAAGAAGAAAGATCAACAGGAATGCGAGGAAATGTTTAGGAGAGGCAAAGAAACTTGCTGTCACTTGACCTTCACTGAACCAAAAGTTGAGGTGAATGTGTAAAACTCTAGTGAAGTGAGAAAGATATTAAGTATGATAATAGTGACAATAAAATAAAAAGGTAATCTACTTTAATTCGTATAATTTGGAGGTATTTATGGGTGTGGAGAATAAATAAATAACGTGTGAGAATGATATGTTTATATGTTGTTATGTGTGGATTTAAACTTTGAAATATTTTTAAAAAATTAAGTTTAAATTTAATAGTGTATATTGAAGTATTTTAATAACATTTCAGCTAGGAAATGATTTCTTGTTTTTTTATGAAAACCAAATCTTTGAGTGATGATATTCATGAGAGAAATAGTGCAAGCTTCGATTATACGTAGACGTATAATCGAATATACCGAATATATCTGGAACACTTCAATGATCGCCTTTGTTATAATCAAAACAAAGGTGATCATTGAAGTGTTCCAGAAATTGAAATTGAAATTGTCGAGCAATGGCAAGAAAAGAAGGATAACAAGTAGAACAAAGGCAACAAGACCCAGCAAAGGCAACAATAGAAACAACAACAACAAAAAACAACATTTTTCATAATTTTTTTTATTTTTATGAACACCGCAGAGCACTGAAAACAGATAACGATCTTAATGCTCTCGTACACCATAGATTTGAAAATGTTAATAATTTTGGATTAAAAAGGCTGGATTTTTAAAAAAGTAAAAACAGTTTGAAACTCAGATCCTTAGAGTCTACACTTATGTTACCCTAGCAAGCAGATTTTAACTAAATACGCAAGTAATAATCCAAGATTACTTAGTTAAATATGAATTATGTGAAGCTAATATGAACAAAATGCTTTTACACAAGTTTATGGTCAGTATTAGTTTTATCTAATCAGTCTAATTTATTTATTCAGTACTTTTACATTGATCAACAAAATTCCAGTTAACTTCGGTTAGGGGAAGACTTTAATCTAATCTGTCAATGATTTCATTGTTTTTAAGTTGTTTTTTTTTTCAAACGGTCCAATTGAATACTATTTAAACGGATTACTGACGTCCCCAACTGAGATGGACAATCTTAACAAAACACAATTGGGAACCTTTTTTGCTATAATGTCTAAAATATTATATGTGTTAGAGAAAACACATTCATGTTATTCTTGCATCGGCATTTGTATTTTATCCTCTTTTGTTCAGATTGTCCGGGTTTTGATTGACTAGTTATCTTTCTGCTATTTTACCGCCAAAAATCTTGTTGTGGGCACAGTGACTAAAAGTCCCCAGACGAACCAGTAACAGCTAGTGCCAACTTTGACGACACTCGAAAAAGTTATCAATCTTAAAACTTAACGACGGTAGCTAATCCTTTCATTTTTGTTTCTTGCAATAGCATTTGGGTTTTGTCTTTTGTTAAGTTTTCACGGTTCTTGACTCACACGTAAACTTCCGCTATTTCACGAAGGTAATTAAGCCTTATCCTCTAAGGAATTTTCATACTTATAAGTGAATAAGATGTTTAGTAATATTAATGAATAACAGAAAAGATATATATCGTATTGTTATAGTATTGTTAAAAATCAGTAGTCACACAGCATATTTTGTAAGCTATTGCTCATTAACAAAATTACTATAATGCCAGCTTTGACGACAATCGAAAAAGTTATCAGTTTAAAAACTTCACGACTGTAACTAAGCTTTATCCTCTAAGGAATTTTCATACTGATAAGCGAGTAAGTATTTTAGTAATATTAGTGCATAACAGAAAAATATATATACTATTGTAATAGGATTGTTGAAGATCAGTAATCACACAATATATGTTTTGTAAGCTGCTGCTCATTAACAAAAAAAATTATAGATATATAAAAGAAAAGTTCTGTTTCCAATGAAACTTCTTTTTTTGTTACTTCTTTTTGCTGATTGCTTGTTTTATATGTAATTCATTTCACTTCTGATATTCTTATCATGTTCTGATCAATTTTGCGTCATGTGCAAACAGTTCTGTGTCCATACGATCCTTTTAGAAGAGATAATATGTAGAGGCAATGAAAGAGACCATGACAACCAAAAATGTATTTCCCTTGTAATCTGCACCGGCTCCTGTGGAATAATAATAATAATAATAATAATAATAATAATAATAATAATAATAATAATAATAATATAATAATAATAATAATAATTTGAATAAACAATACGTGCACTTGATTAGATCAATATTATATTCAGTTCTCAATATGCTTATGATAAAATCAAAATATTCAGGATGTTATGCAAAATAAAAAAAGAACAATCAAGTGGCGCACTATTAAACGGTTATCGTCATAGGAAATGGAATAGTTAAACTAAATTCAAATCCTTTCGGAAGCGGTTTGTGTTTCACTTGGTGCCAATTTATTGAGAAAAGCATAAAACCATCTCTTCTCTCCATAGCAATGGGTAATAATAGGCAGAATGGGTTCTTTAGCCTTGGTGTTATAATTTATGGGCAGTCATAAATTGTGAAAGTATATGTATCTAGGAATCTGAATTAAGGTTTGTTAGATTAGATTAGAAATCATAGTGTCCAATGGAAAATCACTCGGTGACCGGTTAATAACCCTTGACCCTTTAAAAAGCGCATGATTGGACACGTGAGAATAAGTTAGTTTAGTTTAGCAGAAGTGACCTAGCTTTCGAAGAAGAGAGACGCAATTATCGGCTCTCTCGGGGTCCATATCCTCCCTGCGGCGGAATCATTATGGGCTAAGAAATAAAACTTGATCAAGTACAACCACGTCTTGTTGTTGTATTAATTAAAACATGCAATGCTCAACCCTGCATAAAAAAGAATAACGAAGAAGAAAACCAGCCCTTAGCTAGAGTCAACAAGTAGAATAAGCAGTAAGAAGTGTACCAAGATCAACCATCTCTAATCTATCTCTCTATCTATCAAATCATCATCATCATGTCGCGCAAGCAGCACGGATATCCATGACAATCTCTCGCCAACCTTCCCTATCACTCATTGCCACTGGGAGGTCTTCTGTACAGCAACCAGCATCCTCGCAAAGTTGGTCAATGTAGGTCCTTGGTGGGCGACCCACACTAGCATGTCCATGTGTTGGCTTCCACAGGAGAACGTCGCTTATGGGCTCATCCATGCTTCTCCAGCAATGTTCTGCATGCCTAGTCCGTCTCACTTGGATGGTTTGAGGGTTTATTTGTCTCATACTCCACCTGTATGGACTGGGCACAAGGCTCCGTTTTAACGTGGGCCCACCCAAAAGCCGAAGCTAATGGGTGGGAGAGAACAAAAATTGCGTCGATCCCATCGGCATTCCCCCCTAAAGGGAGGCGCCTCAGGCGCTGGGCAATAAACCCAGCCCTGCCCCCAAAGGGGCAGGTATTGCCTGGAGGGATGGCCCTCTGGGATCGACGCTATTAATTTAACCCCGTAGGGTCGCTTTTTATTTAAACCTCAATTATTAATAAAATTGTTTTACATTACTTACACTGTTGACCATATCTACATACTAAGAACATGCAATTGTATTTATATATACAACAAAATAGAGGTTTACAGTGTGAATGGGAAGGCTAATTTGCATATTGATCTTAAAAAATTGATTTTAATAAATATATGCTTAGTATTATTGATTTCTAATTGTTTGTTTTTATCTTATTGAATATGAGCAAAAATCTCTTCAATAAATCTTAAAAGAAATCCCTTAACAAGAAAAAATTACTATAATATTATTCTTTACTTCCTATTTTAACTAAACAGTTTAATTAGGAAAATTTACCAATGAAAGACGGGAGTAACAAAAAATGATGGAAGAGTTAGTTTCAAAGTTGTTCTATTTTTCAATCATACCCCCTCTGTTCAAAATCTTTTTATTTACATTCTTATTCAGTTTCATTAGCCTTTCTAATTTAATATAATATTTTATTATAAAATTTAAATAAATACTTGCACCCGGAGGGTGCATATATTTGCTAGTAATAATAATAATAATAATAATAATTATCATAAGCATATTGAGAGCTGAATATAATGTGAATGAGTAAACATCGAAATATTGATCTAATCAAGTGCACATATTGTTTATTCAAATTATTATTATTATTATTATTATTCCACAGGACCTCGTGTTTAATTCATTCTTGATAGATACTCAATTTTTAAACAAACTCAAGATTTAAATATATTTTAAAACTCATTTTGTTCTATTTAACCTATAGATGGGACCCTAACAGGTACTACCAATCCGGGTTTGAGTGGACCTGGAAGTAATGATGATGAAGGGGTACTCCATATTCTCCAGAGATCCAGAACTGCAACTTCATCATCAGATAGTTTAATGTCATATCTAGGACAATGACCCCCACCCACTACCTTCTAGCACATATATGATAAAAAGGGTTTGCCATAATAGCATTAGGGTTGGGAGAATCATATAGGTTCTAGAGCTTAACGTGACTAGCCGATTGATCGAAAGGACTTCTCCGACCACCCGTCTAGCCCAAGTAAGGGCCAATGTGGAGTGTTGCATGTCATGGACCAGGTTTTTATCCTTAAGCATCACGGGTCACCAACCACAGCCAATAGGTGTCCCCATTAGGGGGGGTCTTATCCCTCGGCAGATGTACAGTCAGTGTATTCTAAAGCCCCAACCGACAGGGTTGTTTATATTTTTTTTTCTTTCGTGTCCTCAACTTACTTATAAGCGAGGCCTGGTTAATTCTCCTCAATTATTTTAGAGCAATAAGTAAAGGCGTATGACACAATCCGTAACCATAGAAAAATAACCATTTAAACTGGTCTAAAATTGTTTATTCAACTGTTTTTGTAAATAATTTTTTAGCAGATATCTTTGATCTCTAGGTTGAACCCTAACATGTACTACAATTCCGGGTTAGAGTGGACCTATGCGTAACAAAAATAAAGGGTTACATTACATTCTTCACAGCTTCAGAACTAGAGCCACACATTCAGATGCAGTTTAGTGGCGTACGCAAGTAATCATCATGTGTGAGAAAGAAGTTTTACGAAAATATAAGCCGTGAAAATTGTTCTGCTGCGTACCATAGAAAAGTAATTTACGGATCGTATGTTTGAAACCCCTTTTGCAAACGGAGACTTTGATGTATTAAAAACATGTTTATATTAATGGAATAAAATAGGGCAACACTTCATAATAAAGAGGGAGAGATAATAAAATTCCTGACGGGGGACCAAACAAGTTTGAAATAAAATGGAATATTATTAACAACTTTAAAATTTAGCCAAAATTGAAAAAAAAAGACTTATTTTGACATTAGTTTAAATATTAGATTTGAATTTTTTTTAAAACAGAAAAAAAAATGAAATTTGAAAAATGAAAGAGGTAAGCTTAAAAGACAATCTTGAACAGAAAAAAACAAACAAATGAATATGTAAAAACAATTTCTTTACCTCGAAGGATTGTAAAGTTAGCACTTTTATCAACTGTTTGTCCACTTTCTATACGGCACCAGAGAATAAGATTTGGTAGATCAGATTCACTTACATTGTAAGTGAGAGTACTTAAAATTCTCCGACTGCATTGGTTTTCACTGGTTACTTTATCCGTTGCATCAGTCAGTTGACCACGAACTGAAAGAATTCTTCGATACCATTTCACAGAATAAACTCCTTCTTTACGTACAGTTCCTGCACATGTGAAAGTGGACACTTTATTGACAATGTTCTGCGTTGTTGTCTGAATAGAATCAAGATGCGGATTGACTGCAAAAGAAATTATAGACACACTTACTTTAATGAAAACTGAAAACTCATTTTCATACTAGAAAGTGACCAACAATCTCTACATCTATCAATATCTACATCTATATTTATCAATCTCTATATAAGGAATCTTGAAAGTACACCAGATTGGTCAGTGGCATATAGGTTTGTTGTATACTCTATAATTACAAAAAAATGAATGATGTCTATTCTATTTTATGTTAATGTTTTTATTTTAATTGCATAAAATTAGAGTTCAAACAGCTATCTAAATTATAATTTACGTGCATCATTTAATATTCTCAAGTCAAAATCTTAAAGCTACATTATTATTTGTTAAAAGACAATTGTTTGAAAATACCATCATTTTCTTCAAATTCTTACCTTGTAATGTTTTGTTAGAGGATTCCATCGGTGTATTTAAGTCTTTTCCTTTACACATATACCACGTGAAATCACTACAGGTTACAGATTTAAAGACAAAAGTCAAAGATCCTCCCTTAATTGTTGTTCCTGGTCCAATTTCTAAAGTCTGTGGACTTTGGGAATCTATACTAAAAACAAGATTTTCAATCTCGTAAATTGCAGCAGTAATACTATTCCCATGATGCAGTTCCATCTTTACTAACTGAGAGTCTGCTGTAAAATCACAGGTTACTTTCAGTTCCGAATTCAGAGATGTGTATGAAGGCATTTCATTGTTATGCTGCCACCTAAATAAAAGCAAAAATAAAAAATAAAGTTAAACAGAAGAGCAAAGTTTTTATTTGAACTATTATAAACCAAAAGTTTTAGAGTCAGCAATCATTCAGATGGAGTGAAAATTATTCAGATGATCAGAAGTTTCTCTGGGTCATTCTTAAAATGGAAAAGAGAACTCAGACGGATTGAACAAAGGACTAGAAAATTAATGACAATGCACAAGGCTCTACACCCTAGAGACGATAGAGATAGACTATACGTATCAAGAAAGGAAGATGGAAGAGGTCTTGCAAACATAGAGAATTGCGTAGAGGCTACGATCCAAAGACTCGAATACACAAAAAAGAACAAAAACAGATTACTTATAGTAGCCAACAATAGCAGATTTAAAAAAGAGAAAAACAACAAAAACTAGAAAACAAAAATGGGAAGAAAAACAACTACATGGACACTTCAAACGACAAATCGGGGAGGCTGTACATGAAAATATTTAGACATGGTTGAGAAGAGGAAACTTCAAATGGGAAACGGAATCACTAATAATTGCTGCTCAAAATAATGATATAAGGACAAATTATATCAAAGCAAAATTGATAAGACCCAACAGAACAGTAAATGTAGATTATACAATGACAGAGATGAGACTGTAAACCATGTACTAAGTGAATGTAGCAAACTATCACAACGGGAATACAAACTAGGTACGACTGGGTTGGGAAGGTGATCCACTGGGAATTATGCAAAAAACTACATTTTGACCATACAACAAAATAGCATATGCAAAAACCAGAATCTATTCTTGAGAATGAAACGCATAAAATTATCTGGGATTTCGAAATAAAGACGGATCCCATTATCCCAGCAAGGAGACCAGTCCTAGCATTGATTAACGAAAAAGAAAGAATTAATCCAACTTAAATTAATAGAATTTATGAGCAATACTTCTGACAGAATTAAAATCATAGCCAAATGCCGTCAGAAGCGTGTATTGATTACTTGCAAAAGTAGGAGTTAACTGAAAATTTCAACAAAAAAGAAAAAAAAAGAAAAGAAAACCAACCAAAGATTGTGGACTAATATGCGATAAACAAAACAAAATTAAAAAGCAATTTTCTAAACTATGAACATAAATCAAATAGAAATGTTCATAATATATATATACGAGACAAAACGTGACCCGTTGGGTCACCCATTAAGCTCTCGCTAGATGATTAGGGAAAAGAGTAGGATCTGCCAAAATATCATCCGCTTTTCATTTTTAAAAACGAACTAAAATTTATTAAATTGATTATTTAAGGTAAAATTTTTGTCTAAGTCGAAAAGTAGTAACATAATAAATTGTAACTTTTGCAATTGAAAAGATTCACACTGGATTGTCCAATTGAACACATATCCTAGTAGATAAAGGAGTTAGATTAAGACAGTTCTAAATGCCAGTTATCTCTAGACTGCAGGTTCAATCCTGGTCAGGGACAGCAGTAACATAGAATAATAATTAACACAGCTTAACACCTGTACCCCAGCTATGGTTAGTGGAATGAGAACAGGATACCCCCGTGGACCTAATAAAGGGTTGGGTTCAAAGTTCCGTGATGGCTCCCAATTATAAGAAGGTTGCCGAGTTCGACAAGAAATACCTGAAGAAGGGCGGAGGGACATCAGCCGAAACTTTGTACAGATAACAATGAAGACGAGGACAATAGTCTGAATAATACAAATAATGGTAATCTTTGCGGAGTTCCGTCCTGGCTTCCTGCATCCGAAGCGGTATCACTTGAAAAAAAAAAAAAAAAAAAAGAACCAACTTAGGTCATTTTCCACTGAAAATGTATACAGGGTGACTCAGAAAAAACAGAGCCCAAATTATTTATTTATTTTCCATTAAACTAAACCTAAACCCCAACCCCAAATCCTAAACCCTAGTTGTTTTTGTTTTTCACGCAGCTTCCGCTACGGAATTCAATCGTAGCTGGGTTTTTTGTTGTTTTTTTTTCAGCAGTCACCGGCAAGCATGTTTTGAGGCAAGAGGCCATGACGGAACTCCGCAAAGATTACAATTATTTGTATTATTCAGACTGTAATATCGGAGTGGTATATATTTGATTGATACTATTTTCTGCATAAATAAAAAGACTAAAGACAGAGTTTTTTTTAAAGCCATACGTAATTAAAAACAACCTTAATCCCCTAAAACCGTAACCCAATTCGCAAAATGTTAATTCATAGACTGTAGTTAAACTGTCATTGGGTACCAGCAAAAAATGTTCTGTTTTAATTTTCCAACCTAAGTCAGAAGTCAGTCCTACATTCTATGAATTAACATTTTGCGAATTCGGTTACGGTTTTAGGGTGTAACGTGGTGTAAAGTTCAACATGCTTTAAATACAAATAACTCCGACAAAGGTTAATAGACAAACATTCAATACAACAGCACATGGATAACAGTAGAATACAACGTTCATAATAAGGTAAACAGAGTTACACAAATAAAGATAGACACATTCATGAAAGATACAGAGTATAACATAAAAGAGTACAGACATGAGACTAGCGATAGTCCATGCTGTAAAGAACTTACAGTAATGTAAGGGGGGCGGAGCCCCACGAGAGGGTTTAGATAGAATCTACCCCATGTGGCTCGTAGTTGCTGAAAACTTTAAAGAGAGCGAAAGGCTTTGAAACCGGCGCTTAAATACTCGTGCCCTAGCGGGCATCATCAAACTAAAAGGGGCAGACAACTCCACCAGGCAAATACAAACTAACGCTACAAATACTCCCCCCTAACTTTTTAGCGGGGCAAAAAATTTATAGACAAGCATGACAAACAAACAAAAATATATATTCCTTTAAGGAAAAGAACAGAGTCTCGAATGTTCAAAGTTCAAAAGTTCCAAAAACAGAGAAATAAAATTTGCATATACATATTCCCGCAAACTATAAAATAAAAACATGAAAAAACAGGAATGTAATTTAAAATACACACAAGAGAATTTTCATGTATAAGTCCAGTGGGAAAAACTCCTATATGGTATGGTTACAATTTAAAGAAATCAACTTTCTTCCAAATTCCTGAGTTGAAATAAGGACTGCTTTTATCCTTGAGGAATAATTTTTCTCCTGGAAACAAAATGGTAGGCACAAAATGCCCCAAAAAAACAAATGTTAAAAGAATTTTACGAACGTTATTTCAGGTCCAACTTTTAGCATATAAAATTTTCTGTACAGGTGTACAATTTTCAACAGTTTGGGGAAAAATATGGAGCAAATGTCTCTGTGTGGTGTGGATAAAAAACTTGAAATTCAACGTCTCTTCGTTCCATTTTTCAATGCTGACCTGGTTAAATGTCTTCTAGACGCCAAGGTCGAGTTGAAATTCTCAAGGACGGCATTTTGAGTCTGTGAGGCACACATACCGTGATCCTGAAATGGACATTTTAGATGAACATCTAATTTTCTGAGGGGTAGCAAAAAAATTTTGCTGAGTTGCCTTGCGGTTGGAATCCGGGTCACATGGTGTGGCCATGTGCGTATCCTTAGTAGTAATCGCCGAATTGAAGCTGCCACTGTCCCTAAGGGTGGGGGAACGTGTCCGACTGTCCCTGGCTGATGGCTGAACTATTTCCTCTCGGTAAAAAAAATTCTTGGTGTGGAATCTTTTTCTTTAAATTTTTTTTAGAAAAATTCCAGCGCTGTAAAAAAAATGTGTCCATAACTGTCGGAGAAAAAGAAATAATTTCTTTGAGGGGGTCACCGTTTTTTCTTTTTTTTTATCGTATTGAAAGTCCCGAGTACTTTTACGACCATTTTTATGGTCGACTTGGGCCAAAAAGGGTAAGTGTTCATATCACTTCGGGATGTCACCAGTTATAAGGATGTGTAAAGTTCAACATGCTTTAAATACAAATAACTCCGACAAAGGTTGATAGACAAACATTCAATACAACAGCACATGGATAACAGTAGAATACAACGTTCATAATAAGGTAAACAGAGTTACACAAATAAAGATAGACACATTCATGAAAGATACAGAGTATAACATAAAAGAGTACAGACATGAGACTAGCGATAGTCCATGCTGTAAAGAACTTACAGTAATGTAAGGGGGGCGGAGCCCCACGAGAGGGTTTAGATAGAATCTACCCCATGTGGCTCGTAGTTGCTGAAAACTTTAAAGAGAGCGAAAGGCTTTGAAACCGGCGCTTAAATACTCGTGCCCTAGCGGGCATCATCAAACTAAAAGGGGCAGACAACTCCACCAGGCAAATACAAACTAACGCTACAAGGGGATTAAGGTTGTTTTTAATTACGTATTGCTTTAAAAAATAAACAACAAAAAACCCAAATTACTATACATTTAATTAACCATTGAAATTAATTATTGAATCTATTATTGAGACAGTTGTTTGTGTTAATATAGCAATGTATAATTTCAATTAAACTTAGTTTAAAGAATATTTTTCAACATTAAATGTATAGTAATTTGTGTTTTTTGTTGTTTATTTTTTTAAGCAATACGTAATTAAAAACAACCTTAATCCCCTAAAACCGTAACCAAATTCGCAAAATGTTAATTCATAGACTGCAGTTAAACTGTCATTTGGACCAGCAAAAAACTTTCCGTTTTAATTTTACCGACCTAAATAAGAAGTCAGTCTAGTTTGTTTTAGTTTTAACTAAAACAAATTTTTAAGCCCGAAGAAAACTTTCACTTAAACAGTGGGAGTAGTCAATGTTTGCTCATTTGAATTCCATAATATTTAAATATATAACTATTTTTTTACCCAACATGAAATATTTTTTAAAGTAAGTTTAATACTCTATGAATTAATAATTAAAGTAATTTAAAAAAATCTATTTTAAAGCATGATTTCAATTTCGTAAAATTTACGCTCAACTAAAATTGAAATCATGCCGTAAAAAGATACTTTTGTTTTGTTTTATTAAAACAAACCAAAACGTTTGCTCATTTGAATAAGATTCGCCTGGAGAAAGGGAAGTGGGCGTATCTACGGGGGGTTAGTGGGTATGTGTGGGTGATCACTACTGCTGGATTTGTTAGTCTTTTTTTTCACACTCCTTAACTGACAAATAGAGAGTGGGAGGAGAGTTAACTTAACTGACAAGGGGAGATGGGAAGAGGATAGGTAGTCTGTAAGATTGGTCGGTCGTTGACTTAATTGCTAATTACGCCTAATTAAAGCCAATTAAACTGAATTTTTTTCAAACACTTTGTAGTGCTAACACCAAGGAATATCTAAGTATAAATATTGTGTCCATAACATAAATAGAAAAAAATCCTTTAGCTGGAGAAGGTTGATAAACTCAGCTTTAGTATAATAATAGATAAGAAATAAAGAAATTCAAAAAAATATTTGAAATTAAATATTGCAAAATCTGAGAAAATGGTTGAAAATGATTTCTTGTTTTTGTTTTTTTGTTTTTTCAGTTTTTAGTTGTGAATAATTTTAAACGGGTATCTTTGACCTCCAAATGGAATCCTAACATGTACTACCACTGCGGGTTAGAATTGACCAGTGAGTAATAACAATAAAGGGGTACTTCACATTCCTCAGCTTCAGAACTGGAGCCTCACGATCACATTCTGTTGAGTTTCGTACACAGGGCATTGTCAGGGGCGAGGGAGAAGTTTTAGAAAATTTTTTAGAAAGTATATATTATTATTTATATTTTGCTTGAAGGCAATTACAATGTGTATATCGTATAAAATTCGATAATTATAGAAAATAATCATGACAAGCGAACTTGCGGCATGTAGAACATCGTACAGACTCATCAGCGATGTATACTTAATATAGTTGAAACAGTCTGTACGATGTTCTACGTGCCGCACGATCGCTTGCCGAAGTTTGCTTGTCATGATTATTTTCTATAATTATCGAATTTTATACGATATACGCATTGTAATTGACTTCAAGCAAAATATAAATAATAATAATAATAATAATAATATATATATATATATTATTATTATTATTATTATTATTATTATTATATATACAAGGTGTGTCAAAAAAGTATCAAGATTTTTTGTACTTTTTGACACACCTTGTATTCTGAAAAAAAATGTTCCTTGGAACATCATTTTTTTTCAGAATACAAAGTGTATCAAAAAGTACAAAAAATCTTGATACTTTTTTGACACACCTTAGTTAATTCATTTTTTTAAATGTTCATACTTATTGAAAAATGACTAAAATAACTTCATTGCAAAAGAAAATTATTTCAGATTTCCTGAAAAATTCTGGAGTACGTATCTTGAAGATAACAAACAATTAATAAAAGATAAAACATAACAAAATGCAAATAAAAATTAAAAATACAAACAATAATAATAATAATAATAATAATAATAATAATAATAATAAAACAAAAACATTAATTAAATATATAAAATAAAAATTATATATATATATATATATATATATATATATATATATAAAAATTTAAAAAAATAAACATACAATATTTTGACCAAAATCGGCGGGCATATTGCCTCCCCCTCCCAATAAAACCCCTAAAAAAGTTAAATGGACTATTCTTTAATATTTAAAAGTCTGTAAAATTGAAATTCGTAAGTAAAATATAATCGACCACATTTTATTTATTTACGATGTGTTTGCAAAGGTATGTGTTGTTGATTTTTAAATTTTTTATTGCTCATTAATCCTCTTACTAAAACAATCTGTTGACTTGTGTTTCTTAAAAAAGGAAAAAATTAATAACTCGTATCTTGCATTATCCCATCGTAAAAAGAAGGAAAGAAAGTGTTCAAACTGTTGAACTCAAAGTTAAATGATGAATATATTACTAGAAGATATTTACCTCCAGTATATAAAAATTAGTGGTAACAAGGTGGGGTGAGCAGATGAGAAAAGGCAAGTTATGGCATTAAGGAACGAGAGTACAACGAAATCAAAATGCAACAGGTTTAATATATAAATGCACATAAAAAGGTACAACAAGAGAAGAAAAGTTCTGGTTTAGTTCGGACAAGCTTCGCGAGGTTTAATAACTTCTTTTAGAAGCTAGCGGCACCTCCTCGTTTAGGTATAAGCCGTATTGTTATTCAGGGATTGTTTAAGGTATTTTAAGGTTGCAAAAGTTTATTCTGCTAGCAGCCTATTGACTGCAAAGGTATCAAAGTGTGAAGCTTGTCCGTTGTTGCAAATTAGTTCGTCGGCTCCCTCAGTTGTTATCCTGGTGACATTGGTAATTGGCTGTCAGCCGTCATGGGTCCAAAAAGACAGCAATCTCTCTTTAGAAGCCGGGTTTGTTAACATGGTAGAAAGGTCCGTCGTGGGTTTCTCTATCAGTAAACCTAATTCGTAGGAGAGATAGAGCAAAGCTCTTACCTGTAGTAGTAGTAGTAGTAGTAGTAGTAGTAGTCAGAAGGATTCAACCAAAGGGTGAGGGCCGAACCCAGCACTGACCCTCAGAAGGTTACAACTAGAAAGAGGAAGAATTACTAATGGTCAGGGCTATTTATAGAGATCACCCCTGACGGTCATGATGATGGCTGCTGCTGCTGCTGCTGCTGACAGTCCCCTAGGGGCATGAGCAAGGCCCTCTAAGATATCTTAGAAGGCGCTGGCATAAGTCCGTAGTAGTAATATAAAATTTCAATACCTTCCCACAACAACGAGAAGAAAATGTGGGAAATATTCAATACAAGATAGAATAAAATGTTGACTTGCAATTGTTTTTTTTTTTTTTTTTTTTCCAATGGTAGAAATTGTCTGGTGGAAAATCCAAAGTTATTTCTTAGACTCTAGCTGTAGTTATCTGTCGTAGTAGCAGAGAGGGAGGAGCCTGAGGTTAGGCGATGACGTCGGTTGATGTCTTGAGCCAATCCGAGGCTTAAGCGGTACGTTGAAATCAGGAAGAAGTCGCCATGTTTGTTTTCGCAGAAAAAAATCGCAATTTCAAATATTTTTTTTTTAAATTTCAGTCAAAATTATGTCAATTTTCAAGCAAATTTGTTGGTTTTTTTTGTTTTGTTTTTTAGCTAGAGTTATTTTAGAGTTGGGAGAAGATACAACAATATATTTGTTTTCTAATTGGAATAAAATGTAATTATTTATTTGGTAAGTCTAACGGGCAGAATTGTGCACGCCGACATTTAATTTATTTTTTAATTCCCAATTTGGAAATATTTAGTGATACAATAAGGTAGCTTCGCTACAAATGTCCTTATTGTTCAATTTCGTAGAATTTACTTTAATTCCCCAGGTAATAAGTTTCTTTAAGTGTGAAAAATTATCTTCGAAATTTTGTGCTCGTTTTTAAGCATATTTTTTTATACTTCTAGTTTTTTTCCATCCCACTGACTAAGATGTCAGAAAGATAATTACTTTTTTTATCCATTTTTAAATGGTAGTCATCTTATATTGCCTGAGCAGGCCAATTTTTCCCTCCTTTAGGAGACAAGAGTACAATTTTTTTTTTTTTTTTGTAAATTGAAGTGTATGTTTATTTCTTTTTGGTCTCAAAGAGAATGTGTGTGAGTGTGTGTGTGAACCTTTTTTTTTTCTTTTTTTTTAAATAGTCTTAACTGACTATGAGTGGTTTTTAATTCCGTTTTTGTTGTTTCTTATTATTTCACATTAAGGAATATTGTTGGAAATTGGGTTATCTGCCCACCCGGAAGTCCGGACAATAGGGCCTGAGGATAGAACCCTGAATCAGCAGAACCAATACTGCAGGCACTAGCAGAAGACGTGAGTCGGCACGCTAGAAAAAGACGTCAACTCCAACAAGCAGACAACACCGAGACAACAAGATAAGTGCACACAAATCTCTTGTATAACTTTTATAAATCCCGCCAGTAGAAATTCTCTGGCAAACACTTAAAGACACTTGCACAAGAATTATACACACTTTAATAACTAACCCTCAAATAAAACTGTTAACCCAAATTATAAACTTTATAATTTGCCTTGTCTCCTTCCTTTACGACTGAGATACTAATTCACCCCAGTATTTCTGTTACTTTGCCAGAGAAATTTCTTCAAATACTGCAAAAAAAGTATTACTGAGCGAATAATCCCCAAAAGGAAAGACGAGAACAGTCTAGACGAAAAAAAAAAAAAAAAAAAAGACAAATTTTGAGGTTTACTAAAGAGCCCTTAAAATACTCTTGTTCGGAAAGCGAACCCAAAAAACAAATTTTAATATTGTCTTAAACTTTGTTTAAAAAACAAATTTTTTAATATTGTCTCAAACTTTGTTTAAAAAACAAATTTTTAATATTGTCTCAAGCTATTGTGTAAAAACAAAACCCTTTTGTGTCAGGAAAAAACTAACAAAAAAAAAGATTTACCCAAAATTGTCTGCATTGAGAAACATAATTAAAACCTTGTCTGTTCGGAAAACAAATTAATACGTCTGCTAACAAAAAACGTTTTTGAAAAAAAAAAAAAAATTAATATTGTCTCAAACTTTGAAAACTAACAACTCCTCTTGTGCCTGAAAAATTTGAAAAGAAAAAAATTTTTTCTTTGAATGTTATTCTAAAAAACAAAAAAAAAAGCTATACCAAAAATAGTCTTGAATTTTTTTATGTGAAAAAAAAAATACACGAACTGTTGAATCAAAATATTTTTCTGTCCAAACCAAAAACGTTTGAAACCTAAAAAAAAAAAACAAACCCTTTTGTTGCCTGAAAAAGAGAAAGAAAGAAGAAAGAAAAAAAAATTTTTTTCAACAAGTAGGCAGAGAAAAAGAAAAGAAAACAAATGTCCGACGCTTCTTCATTAAACAAATTTCGCGCCGTAAAACAGCATAGGCCAACCTCCTCAGCTGACGTCATCGACTGACAGAAGGGCTTCTCCCACTGCCACTGCGACGGCTACGGCTACTGCTACTACCAAGGAAAGGGACACTAACTAAAAGGGGACAAATATTATTGAAATAAAAGAAAAAAATAAATAAATTAAAAAGAAATTTAGAGATGGACTCTCTTCTAGACTCCACACAATCGTGGGAACATAAAGTTTTGGAAATAGTGGAAAAATTGGAAGAAATAAATTTGACTCCGACGTTCTGTCAGAAGAACGACAAACAATAAGAAACTATTTCTACCAGATTAGCGAAAATTACAAAAAAATAAGGCTAATTTGTCGTAGAGATTCCAGGGAGTTACCGTATGCTGTGGACTGTCTCTACAGGGAGAGTACCATATTCCGTATTGGAATATGGACTAGACTGGGTGTTCTGCAGCATACTAACAATGCAAACCTAGACCCCTCAACATTGGACAATAAAGAGGAAATTGTGGGTTTGCATTGTGAACAACCTCCAACCCCTGAGAAAAAAAATCCTATTGTTGGAAATAAAAACTTGGGGACACCTGCCTTGGAATTGGAAAAGAATAAAACAAACATACTTACTCCTAAAATGGAAATTTCTCAGCCCCAAGGCAGGCTGGACTCAAACCTACTTTCTCCTAAAAAGGAAGGAGAGACAATAAAAATTATGGGCCCACAGGAGCTCTCAAAAAATAATAAGATGCCTGACCCAAAACTAACTTTCAAACCAGGCACAACCAAAAGAAAAAATAAGAAAAAATTTAAATGCGGTCCTCTACGAACTACTAATGGTCTTGGGTATGACCTTAAACTACATCCTACTACACGTCTTGGATATGAAGTAAAACTACATCCTACTACCACCATAACCAAAATCAGGATGGTGGGGTTCTGGATCCCTCAAGCAAGACAGGCAGTGAAAGGGGTGCTAAGCAAATGCACCATTTGTAGGAGATACAATACCTTGGCGTTCAAGTACCCCAAACTGACCAATTTGCCCAAACACAGAGTGAACTTAGTCAACCCATATGAAAACACGGGAATTGACTACACGGGACATCTTTGGGTGCACCAAAATGGGGAAACAGAGAAGATGTATCTCTTGATATTCACGTGCCTCGCCATAAGGAGCATACACGTGGGAAATTGTTCAGGACATGGGTACTGGAGCCTTTGTACAGGCCTTGGTTAGATTCTGCAACAGGTATGTTGTACCAAAAAATATCTACAGCGACAATGCAAGGTCTTTCGACAAGGCTTTGGGAAGGAATGTGATTGAAGGCCATCTGGATAGTAATGAGTCCAACGAAACCTTCATGAACCACACTATTAAACATGTAAAGATTCCTCTATATTCCCCGTGGATGGGAGTGTATGGGAAAGAATGATAAAAACAACAAAATTATGTCTTTTTAAGGCCTTGGGCAGGGCTAAATCAGACTACTTTCCAACTCCTGACACTGATTTCTGACATACAAAGAGCTATTAACTCCAGACCATTGACGTACCAGAGCATGTCTGATACCGAGTTATTGCCATTGACACCCAACGCCTTTCTACACCCAAATGTCAATGGAGAAATTGCAGTGAAAACTGATTGTGGAGGATCCCCCGATATTGAACCCACTTCCAGGATTCAACTATTAGATTCTCTCTCAGAAAGGGAGAAATTGTTAAACAGATTCAAAGACCTGGGAATGAGGAATATCTTTTGAGTCTTAGAGAGAGCTGTAGAGATCTGCATGACATGGAGTTTGACAACAAAAATCCAAGTGGATGATGTGGTGTTAAAAAAAAAATCCTGCAAAATTCCCAGGGCCATTTCTTGGAAACTATGCAAGGGTTACAGAGGCTTTCTTTTTTTTTAGGGGGGGAAAATGATTGGGGGAAATTTTGTTTGCGCCTTCCCAAAGGTTACCGGCAATCCCCTTTTCCGT
>CM042147.1:88649998-88681653 GCA_023376005.1 Doryteuthis pealeii
CTGCTACCACCCGCACGTACGATGAAGCCAGCGGATGCATTGTGTTCCATATCTTAGGCGGTACACTCTGCACCCCCGCTCCCCTAAATGTTCGCTTTCTACCTTCGCAAACCCAAGTCAGCATATCCAGATCTATGATAGGGAAGTTGGCGAGAGATTGTCATGGAATCCGTGCTGCTCGGACATATGATGATGATTTGATAGATAGAGAGATAGATTAGAGATGGTTGATCTTGTACACTTCTTACTGCTTATTCTATTGTTGACTCTAGCTAAGGGCTGGTTTTCTTCTTCGTTATTCTTTTTTATGGCAGGTTGAGCATGCATGTTTTAATTAATACAACAACAAGAAGTGGTTTACTTGATCAAGTTTTATTTCTTAGCCCATAATGATTCGCCGCAGGGAGGATATGGACCCAGAGAGCCGATAATTGCGTCTCTCTTCTTCGAAAGCTAGGTCACTTCTGCCTAACTAAACTAAACTTATTCTCACGTGTCCAATCGTGCGCTTTTTAAAGGGTCAGGGTTATTAACGCGTCACCGAGTGATTTTCATTGGACACTATGATTTCTAATCTAATCTAACAAACCTTAAATTCGTTCCTAGATACATATACTTTCACAATTTATGACTGCCCATAAATTATAACACCAAGGCTAAAAGAAACCATTCTGCCCTTTATTACCCATTGCTATGGAGAGAAGAGATGGTTTTATGCTTTCTCAATAAATTGGCAACCAAGTGAAACACAAACCGCTTCCGAAAGGATTTGAATTATTTAACTATTCCATTTCCTATTGACGATAACCATTTATAGTGCGCCACTTGATTGTTCTTTTTTTATTTTGCATAAACATCCTGAATATTTTGATTTTATCATAAGCATATGAGAACTGAATATAATGTGAATGAGTAAACATCAATATTGATCTAATCAAGTTGCACGTATTGTTTATTCAATATTATTATTTTATTATTATTATTATTATTATTATTATTATTATTATTATTTATTCCACAGGAACCGGTGCAGATTACAAGGGAAATACATTTTTGGTGTCATGGTCTCTTGCATTGCCTCTACAATTATCTCTTCTAAAAGGATCGTATGGACACAGAACTGTTTGCACATACGCAAAATTGATCAGAACATGATAAGAATATCAGAAGTGAAATGAATTACATATAAAACAAGCAATCAGCAAAAGAAGTAACAAAAAAGAAGTTTCATTGGAAACAGAACTTTTCTTTTATATATCTATAATTTTTTTGTTAATGAGCAGCAGCTTACAAACATATATTGTGTGATTACTGATCTTCAACAATCCTATTACAATAGTATATATATTTTTTCTGTTATGCACTAATATTACTAAAATATACTTTGCTTATCAGTATGAAAATTCCTTAGAGGATAAAGCTTAGTTACAGTCGTGAAGTTTTAAACTGATAACTTTTTCGCTTGTCGTCAAAGCTGGCATTATAGTAATTTTGTTAATGTTGAAATATTAAATATGTTGTTTGACTACTGATTTTTAACAATACTAATAACAATACGATATATATCTTTTTCTGTTATTCATTAATATTACTAAACATCTTATTCACTTATAAGTATGAAAATTCCTTAGAGGATAAGGCTTAATTACCTTCGTGAAATAGCGGAAGTTTACGTGTGAGTCAAGAACCGTGAAAACTTAACAAAAGACAAAACCCAAATGCTATTGCAAGAAACAAAATGAAAGGATTAGCTACCGTCGTTAAGTTTTAAGATGATAACTTTTTCGAGTGTCGTCAAAGTTGGCACTAGCTGTTACTGGTTCGTCTGGGACTTTTAGTCACTGGCCCACAACAAGATTTTTTGGCGGTAAAATAGCAGAAAGATAACTAGTCAATCAAAACCCGGACAATCTGAACAAAAGAGGATAAAATACAAATGCTGATTGCAAGAATAACATGAATGTGTTTTCTCTAACACATATAATATTTTAGACATTATAGCAAAAAAGGTTCCCAATTGTGTTTTGTTAAGATTGTCCATCTCAGTTGCGGACGTCAGTAATCCGTTTAAATAGTATTCAATTGGACCGTTTGAAAAAAAAAACAACTTAAAAAACAATGAAATCATTGACAGATTAGATTAAAGTCTTCCCCTAACCGAAGTTAACTGGAATTTTGTTGATCAATGTAAAAGTACTGAATAAATAAATTAGACTGATTAGATAAAACTAATACTGACCATAAACTTGTGTAAAAGCATTTTGTTCATATTAGCTTCACATAATTCATATTTAACTAAGTAATCTTGGATTATTACTTGCGTATTTAGTTAAAATCTGCTTGCTAGGGTAACATAAGTGTAGACTCTAAGGACTGCGTTTCAAACTTTTTACTTTTTAAAAATCCAGCTTTTAATCCAAAATTATTAACATTTTCAAATCTATGGTGTACGAGAGCATTAAGATCTTATCTGTTTCAGTGCTCTGGCGGTGTTCATAAAAATAAAAATAAATTATGAAAAATGTTGTTTTTGTTGTTGTTGTTTCTATTGTTGCCTTTGGCTGGGTCTTGTTGCCTTTGTTCTACTTGTTATCCTTCTTTTCTTGCCATTGCTCGACAATTCAATTTCAATTTCTGGAACACTTCAATGATCACCTTGTTTTGATTATAAACAAAGGCGATCATTGAGTGTTCCAGATATATTCGTATATTCGATTATACGTCTACGTATAATCGAAGCTTGCACTATTTCTCTCATGAATATCATCACTCAAAGATTTGGTTTTCATAAAAAAACAGAAATCATTTCTTAGCTGAAATGTTATTAAAAATACTTCAATATACACTATTAAATTTAAACTTAATTTTTTAAAAATATTTCAAAGTTTAAATCCACACTTAACAACATATAAACATATCATTCTCACACGTTATTTATTTATTCTCCACACCCATAAATACCTCCAAATTATACGAATTAAAGTAGATTACCTTTTTATTTTATTGTCATATTATCATACTTAATATCTTTCTCACTTCACTAGAGTTTTACACATTCACCTCAACTTTTGTTCAGTGAAGGTCAAGTGACAGCAAGTTTCTTTGCCTTCCTAAACATTTCCTCGCATTCCTGTTGATCTTTCTTCTTCTTCTCTTCTTCTTCTTCTTCTTCTTCTTATTATTATTATTATATTCCTAGACTGCTTACTTATTATAAGAATGTCAATAATTTTATCATTAAACAAAAATAATATTTAAAGAAACAAAGAAAACGCTATGAATTTATATGTTAAAACTATAAATTACCTAACTATGCACATATTACACTACCTCATCTCAAAATGATGCTAATAATTTGAAATTTAACACATGAATGAACAAGTAAATGAAATATGAAATGAACACAGGATTTACAATAACAGAAATGTATATTAAAATCAAATAAAATACAATAACAATAATACATAGCTTTCTGCTTCAAGATCGTAGATTGATAATATACATACAAAATTTAAATTCATTTTTCAATTCTCACATATCACTGAATATTATCCATAAACGTTTAAATAGTCAGCATCTTCTCAAATTTGAAAGAAATTATATTTTCGAACAATTTCAAATTTCTTACCGTTTTAATTTCAAATATCAAACATCTTGCTCTGATGAGGCCGTTTTTCTGTAGACTGTAAAAAAACAACATTTTATATTTCTATTATTATTTATTTTATTTTGTATTTGAAATAATGATAGATAGAATACATTGTGTACAAGAACATCCTCTCGTCCGAAACACGTTTAAGCATTTCATAAAACATTTTATCCATTCAATATTTCTTCTTTCCTTTATTTATTTTTCAGCATATATTATATATATATATATATATTATATATATATATATATATATATGTGTGTGTGTGTGTGTGTGTGTGTCTTGACGATCACAGGGGCTTGATGTGTGTGCTCGGTCAAAGAATGGTTTAGTACACGTAGCACACATGAAGCGTTGCGTTGATCCCACAATTCCAAGTATTGACGTTAAATGGATTAAGAGCCATACTCAGCCACCAACTCACGCAATGTCAACCAAAGTTCTTAAAATTCCCCAGATGACACCGACGTTCTACACTAGACTACTAGTGCCTCTTCGCTCGTAACCCAACCAGTCCAGGAGTCCCCCTGACATTCAGGTGAATACCAAATTTATATATCTACGAGAGAAGGGAACAAAAATGGATCCTCCTTGAACAATTAGCTAACATTTATTTCAATGCTGGAGGCTCCTTTTCCGTCATCTTTACATACGGCACGGCCAGTTCGGCTTCCACAAGCATATTCCATATCTTACTGGCGGCACGGGTGTCTGCCGACCAGATGAAAGTGATACCAAGGAAGCATCTTTGAAGTTCATTGGAGTTTCAATCTTTTTCCCATATACCTCCTCAAATTTCAGGAGTGGACGGAGTGCCCCGAATTGTTATGTGGTTAGATATTTTCCCATCCCAAGGGGCCTACTTTGGCATATGTCCACTCCTTCCTGATAAAGTGTCTTTTTTCTCAGGAAAATCTTAGCTTGGTCATTTTTCCCTTAGTGAGAACTACAATAGTAATTTTGTTGTCGTGGATCCTGCGCCTCAACAGTTTTTCGCTCAAAGAAATGATGAACATTAATATCATGGTTAGGGGCTGGTGAGGATAGATTTGGATTTTTAGGAGTGGGTGTTTTTTTGGGGGGGGTAAGGTCTAGTATGTTTTTTTTTTTAGAAACATTGTTATCTTAACGCGAGGTGGAACTGGATCGCGTATCTACCTTTTTTCTTCTTGCTGACTGGCACTCTAACTATGTGATTCTTGCAGTTTACAGAATTAGCAGTGTAACCACTGTCCTTCAACCAAAATCGTTATCTGATGGTATATGGAAGTCAGCGATTCTAGAATTGCTAAATAGTAAGTTGTAATCTGGTGCTTGTACATTGATGTTATCAAAGTAGAGGTAAACGTCCTAATATGCCAGTTGCAGCTTAACAATACGACAGATGATTAGGTAAATGTAAATGTTACCGATAAACAAAAAGTTTATCAACAAGATATTTTGACAAATTCTCGAAACTGTTTTGGTATCCATCTTATGGTTGGTATAGTTCCTAGTTATAACTTCGACTTCACCATTAAGAATAAATTTATCTTTTGGAATATATCGTGTTTTCTATTTTTTCTACACACACACACACACACACACACACACATATATATATATATATATATATATATATATATATATATATATTGAATTACGTAAGAAGATACAAAAGATAATAAGAAAAATAAACGAGATAAAGAATGAGTGTTGAATTTGTTTTAACAAATATTTTCTATTATATCAAGATACGCTTATTGTGTTGATGCAATCTTTATAATATTTTCTCTGAATGTTTGAGATGAGGCTTGATAAGTATTATCTGCATTATTCGGACACTGTCCCCATCTTCGTTGTTATTTTACAACGTTTCGGCCGATATTCCCTTCGGCCTTCTTCAGATATTTCTGTCGGACTCGGGAACCTTCTCGGACTCGGGAACCTTCTTTTCGAACTCGCGAACTTTCTTGTCGTAATCGGAACCATCACGGAACTTTGAATCTAACCTTTATTTAGTCCACGGGGTATCCTGTTCTCATTCCGCTAACCATAGCTGGGTAGGAGTTCTGTTATTATTTTTCTATGTTACTGCTCTACTCAGGATTGAACCCGGAATCCAGAGATAACTGTCACTTAGAACTGTCTTAACTTAACTACCTTATCCACTAGGCCATGTGTCCTATCTTTATAAGCCTGGCAGCAAGGGAAAATGTTTTAGATTTAAGAGAGCGATATCAATGTCGTTTGTTCTGAAATGAAAGTCTCCGGTAAATTCAGCAAAACATATTTTAGAGGAGGAAGTTTAACCTAGATTTAAGATCAAGGACGGCATTTCAATCTCCCGCGAAAATTTCCCATCTTGACATCTTAAGTTCCCATTTTGATGTCTTCGCAAAGGGATTTCCGCCGAAAAAATATCATGTATCAGCGAAGACTCACTGAAAATGTCAAAAGAGAGTCGTTGGGTCATTGATATTATTTGCTATTATTTGCTTGACTGAACACTGACTTGTTATTATCGTCCATTGCTCTACAACTATGTAAATTAGATAATTCCACATTGCATATATCCCTACTATGTATTTACTGTATTAGCAATGAATCGCCAATGCGAATGACACAGAATGCGTTTCACTGAAAAATGATTGGCCCTGCCTATTTATTATTTAACATGGTCTCCGCCAGTCACAGTTAGGCATGTCTGCTATGTATGTTTAGAATGCCGTGTTTACATGGCATATATCATGGCAATTATTTATCTATTCATTGCCTATACATACAGGTTTATTTAATAAATCAACTAAAAACAAATTAATAAAGCTTATCAATGATCTCTACTCTAAAAAAAAACTTATTTATTTTTTGATGTGGGTGTGTACATAATGGCCGTCCCAGCACATATATTTGTGCCTTGTGCCAGACTCGAGAAACCTTAAAACAAAATGTATTTCCGATTCTCTGATATTACTTGGGTGGGCCTTTGAAGAATCACAAAAAAGAAATAAAAACTTAAATGTGATTTCGGTGACGTTAGGTCAGTTTTAAGGAAAATCCATCTTTTCGACGACCAAGGTTCTTGATCTAAAAGGCTGTGAACTCTATTTGACCTGAACTATTCGAAGGAATAGAATATTCTATTCTTCTAGATGGTTCCAGAAAAGCTCTTTCTGGAAAATTATTTGAGATAGATATAAAAAAACCCGTATTAGGAACCCGACAATGAGGAATTGGGGTCAGTCAGAGGAGATCAGAGCCAGTGAGACAGTCGGCCGGAGAGGCAGTTGATCGGGGGTTAGTCGAGGGCCGTACGAGTTTGGGAACTGTAGTCGCTGAATCCAAAAGCGCTGGCCTGTTATTATTGTTAAGAAAAGCTGTCACGAGAAGTTTGCTAAGGACGGAAACTAAGTTGAAACCAGTTAAAGAATATCCTTATAAGTACGATATTATTAGGCTTGACCCTCTTTCTCAAAAAGTGCATTGAAGTTTATTCTAATAAACCCCTGAAGAAATAAATACGGTATCATCGTCTTCTTTCACTACGCCAAAGACATCTTTTATGAATGGAATCTCTACCCAAACAAATAGTACAGATACTACGGAGAGGGACGCTTGTCAGAAGTCAAATTGACCGTGACTAAAGACCACGGTCTGAAGTGTGCCATGCCGAACGAAAGCACGCGGCGTGCGTAAAGCGATAATCCCTCAAGAAGTAGGAAGGAATTGACACAGACGATTACTGCTATGTGTTAGTTGTAAACAAGCCCAGAAGTTTACATGCTTGTGAGCCAGCGACTTGTGTGAATTAATAGTGCGTGCATTTTGAGGCACTGGAGAAGACACGGTAATCAATCTTATTGGTACCGTGATAACAAACACCCGTAATACAAGTGGTTAAACTGGATTTTGTTTTTCTTTAACTATTTACTATTTATACGATTGATAAAGATTAATAATATCTATCTTTCCTGATAGTGTTTCTTAAAAAATAAACCTTCCGAAGACAATAACTTTACTTCATAGTAATATTCATAACTAATTCAGTGTAAATTAGGTGAAATTTCCCTGTTTACAGGTTGTCTATTTTACCAATATACTAAAAAACGTGTATTCCGTACTACTGATTAATGTCTGGTTGACAAGAAACCAAAACAATAAAGATCCTCTATCGCCGACCAATTTTCAAAATAAACAATACTAAAATAAGACTTAAGGAGACGCACCCCATAAAAACGATTACTACTGGAAGGGACAGGATGCATCGATTTTATTAAAAAAAATTTACGAAATATATTTAAAGTCAAAATGTACACGGAGTTTTTGCCCCATATCTGTCAGTAAGCACTGTTTGATGTTTTAGCTGTTAAAGTCCAGGTATAAATAGAAGGTGATGAATTCTCACCGCTATCACGATATTCTGGCCTTCATGTTACACAAGGTAACTGTAGTCGTTGAAGGTAGGTCTCACAGCTGGTTGTGCCGAAAACAAGGGCACATAGTGTTCAAACAGTGCTGTCCACACGATCCTTTTAGAAGAGATGATATGTAGAGGCAAGGAAAGAGACCATGACCTCTAAGATTTTAAACTTTTGTTTGCCTCTGTATATCAACTTTCTTCCGGAAATATTGGAAATGCCCCAAGTTCTAGTCTTTGATTTTGATGGTAAGTTGAATAGAGAATTTTCAGATACAATTTCCTTACACGAAGTTTCCGTCATCCAGTTTTGATCGGATTTGTGTCGTGTCAGCATGTATTTCGATCTGCTCACCAAATTGTGTGGTCCACTACACGCTGTATTTGTAATGTTTTATTACATTTTGACTTTAAATATATTTCGTATGGGCAAGTGAAGTTTTTTTTTAATAAAAATCCCTCCCAAATACTTTACTGATGCACATGTCCCTTCCAGTAGTAATCGTTTTTTATGGGGGTGGCGTCTCCCTTAAGTCCTTATTTTTAGTATTGTTTATTTTGAAAATTGGTCGGCGGATAGAGGATCTTTATTGTTTTGGTTTCTTGTCAACCAGACATTAATCAGTAGTACGGAATACACGTTTTTTTAGTATATTGGTAAAATAAGACAACCTGTAAACAGGAAATTTCAATCCTAATTTACACTGAATAGTTACAAACTGCAATTATTACTATGATTAGCAAAGTTATTTGTCTTCGGGAGAAGGTATTTATGTTTTAAGAAACATGTATCAGGAAAGATAGATATTATTTTAATCTTTTATCAATCGTATAAATTTAGTAAATAAAGTTAATTAAAAAAACAAAATACCAGTTTAACCACTTGTAACGTTACGGGGTGTTTGTTGTCACGGTACCAAATCGATATATGTAACGTTATTGGTATTTTACCGTGTCTTCCTCCAGTGCCTCAAAATGCACGGCACTATTAAATTCACACAAGTCGCTGGACGCTCACAAGGCATGTAAACTTCTGGGCTTGTTTACAACTAACACATAGCAGTAATCGTCTGTAGTCCGCAATTCCTTCCTCACTTCTTGGTCAAGGGATTATCGCTTTACGCACGCCGCGTGCCTTTCGTTCATCGTCCAGCAAACTGGTATCACGCTTCACGACCGTGGGTCTTTAGTCACGGTCAATTTGACTTGCTGACAAGCGTCCCTCTCCGTAGTATCTGTACTATTTGTTTGGGTAGAGATTCCATTCATAAAAGATGTCTTTGGCGTAGTGAAAGAAAGACGATGATACCGTATTTATTTCTTCAGGGTTTATTAGAATAAAAACTTCAATGCACTTTTTGAGAAAGAGGGTCAAGCCTAATAATATCTGTACTTTATAAGGAGTATTCTTTAACTGGTTTCAACTTAGTTTCCGTCCTTAGCAAACTTCTCGGTGACAAGCTTTTCTTAACAATAATAACAGGCCAGCGCTTTTGGACTTCAGCGACTACAGTTCCCAAACTCCGTACGGCCTCGACTAACCCCCGATCAACTGCCTCTCCGGCCGACTGTCTCACTGGCTCTGATCTCCTCTGACTGACCCCAAATCTCCTCATTGTCGGTTCCTAATACGGGTTTTTTTATATACTATCTCAAAATAATTTTCCAGAAAGAGCTTTTTCTGGAACCATCTAGAAAGAATAGAATATTCTATTCCTTCGAATAGTTCAGGTCAAATAGAGTTCACAGCCTTTTAGATCAAAGAACCATTGGTCGTCGAAAAGACTGGATTTTCCTTAAAAGCTGACCTAACGTCACCGAAATCACATTTAAGTTTTTTATTTCTTTTTTGGTGATTCTTCAAAGGCCACCCAAGTAATATCAGAGAATCGGAAATACATTTTTGTTTTAAGGTTTCTCCGAGTCTGGCACAAGGCCACAAATATATGTGCTGGGACGGCCATTATGTTACACACCCACATCAAAAAATAAAATAAGTTTTTTTTTAGAGTAGAGATCATTGATAAGCTTTATTAATTTGTTTTTAGTTGATTTATTAAATAAACCTGTATGTATAGGAATGAATAGATAAATAAATTGCCATGATATATGCCATGTAAACACGGCATTCTAAACATACATAGCAGACATGCCTAACTGTGACTGGCGGAGACCATGTTAAATAATAAATAGGCAGGGCCAATCATTTTTCAGTGAAACGCATTCTGTGTCATTCGCATTGGCGATTCATTGCTAATACAGTAAATACATAGTAGGGATATATGCAATGTGGAATTATCTTAATTTACATAGTTGTAGAGCCAATGGACGATGAATAACAAGTCAGTGTTCAGTCAAGCAAATAATAGCAAATAATATCAATGACCCAACGACATCTCTTTTGACATTTTCAGTGAGTCTTCGCTGATACATGATATTTTTTTCGGCGGAACAATCCCTTTGCGAAGACATCAAAATGGGAACTTAAGATGTCAAGATGGGAAATTTTCGCGGGAGATTGAAATGCCGTCCTTGATCTTAAATCTAGGTTAAACTTCCTCCTCTAAAATATGTTTTGCTTGAATTTACCGGAGACTTTCATTTCAGAACAAACGACATTGATATCGCTCTCTTAAATCTAAAACATTTTCCCTTGCTGCCAGGCTTATAAAGATAGGACACATGGCCTAGTGGATAAGGTAGTTAAGTTAAGACAGTTCTAAGTGACAGTTATCTCTGGATTCCGGGTTCAATCCTGAGTAGAGGCAGTAACATAGAAAAATAATAACAGAACTCCTACCCCAGCTATGGTTAGCGGAATGAGAACAGGATACCCCGTGGACTAAATAAAGGGTTAGATTCAAAGTTCCGTGATGGTTCCCGATTACGACAAGAAAGTTCGCGAGTTCGAAAAGAAGGTTCCCGAGTCCGAGAAGGTTCCCGAGTCCGACAAGAAATATCTGAAGAAGGCCGAAGGGAATATCGGCCGAAACGTTGTACAAATAACAACGAAGATGGGGACAGTGGTCCGAATAATGCAGATAATACTTATCAAGCCTCATCTCAAACATTCAGAGAAATATTATAAAGATTGCATCAACACAATAAGCGTATCTTGATATAATAGAAATATATTTGTTAAAACAAATTCAACACTCATTCTTTATCTCGTTTATTTTTCTTATCTATCTTTGTATCTTCTTACGTAATTCAATATATATATATATATATATATATATATATATATATATATATATGTGTGTGTGTGTGTGTGTGTGTGTGTGTAGAAAAATAGAAAACACGATATATTCCAAAAGATAAATTTATTCTTAATGGTGAAGTCGAAGTTATAACTAGGAACTATACCAACCATAAGATGGATACAAAACAGTTTCGAGAATTTGTCAAAATATCTTGTTGATAAACTTTTGTTTATCGGTAACATTTACATTTACCTAATCATCTGTCAGTATTGTTAAGCTGCAACTGGCATATTAGGACCGTTTACCTCTACTTTGATAACATCAATGTACAAGCACCAGATTACAACTTTACTATTTAGCAATTCTAGAATCGCTGACTTCCATATACCATCAGATAACGATTTTGGTTGAAGGACAGTGGTTACACTGCTAATTCTGTAAACTGCAAGATCACATAGTTAGAGTGCCAGTCAGCAAGAAGAAAAAGGTAGATACCCGATCCAGTTCCACCTCGCGTTAAGATAAACAATGTTTCTAAAAAAAAAACATACTAGACACCTTACCCCCCCCCCCAAAAAAAAACACCCACTCCTAAAAACTCCAAATCTATCCTCACTCCAGCCCCTAACCATGATATTAATGTTCATCATTTCTTTAGAGCGAAAAACTGTTGAGCCGCAGGATCCACGACAACAAAATTACCTATTGTAGTTCTCACTAAGGGAAAAATGACCAAGCTAAGATTTTTCCTGAGAAAAAAGACACTTTATCAGGAAGGAGTGGACATATGCAAAGTAGGCCCCTTGGGATGGGAAAATATCTAACCCACATACAATTCGGGGCACTCCGTCCACTCCTGAAATTTGAGGAGGTATATGGGAAAAAGATTGAAACTCCAATGAACTTCAAAGATGCTTCCTTGGTAATCACTTTCATCTGGTCGGCAGACACCCGTGCCGCCAGTAAGATATGGAATATGCTTGTGGAAGCCGAACTGGCCGTGCCGTATGTAAAGATGACGGAAAAGGAGCCTCCAGCATTGAAATAAATGTTAGCTAATTGTTCAAGGAGGATCCCATTTTTGTTCCCCCTTCTCTCGTAGATATATAAATTTGGTATTCACCCTGAATGTCAGGGGGAACTCCTGGACTGGTTGGGTTACGAGCGAAAGAGGCACTAGTAGTCTAGTGTAGAACGTCGGTGTCATCAACCTGGGGAATTTTAAGACTTTGGTTGACATTGCGTGAGTTGGTGGCTGAGTATGGCTCTTAATCCATTTAACGTCAATACTTGGAAATTGTGGGATCAACGCAACGCTTCATGTGTGCTACGTGTACTAAACCATTCTTGACCGAGCACACACATCAAGCCCCTGTGATCGTCAAGACCACACACACACACACACACACACATATATATATATATATATATATATATATATATATATATATATGCTGAAAAATAAATAAAGGAAAGAAAGAAAATATTGAATGGATAAAAATGTTTTATGAAATGCTTACACGTGTTTCGGACGAGAGGATGTTCTTGTACACAATGTATTCTATCTATCATTATTTCAAATACAAAATAAAATAAAATAATAATAGAAAATATATAAAATGTTTTTTTTTACAGTCTACAGAAAAACGGCCGTCATCAGAGCAAGATGTTTGATATTTGAAATTAAAACGGTAGAAAATTTGAAATTGTTCGAAAATATAATTTCTTTCAAATTTGAGAAGATGCTGACTATTTAAACGTTTATGGATAATATTCAGTGATATGTGAGAATTGAAAAATGAATTTAAATTTTGTATGTATATTATCAATCTACGATCTTAGCAGAAAGCTATGTATTATTGTTATTGTAATTTTATTTGATTTTAATATACATTTCTGTTATTGTAAATCCTGTGTTCATTTCATATTTCATTTACTTGTTCATTCATGTGTTAAATTTCAAATTATTAGCATCATTTTTGAGATGAGGTAGTGTAAATATGTGCATAGTTAGGTAATTTTATAGTTAACATATAAATTCATAGCGTTTTCTGTTTGTTTTCTTTAAAATATTATTTTTGTTTAATGATAAAATTATTGACATTCTTATAATAAGTTAAGCAGTCTAGGGAATAATAATAATAATAATAAGAAGAAGAAGAAGAAGAAGAAGAAGAAGAAGAAGAAAGATCAACAGGAATGCGAGGAAATGTTTAGGAGAGGCAAAGAAACTTGCTGTCACTTGACCTTCACTGAACCAAAAGTTGAGGTGAATGTGTAAAACTCTAGTGAAGTGAGAAAGATATTAAGTATGATAATAGTGACAATAAAATAAAAAGGTAATCTACTTTAATTCGTATAATTTGGAGGTATTTATGGGTGTGGAGAATAAATAAATAACGTGTGAGAATGATATGTTTATATGTTGTTAAGTGTGGATTTAAACTTTGAAATATTTTTAAAAAATTAAGTTTAAATTTAATAGTGTATATTGAAGTATTTTAATAACATTTCAGCTAAGAAATGATTTCTTGTTTTTTATGAAAACCAAATCTTTGAGTGATGATATTCATGAGAGAAATAGTGCAAGCTTCGATTATACGTAGACGTATAATCGAATATACCGAATATATCTGGAACACTTCAATGATCGCCTTTGTTTATAATCAAAACAAAGGTGATCATTGAAGTGTTCCAGAAATTGAAATTGAAATTGTCGAGCAATGGCAAGAAAAGAAGGATAACAAGTAGAACAAAGGCAACAAGACCCAGCAAAGGCAACAATAGAAACAACAACAACAAAAACAACATTTTTCATAATTTTATTTTTATTTTTATGAACACCGCAGAGCACTGAAAACAGATAACGATCTTAATGCTCTCGTACACCATAGATTTGAAAATGTTAATAATTTTGGATTAAAAAAGCTGGATTTTTAAAAAAGTAAAAACAGTTTGAAACGCAGTCCTTAGAGTCTACACTTATGTTACCCTAGCAAGCAGATTTTAACTAAATACGCAAGTAATAATCCAAGATTACTTAGTTAAATATGAATTATGTGAAGCTAATATGAACAAAATGCTTTTACACAAGTTTATGGTCAGTATTAGTTTTATCTAATCAGTCTAATTTATTTATTCAGTACTTTTACATTGATCAACAAAATTCCAGTTAACTTCGGTTAGGGGAAGACTTTAATCTAATCTGTCAATGATTTCATTGTTTTTAAGTTGTTTTTTTTTTCAAACGGTCCAATTGAATACTATTTAAACGGATTACTGACGTCCCAACTGAGATGGACAATCTTAACAAAACACAATTGGGAACCTTTTTTGCTATAATGTCTAAAATATTATATGTGTTAGAGAAAACACATTCATGTTATTCTTGCATCGGCATTTGTATTTTATCCTCTTTTGTTCAGATTGTCCGGGTTTTGATTGACTAGTTATCTTTCTGCTATTTTACCGCCAAAAATCTTGTTGTGGGCACAGTGACTAAAAGTCCCCAGACGAACCAGTAACAGCTAGTGCCAACTTTGACGACACTCGAAAAAGTTATCAATCTTAAAACTTAACGACGGTAGCTAATCCTTTCATTTTTGTTTCTTGCAATAGCATTTGGGTTTTGTCTTTTGTTAAGTTTTCACGGTTCTTGACTCACACGTAAACTTCCGCTATTTCACGAAGGTAATTAAGCCTTATCCTCTAAGGAATTTTCATACTTATAAGTGAATAAGATGTTTAGTAATATTAATGAATAACAGAAAAGATATATATCGTATTGTTATAGTATTGTTAAAAATCAGTAGTCACACAGCATATTTACATATTTACTCATTAACAAAATTACTATAATGCCAGCTTTGACGACAATCGAAAAAGTTATCAGTTTAAAAACTTCACGACTGTAACTAAGCTTTATCCTCTAAGGAATTTTCATACTGATAAGCGAGTAAGTATTTTTAGTAATATTAGTGCATAACAGAAAAATATATATACTATTGTAATAGGATTGTTGAAGATCAGTAATCACACAATATATGTTTTGTAAGCTGCTGCTCATTAACAAAAAAATTATAGATATATAAAAGAAAAGTTCTGTTTCCAATGAAACTTCTTTTTTTGTTACTTCTTTTTGCTGATTGCTTGTTTTATATGTAATTCATTTCACTTCTGATATTCTTATCATGTTCTGATCAATTTTGCGTCATGTGCAAACAGTTATGTGTCCATACGATCCTTTTAGAAGAGATAATATGTAGAGGCAATGAAAGAGACCATGACAACCAAAAATGTATTTCCCTTGTAATCTGCACCGGCTCCTGTGGAATAATAATAATAATAATAATAATAATAATAATAATAATAATAATAATAATAATAATAATAATTTGAATAAACAATACGTGCACTTGATTAGATCAATATTTCGATGTTTACTCATTCACATTATATTCAGTTCTCAATATGCTTATGATAAAATCAAAATATTCAGGATGTTATGCAAAATAAAAAAAGAACAATCAAGTGGCGCACTATTAAACGGTTATCGTCATAGGAAATGGAATAGTTAAACTAAATTCAAATCCTTTCGGAAGCGGTTTGTGTTTCACTTGGTGCCAATTTATTGAGAAAAGCATAAAACCATCTCTTCTCTCCATAGCAATGGGTAAATAATAGGGCAGAATGGGTTCTTTAGCCTTGGTGTCATAATTTATGGGCAGTCATAAATTGTGAAAGTATATGTATCTAGGAATCTGAATTAAGGTTTGTTAGATTAGATTAGAAATCATAGTGTCCAATGGAAAATCACTCGGTGACCGGTTAATAACCCTTGACCCTTTAAAAAGCGCACGATTGGACACGTGAGAATAAGTTAGTTTAGTTTAGCAGAAGTGACCTAGCTTTCGAAGAAGAGAGACGCAATTATCGGCTCTCTCGGGGTCCATATCCTCCCTGCGGCGGAATCATTATGGGCTAAGAAATAAAACTTGATCAAGTACAACCACGTCTTGTTGTTGTATTAATTAAAACATGCAATGCTCAACCCTGCATAAAAAAGAATAACGAAGAAGAAAACCAGCCCTTAGCTAGAGTCAACAAGTAGAATAAGCAGTAAGAAGTGTACCAAGATCAACCATCTCTAATCTATCTCTCTATCTATCAAATCATCATCATCATGTCGCGCAAGCAGCACGGATATCCATGACAATCTCTCGCCAACCTTCCCTATCACTCATTGCCACTGGGAGGTCTTCTGTACAGCAACCAGCATCCTCGCAAAGTTGGTCAATGTAGGTCCTTGGTGGGCGACCCACACTAGCATGTCCATGTGTTGGCTTCCACAGGAGAACGTCGCTTATGGGCTCATCCATGCTTCTCCAGCAATGTTCTGCATGCCTAGTCCGTCTCACTCGGATGGTTTGAGGGATGATGGCCATACAGTTGCTTCCTTAAGAGATAATTAGTTTATATACTCTATGTGGTTGGCGTTGTAAGATCCACTGGTCTTGTTGATTTTTAACAAGTCTTTCAATAAATGTATGTTTTGTTATATACAGTTTTACATATTTATTTATGTTTTGATATGTATTTATAATTATCTAATTTATAAAGTTTTGCGAGAAATATATCTATAAATAAAATATAGACACTTATCACTTATATCTATGCCACCCTAAATTCTTACTTACAAGATTTTGTCCGTATCTGCTTCCGTTAGGAAAATGAAAACATTTTAAAAATTTTAATATAATACAGCTATTAAGTTTATAAAATTCTAAAAAGTATTTTTTTTACTCATTTATTCAATTAAAATACAATTTGTAGAATTGTGTAAAAATATTTATTTCGTAATCTTTTTTCTTCGTATGTTGGAATGTTTTGTTTATCAAAAGCGTTTGTTTTTCAAAAGCCGTGATAAACAGTAATTGATTTAAAAAAATGTTATTGTCAGGTGAGTTTGTTATTTAATTTATTCTTCAATTATTTCAGTTTAGATTTATTTAAAATTTATTTTTAATTTTCGCGGCACCTTCACAATATTTACATTTATTTTTAATTCAAAATTTGTTTACGGTTATTTACAACAAAAAAAATGAAAAAACAAAAAAAAATGATTTTACGTGTTTGTTTTTTTAACACTTAGCGCTTCTTTCTTAAACTAAAAATTAATCTTTATTTTATATCATAATTGACGCAATACTTTTAAAATTCATTATTCAACAATGTTTAACCGAAGTTCGGTTTGTATAAACAAAAGCGGTGATAAAAAAAATGTCCCCTACCTAAATACAATAAACAAATGATACAAACACCATGAAAAAATTTATAGATAAAATTTATTTTAAATTTTTGCGGCACCTTCACAAATATAATAAGTATTTTTTATTTCAAATTTTATTATTCCTATTAGGAATGTTATTTTTCATCATTTATTTAAATTAATTGTAGCGAGAAATTAATAGTATTTTGTTCAATGTTTAAACAATGTTTAAACAATACACATTCATCAATAAGAGGAATACTATTCTGTATTAGATGATTGAAAATAGCATTTTACTTCGAGTTTATATAAATTTTGTTTTGTTTTTAAAAATTAAATAAATAAAATTATTCGTCGGACCTGAGCATCTGAAACCCCCCATCTAAAATTTTTGTTTTTAATCTTTTTCTTCAATGGATTATTATCAATTACACACCAATCTATCAGATTGTAAAAAAAAATTCAAAAAAGTTATTTATTTTTCGAGTTTTCAGGTGCTCATTTCCCCGTATAAGTTTATTGTAAATCGATCCCCCATATCGGAACCGTTAAAAAAATTATTTTTATTTTTATTTTTTTTCCTTCAATGGATTGTTATCGATTACACACTAATCTATCAGATTGTAAAAAAAAAAAGCGCCTGATTCAAAAATAAATAACTTTTTAGTTCTTTATTTTTTTAGTTTTTAGGGGTGCTCATTTCCCCGTATAAGTTTATAGTAAATCGCTCCCCCTATATCGGAACTGCTCTACCTTAACAGTTGGGCTGAATTTGCACAAAGGTGTCAAAATTAAGGTGACACACAAAAAAAACAGAACCCACAAATTTTGTAATAAAACTGTTAATTGTAACTAGGGGGTTTAGGGTTAGGATTTGGGGTTAGGGGTTGGTGTTGGGGTTTAAGGTTAGTTTAATGGGAAAATAAATAAATAATTTGGGTTCTGTTTTTTCTGGGCCACCCTAACTTTGACACGTTTGCGCAAGTTTCCTTTCGAGCGGTTCCGATATGGGGGAGCGATTTACTATAAACTTATACATCGGGATGAGCACCCCTGAAAACTCAAAAAATAAAGAACATTTAAGAATTTTTTAAAAAACCTGATAGATTGGTGTGTAATCGATAATAATCCATTGAAGGAAAACAATAAGATAAATAAATTAATAAATTTTGTAGCGGTTCTGATATGGGGGATCGATTTACGATAAACTTATACGGGGAACTGAGCACTGCTGAAAACTCGAAAAATAAATAACTTTTTTGAATTTTTTTTTTTTTTTACAATCTGAAAGATTGGTGTGCAATTGATAATAATCCATTAAAAGAAAGAGAAAAAATTAAAAACAAAAATTTTAGATGGGGGGTTTCCAGGTGCTCAGGTCTGCCAATTATTCAATTTAATGCTTACTTTAATGGATATAAAATTTATTAAATCTCTAAGAAAATGAATTAAGAGTGTAACAGCATATATCATCTTCATTAATTTATTGTACAAACATTTTTACATAAACTAGCAAAAAACACCATCTGGGCGGTTATAAAAATTAATTTTTGAAAGATATTGTCTGAGTTAAAATTTCCATATAAGAGGGTTTGTATTATCGGTAAAATCATCAAATTTATTAAAGGAGTAAAGAAAAATGAAACCATTTGAAATGGAAACTTACTTCTGCCCCCCTCAAATCAAAATGTTGCATGCATCTATTGATTATTAATCAAATAATATTTTTATCAATGACAGTGTTTTGATGTAAGCAGTGACATAGTTTTAGTTACAGACAAATTGATACTGAATCTATTATCAAAAGATTTTATTTAATTGGAAATCTAAACTGTCTTTCTTGGAGAGTATACTATACTTACTATAGTATATTATTTTTGTCAAATTATTATAGTATAGTATACTACAATAATTTTATATTCGATCGGCTATGTTTTGAATTAATAATGTTATTTTCTTTAAAGATCATTTATCGTTTTACTTTAATTTGATTACTTTATTTAATTTTATTTAATTTTTTTTTTTTGGCTTTGAAAAATTAATTTGAAATTTAGCAAATCACGTCATTTATATTTTATTTAAAGATATATTTAATCATTGAATCAAAATTTCTTACTCTATCATGTGATGTCATTTCTTCTACTCTGACGAAAAAGAATTCCCTGACATCCACCAGGCCGGATTAAAATGAGATCTTTTATATGTGGTGATTTTTATGGGTAATCCTGCGAGGATTAAACTCGCTATTCAGTAGTAATAGGTACCACCAATTTTCCCTGTGAAATTTACCCCCCGCCCCATATTAAATACAATGAAACTTGCATAAAGGTTAATATTACCTTGATAACCTTTTGTCCTTTCGAAAGAAGAAACATTAAAAAAAACATCTGATGATTTTTAAATAATTTTTCAGCTTACGGAAATAATGAAAATTATGAATGAAAAACAATGTTTACATTTTTGCACCGTTAAGTCAATTGAAATTTAACGTAGCCAAAAACAAGTTATGACTTCCGGCTTTAAAATAAATTAATGGTCCGATTTTCACAAAAATGTCCATACTTATCTACCATCGGATGTAAAGATGTCTGAAATAGTTGTTTTCCTAAAATATAGTAGGGGAAGTATTTTTGCGAGGTCTAGCTCCCCCCCCCATCTATTTTATTTCATGAAATATGCAAAAATGAACCGACAGAAAACGATTTTTACTTTTTTCTATAAAGATGAGAATCTGAGTAATTATATCAGAAGACTTTTATACATTTTGATGCGAGAGCTTTTTAGTAAAGGAATAATAAATACAGAATTCTACTAAAAAATATCAACAAAGAAATTGGCCCTGTTGTAAAAAAAACGGACTGTTTTACTTATTTGTCAAGATAACAATGAGTAATTTTCCCAAATCGGATAATTTGATATTTGAATTAACTGTTTTTTTTAACAACTCTTTAGGTTCGTTATTTCTTTTTCGCAAGATTTTAAAAAAAAGTTCAAAAATATTTATATTTCTTCCTTCAATATGGCCTAAACTGATCACGTAACGTATTTTGATTCAAACGATTGTTAAACCATGTTTTTTCTCCTCTACCCAGGCTTTGCCGGGTAGCCACTTCTAGTATTGTTATAAAGTAAAGCAGTCTCTGGAACAGACGTTGTCTTATCGAGAGAAGTAGCCGACTGCTTTAACTGAGGCAGTACTGCTTTTATTGCATTACCTCATTTACATATGATACTACAATAATAGACAAATACATGGATCTTGCAAAAAGGCTGAAAAGGCCGTGAAACATTAAAATGACGGTAATATTAATTGTAGTTGGTGTCCTTAGAATGGTCCTTAAAGTCCTGGAAAGGAAAATCCGGGAATAAAAGATCAGAAGAAAAATCGAGTTCATCCAGACCACAGCGAGAATACTTAGAAGAGTACAACTGGTTTGAAAAACATACAAAGAGTAAAATAATATTAATATTTCAATATGTATATGTCTGTGTAAGCCGATGTAGAGGCCTATTGTTGATATTAGTCAGACAGTGAGGGAGTCTATCCACTTTCACTAGCGCTAGACCAGGGAGATTGTTTTTGTGTCTGAGGTGGAGCACCACACCTACCATTAGCTCCCATCTATACAGCACAGATCCCTATGCTATTCATACGCTGAGTTGACGAGGGCCGGTATTGAACCCAGAACCTTGTGGTTCCGATCCGGCACTCTAACAACTGAGCTAAGCTTTTGAAAAAGTCTGTGATTATTGCAACTAACGCCCCTCTAATCACGTGGTTAGATTTGTATGCAAATGTCATTAACCATTGGCCTTTAATATAAATAAATAGAATCTTGTTTAAGGAATTAAATTGATCACATAATTGTGAAATCTGTGCTAAATTGTCGAAGTAAATTTAGTCTGTGAAAAACCATGAAAATTTTCATAAATAATTAAAAAAAACAAAAACTAAATAGATAGAAATAGAAGGACATCCTCTCCCCCAAAATGACAGCGTTGGATTTATATACAAACTGAATTTAAGTACGAATAAATAAAATTATTTGTTAAGGAACTATAGAATAAAAATTTAGTAAAACAAATTAGTAGGTAAGATTAATGCACAAACTAAGACTAAAATAAAATGAGACTTGTGGACTTTAACAGAGTCAAAAATGGAAATTTAAAAAGTTATCAGTTATTTTCCTTTTTATTTTATTTCCTGTCACAGATGTGAACTAGTATTCTTACATGTACTACTGTCACAGTGTGACAGTAGTACATGTCATTTTATACTTTGTAATCTTCTTACTTCTTCTTACACATATCTTTGTATTATATGATGTATCTTCTATGCAGCGACCTGTACTGACTTCTCTGCTCTTCTGGTCTCCTTCTTCTTGGGTTGACTTGGGCTGGTCTTGGGTATTTCTTGAGTGGTTGTTCATCACTGTGTCCATTCTTTTGTTCTTACAAATTATCTCAAGACTTGGTATATCTTTAGACCTCTTTATTTCAAAACCCAAATGTAAACCCTCGCGTGGAGATAAATAGAAATAAACTGTTGATATTTTCTATCAGTTTTATGTTTGATCGATTGAATTAGTATGTAAATAAGTGAATGAATAAATGACTTGTGAGATGTGCAAAGTGAACTTTATTCTTGCATTAGTATTTTGGTCTTGCAATCTTTTATAAAGATAGTTAAGTTTTTTAACGTCAATTCTGTGTCATGTGCAAACAGTTCTGTGTCCATACGACCCTTTTAGAAGAGATGATATGTAGAGGCAATGAAAGAGACCATGACCACCAAAAATGTATTTCCCTTGTAATCTGCACCGGCTCCTGTGGAATAATAATAATAATAATATAATCTTATTATAATGGAGATTGTGGGTTTGTCTGTCTGTAACCGAAACTATATTACTATACAAGTCACAATTCCTTTCGTTATTTACATCATATTCTCCATTGTTTTATTTTTATTTAAACCTCAATTATTAATAAAATTGTTTTACATTACTTACACTGTTGACCATATCTACATACTAAGAACATGCAATTGTATTTATATATACAACAAAATAGAGGTTTACAGTGTGAATGGGAAGGCTAATTTGCATATTGATCTTAAAAAATTGATTTTAATAAATATATGCTTAGTATTATTGATTTCTAATTGTTTGTTTTTATCTTATTGAATATGAGCAAAAATCTCTTCAATAAATCTTAAAAGAAATCCCTTAACAAGAAAAAATTACTATAATATTATTCTTTATTTCCTATTTTAACTAAACAGTTTAATTAGGAAAATTTACCAAGGAAAGACGGGAGTAACAAAAAATGATGGAAGAGTTAGTTTCAAAGTTGTTCTATTTTTCAATCATACCCCTTCTGTTCAAAATCTTTTTATTTACATTCTTATTCAGTTTCATTAGCCTTTCTAATTTAATATAATATTTTATTATAAAATTTAAATAAATACTTGCACCCGGAGGGTGCATATATTTGCTAGTAATAATAATAATAATAATAATAATAATAATAATTATCATAAGCATATTGAGAGCTGAATATAATGTGAATGAGTAAACATCGAAATATTGATCTAATCAAGTGCACATATTGTTTATTCATTATTATTATTATTATTATTATTATTATTATTATTATTATTATTATTATTATTATTATTATTATTATTCCACAGGACCTCGTGTTTAATTCATTCTTGATAGATACTCAATTTTTAAACAAACTCAAGATTTAAATATATCTTAAAACTCATTTTGTTCTATTTAACCTATAGATGGGACCCTAACAGGTACTACCAATCCGGGTTTGAGTGGACCTGGAAGTAATGATGATGAAGGGGTACTCCATATTCTCCAGAGATCCAGAACTGCAACTTCATCATCAGATAGTTTAATGTCATATCTAGGACAATGACCCCCACCCACTACCTTCTAGCACATATATGATAAAAAGGGTTTGCCATAATAGCATTAGGGTTGGGAGAATCATATAGGTTCTAGAGCTTAACGTGACTAGCCGATTGATCGAAAGGACTTCTCCGACCGCCCGTCTAGCCTAAGTAAGGGCCAATGTGGAGTGTTGCATGTCATGGACCAGGTTTTTATCCTTAAGCATCACGGGTCACCAACCACAGCCAATAGGTGTCCCCATTAGGGGGGGGGTCTTATCCCTCGGCAGATGTACAGTCAGTGTATTCTAAAGCCCCAACCGACAGGGTTGTTTATATTTTTTTTCTTTCGTGTCCTCAACTTACTTATAAGCGAGGCCTGGTTAATTCTCCTCAATTATTTCCCCTGCTGCCCCCTTCTAAATGACATGATTCTAAACGTAATGTTTTCCGGCTGTTATCCTCAACTTTATTGGTATATACACACCGTTTCGGCCAATTACCCTCGGCCTTCTTCAGGTGTTTCTTGTCCGATTTTTTGAGAGTATGATTGGTAATTTGCCTTATTTGAATTTTCCGACTGTTGTCCTCAACTTTATTGTTATATACACAACATTTCGAATGATGTGCTCTCCAACCTTGTTCAGGTGTTTCTTGTAATTGTGTATATAACAATAAAGATGAAGACAGCAGTCTGAAAAATCTAAACAATACAAATTATCAATGACTCAAAACCAATCAACCAACCAACCAACATTTTTTGAATCTAGAAAATCGAGTAATGCTTTCTACCCAAAACTGCAAACTCCTTTCATAGTAAAGAGGGACAAACAATAAAAATGTGCCAGACATGTAAACATATACTATATTAGAAGGCGCTCATGGTGTAATAGTTATATAATTATTATGATAAATACTAGTATTAGAGCCCTCATCCTGTGGTTTATACGTGTTGTTATTGGGTGTGCCTTAATAGTTAATCTTTAGCCGTCCGTAGTACAAATAGAAGATATTACAATTTGTATTGACCAAAGAATATTCCATGCATCAAACTAAAACTAATTGACTTCAGGAATACATTGATTATAATCTATCACATTGTTTTTTCTATACAGAAATGTATCAGGATAAGAGCACAAAAATAAAAATAGAATTAATGAAAAAAGGCCATCTATTTCTCTGAATGTTTGAGATGAGGCTTGATGATTAGTATTATCTGCGTTATTCGGACTATTGTCCTCATTTTCATTGTTATCTGTACAATATTTTAAATAAAGTTTTGAAACTACATATTTTGTAGACACACTGTGTATAGAATATGACCATTAGAAACTTTGTGTAGTATCCTCAAATCATGTTCCGGGTAGATATTTACTCCAAAGACACCGGCAGAAGTGAACACCACTTATTGTATGATTGTTACAATAAATATCAGTATTAGAGCCGCCATCTTGTGGTTTATACATGTTATTGAGTGTGCCTTAATAGTTAATCTGTAGCTATCCTTAGTACAAGTAGAAGATATTACAATTTGTATTGACCAAAGAATATTCCATGCATCAAACTAAAACTAATTGACTTCAGGAATACATTGATTATAATCTATCATATTGTTTTTTCTATACAAAAATGTATCAGGATACAACACAAAGTCATGTCATTCTTGAAGAGACAATATAAAAAAAAGAAACATTCTAAGGATCAATCAGAACATGCCTTTAACAATTTAAGAAATAGGAGAATGGAAATACATTTAAAAATAATTACTGAAATGCATATTCTATTCACAAACCACATGCACACTTTATTAGATCAATATTTAGATGCTTATTCCTTCACATTTTATTCAATTTTCGATATAATGACAATGAAGCCAAGATATCCAGAATGTGATGAAAATGAAAATCAAGAGGTGCATTTCGTGTAATGGTTATCGTCACTGGAAATAGAACGAGTTCAAATCCAGGTTGAAGCTTTTTGCGTTAATTGATTGTGAAAAGCATGAATCCATCTCTTCTCTCTGCGTCAATGTGTAAATAGTAGGGCAAATTGGGTTCTTTGGCCTTGGTCTGTACAACCACTTACTTACCATCTCACAACATGCTGAGCACTGTTGGAGAAGTAAGGACGAACTCATAAGCGACATACTCAAATAAGAAAAGGAGTAACACGGCAAAATACCATAGATGATAATTTGGCTTTTTCTTTTTAAACAATAAAAATATGACTAAAAATATATAATAAAAACAGTTTAAATTTTAATGTGAATCACCGTAATTGTATTAGAAAACATTCTTGTTTTAAATAATTTATCCTAGATAATTGTTCTCTAGATATCCAAATTACAAACTGATTTCCACAGTAAAAAGTTATCAACATCATTAGATTAGCGATATGGAAGAGGGTGGAGAAAATATATTTTAAAATATAAATTGATACGACGATACAGTCTGTATTTTCCTAAACTATCACTTATCTTTTGTTAAAAATGAGGCAATCAACCACCACACTTAAATGTTACTAAGTTTCATATAAGGCAAATATTAACATAATTAAGATTAAGTTACTACGATTAATAAAATGTTCATATAAGGCAAATATTAACATAATTAGATTAAGTTACTACGATTAATAAAAGTTTCAGATAAGGCAAATATTTAATATAATTAAGATTAAGTTACTACGATTAATAAAAGTTTCATATAAGGCAATATTAACATAATTAAGATTAAGTTACTACGATTAATAAAAGTTTCATATAAGGCAAATATTAACATAATTAAAGATTAAGTTACTACGATTAATAAAAGTTTCAGATAAGGCAAATATTAACATAATTAAGATTAAGTTACTACGATTAATAAAAGTTTCAGATAAGGCAAATATTAACATAATTAAGATTAAGTTACAACGATTAATAAAATTTTCATATAAGGCAAATATTTACATAATTAAGATTAAGTTACTACGATTAATAAAAGTTTCATATAAGGCAAATATTAACATAATTAAGATTAAGTTACTATTATTAATAAAAGTTTAATATAAGGCAAATATTAACATAATTAAGATTAAGTTACTACAATTAATAAAAGTTTCATACAAGGCAAATATTAAGATAATTAAGATTAAGTTACTACGATTAATAAAAGTTTCATATAAGGCAAATGTTAACATAATTAAGATTAAGTTACTACGATTAATAAAAGTTTCATATAAGGCAAATATTAACATAATTAAGATTAAGTTACTACGATAATAAAAACAAAATAAAAATAAAGTAAAACACAAGAGAAAAGTTTTTTATCTGAACTATTATGAACTAAAAGTTTTAGAGTCAACACTCTTCCGGGTGGAGTGACAATTATTCAAGTGATCAGATGTTTATTATTTACAATGAAAAAAGTCTTTAATTCACGTAATATATATCATGGATTTTAATTTTGTTAACTTTCCAATTAATTCAAAATTAATTCCAGGAATGTCAAGACTAAAAATATCATTTGACATTTTTATAGTCATTTTGTTTTTTTTGTTTTTTTTTGTTTTGTTTTACGACCTATCAACCACGGTGGATCATTTAATGCCGGCAAAATTTTGAAAGATTCGTAGCGATAGTTAGCGATAGAATATACACGAATAGGAAAATTTGTATAAAATCTATGAATGGAAAAAAAATGATTAACATTTTCACCAAAATACGGATTGGAGTTAATATGTAGTATCTGTTCTCGGGAATTTTAGACCTGTGTACTAAAGGGGGATGTTCGGAACAATCATTCAAGTTCAAGCAAATTTGTATCGACAATTTTCAATTTGAAAAATATGAATATATATATGTGGTTGATCATGGTTTATATATATAATATATATATATATATATATACTACGTAAATGCCAATTTCTCTCTCTCTCTCTCTCTCTCTCTCTCTCTCTCTCTCTCTCTCTCTCTCTCTCTCTCTCTCTCTCTCTCTCTTTGTTTCTTTCTGTCTGTCTCTCTCATCTGGCCATTTATATACCCGATATGCAAACGGGTATATAGCAAAAATCTTTTAGTGAAATAACATAATCATGCAATATTCAAGGGAATCTAATAATAAGAAAAATTATGAAATGATATCAAGTTCTTTTCTTTCATTAAAAAAATCAAATATCGATGTTTTGTCAATCTGAGCGTAAACTATTTTAAGTGAGAAACAATATTAAAAAAAGAAAAGTCTGCACAAAAATGATAAAAAGAGTTGAACAGTACTAGAATACGTTCACTCGATGATAAATTTTATAATTTGATGACTTCCTCAGGAAGGTTAGAAAGATATTTGGCAAATTCCAAACTAAATCAACCAAACACCTACCTTCACTGTGTATATTCGTTTATAAAAATGTTTTTTCAGTTAACATGGTCTTCTGTCACTTCTTTTCTTCATGATGTCTATTCATGAATGATGTCTATTCTATTTTATGTTAATGTTTTTATTTTAATTGCATAAAATTAGAGTTCAAACAGCTATCTAAATTATAATTTACGTGCATCATTTAATATTCTCAAGTCAAAATCTTAAAGCTACATTATTATTTGTTAAAAGACAATTGTTTGAAAATACCATCATTTTCTTCAAATTCTTACCTTGTAATGTTTTGTTAGAGGATTCCATCGGTGTATTTAAGTCTTTTCCTTTACACATATACCACGTGAAATCACTACAGGTTACAGATTTAAAGACAAAAGTCAAAGATCCTCCCTTAATTGTTGTTCCTGGTCCAATTTCTAAAGTCTGTGGACTTTGGGAATCTATTCTAAAATCATTATTGTCAATATCGTAAATTGCAGCAGTAATACTATTCCCATGATGCAGTTCCATGATTAATAACTGAGAGTCTGCTGTAAATTCACAGGTTACTTTCAGTTCCGAATTCAAAGATGTGTATGAAGGCATTTTCATTGTTATGCTGCCACCTAAATAAAAGCAAAAATAAAAAATAAAGTTAAACAGAAGAGCAAAGTTTTTATTTGAACTATTATAAACCAAAAGTTTTAGAGTCAGCAATCATTCAGATGGAGTGAAAATTATTCAGATGATCAGAAGTTTCTCTGGGTCATTCTTAAAATGGAAAAGAGAACTCAGACGGATTGAACAAAGGACTAGAAAATTAATGACAATGCACAAGGCTCTACACCCTAGAGACGATAGAGATAGACTATACGTATCAAGAAAGGAAGATGGAAGAGGTCTTGCAAACATAGAGAATTGCGTAGAGGCTACGATCCAAAGACTCGAATACACAAAAAAGAACAAAAACAGATTACTTATAGTAGCCAACAATAGCAGATTTAAAAAGAGAAAAACAACAAAAACTAGAAAACAAAAATGGGAAGAAAACAACTACATGGACACTTCAAACGACAAATCGGGAGGCTGTACATGAAAATATTTAGACATGGTTGAGAAGAGGAAACTTCAAATGGGAAACGGAATCACTAATAATTGCTGCTCAAAATAATGATATAAGGACAAATTATATCAAAGCAAAATTGATAAGACCCAACAGAACAGTAAATGTAGATTATACAATGACAGAAATGAGACTGTAAACCATGTACTAAGTGAATGTAGCAAACTATCACAACGGGAATACAAACTAGGTACGACTGGGTTGGGAAGGTGATCCACTGGGAATTATGCAAAAAACTACATTTTGACCATACAACAAAATAGCATATGCAAAAACCAGAATCTATTCTTGAGAATGAAACGCATAAAATTATCTGGGATTTCGAAATAAAGACGGATCCCATTATCCCAGCAAGGAGACCAGTCCTAGCATTGATTAACGAAAAAGAAAGAATTAATCCAACTTAAATTAATAGAATTTATGAGCAATACTTCTGACAGAATTAAAATCATAGCCAAATGCCGTCAGAAGCGTGTATTGATTACTTGCAAAAGTAGGAGTTAACTGAAAATTTCAACAAAAAAGAAAAAAAAAGAAAAAGAAAACCAACCAAAGATTGTGGACTAATATGCGATAAACAAAAACAAAATTAAAAAGCAATTTCTAAACTATGAACATAAATCAAATAGAAATGTTCATAATATATATATACGAGACAAAACGTGACACGTTGGGTCACCCATTAAGCTCTCGCTAGATGATTAGGGAAAGAGTAGGATCTGCCAAAATATCATCTGCTTTTCATTTTTAAAAACGAACTAAAATTTATTAAATTGATTATTTAAGGTTAAAATTTTGTCTAAGTCGAAAAGTAGTAACATAATAAATTGTAACTTTTGCAATTGAAAAGATTCACACTGGATTGTCCAATTGAACACATATCCTAGTAGATAAAGGAGTTAGATTAAGACAGTTCTAAATGCCAGTTATCTCTAGACTGCAGGTTCAATCCTGGTCAGGGACAGCAGTAACATAGAATAATAATTAACACAGCTTAACACCTGTACCCCAGCTATGGTTAGTGGAATGAGAACAGGATACCCCCGTGGACCTAATAAAGGGTTGGGTTCAAAGTTCCGTGATGGCTCCCAATTATAAGAAGGTTGCCGAGTTCGACAAGAAATACCTGAAGAAGGGCGAGGGACATCAGCCGAAACTTTGTACAGATAACAATGAAGACGAGGACAATAGTCTGAATAATACAAATAATGGTAATCTTTGCGGAGTTCCGTCCTGGCTTCCTGCATCCGAAGCGGTATCACTTGAAAAAAAAAAAAAAAAAAAAAGAACCAACTTAGGTCATTTTCCACTGAAAATGTATACAGGGTGACTCAGAAAAAACAGAGCCCAAATTATTTATTATTTTCCATTAAACTAAACCTAAACCCCAACCCCAAATCCTAAACCCTAGTTGTTTTTGTTTTTCACGCCGCTTCCGCTACGGAATTCAATCGTAGCTGGGTTTTTTGTTGTTTTTTTGTTGTTTTTTTTTCAGCAGTCACCGGCAAGCATGTTTTGAGGCAAGAGGCCATGACGGAACTCCGCAAAGATTACAATTATTTGTATTATTCAGACTGTAAATCGGAGTGGTATATATTTGATTGATACTATTTTCTGCATAAATAAAAAGACTAAAGACAGAGTTTTTTTTAAAGCCATACGTAATTAAAAACAACCTTAATCCCCTAAAACCGTAACCCAATTCGCAAAATGTTAATTCATAGACTGTAGTTAAACTGTCATTGGTACCAGCAAAAAATGTTCTGTTTTAATTTCCAACCTAAGTCAGAAGTCAGTCCTACATTCTATGAATTAACATTTTGCGAATTCGCGTTACGGTTTTAGGGTGTTAACGTGGTGTAAAGTTTCAACATGCTTTAAATACAATAACTCCGACAAAGGTTTAATAGACAAACATTTCAATACAACAGCACATGGATAACAGTAGAATACAACGTTCATAATAAGGTAAACAGAGTTACACAAATAAAGATAGACACATTCATGAAAAGATACAGAGTATAACATTAAAAGAGTACAGACATGAGACTAGCGATAGTCCATGCTGTAAAGAACTTACAGTAATGTAAGGGGGGCCGGAGCCCCACGAGAGGGTTTAGATAGAATCTACCCCATGTGGCTCGTAGTTGCTGAAAACTTTTTAAAGCAGAGCCGAAAGGCCTTTTGAAACCGGCGCTTAAATACTCGGTGCCCAGCGCCGGCATCATCAAAACTTTAAAAGGCGGCGAACTCCACCAGGCAAATACAATCTAACGCTACAAGGGGGGCGGTGATCTCAAGGCTTGTGTTTTATATTACGTTATTGCCCTTTCAAAAAATTAAACAACAAAAAACCCAAATTACTAATACATAATTAACCATGAAAAATTAATTATTGCAATCCTATTCATTATTGAATGACAGCTTGTTTTGTGTTAATATGCAATGTAAATAATTTCAATAAACTTAGCGCTCGCATATCCAATAACTCTTTTCAACATTAAATGTCTTAGTAATTTTGTTTTTTAGTTAGTTTATTGTTTAAGCAATACGTTAATTAAAAACAACCTTAATTCCCTAAAACTCGCTGAACAAATTCGGCAAAATTTAATTCATAGACTGCGCAGATAAACTTGTCGATTTGCACGCAGCCCAAGAAAACTTTTTCCGTTTTAATGTTCCGACCTAAATAAGAAGTCAGTTCTAGTTTGTTTGGGCTAGTTTTAAACTAATCAAATTTTTAAGCCCGGGAAGAAAACTTTCAACTATTCTCTCTCTT